>JAKIJQ010000255.1:0-188227 GCA_023373905.1 Rhizoglyphus robini | reverse complement strand
TTCTCAATTTGAAATTGTTTTTACATTTTTCTTGTTTTAGGTCTTCCCTGCTACATGCGAAAAGAACTTGGCGGACGCAGCTCGACAGTTGGGCCAGTTCGTTCATGAACAACTTTTGGAAGGCCAAGCTCGAGTTGAGGCCAAGCTGAGGTTGCTGCTTCCGAACTGGTGGTGGAAAACAAGCGGAAAGAGCTGGCACTAGCGGAAGCGGAGTTGGCAGCCAAACGAGCGAAAGCGGGCGATGAGCAGAAGAAAGTGGAGGTTCTGTTGAACATTAGGCCATTGGTTGAAAATATTCAGCAGTTCCGACATTTGACTCCTGTTCGAGGCATTCAAGAACAGACGACAACTCAAGCGAACACATCTATTACTGAATTCGCCATACTATTGCACAAAGTGTTAAAAGGTCACACCGGATGCAAACTTGACTGAAAGTAATCACCCACCTTCTCAGTGATTAATCAATGGCATTTGTAAAGCAACGTCATGACTTGCTTGCTTGTGAAGATAACTCAACCGAGGTCGCATCTACAAGAAAGTTTGGACCGACATTTTCATCTCGAGTGTGTCTATCTTTGTATTCAGCCAAAGATGAAAATTACATAGGAAAATATCTACAGTTTTTTTGACAATCTGAAGGAGAGATTGTGCTCACCTTCGGGCCACAGTTTTGTTTTTAAAATCAATGACCCGGAGGCATGTCTTACTGTGCCGTCGAATCGCAGAGTCTTCGAGTTGATCAAGTTACGCCACCGGCGGACCAAGACAACTCCCTAGACTTTTCGTTCCATGGGAATACGCCCCGCCGGGAAAGACGCTATGCTCAACTTTTTTAAAAGCGCAAAATTTAAATTAATATAACTTCATTTTTTATCAACGAAACAACTTCATCTTCATCATCTTTATTTATCGACTCATCATTTTCTTAATTTATTTTATTAATTTAATTATTGTTTTTATATGGTATGTTTGACAGAACCCTCTTGATCCTAATTGAGCTTTTACATTTACAGATCAAGACAGCAATCAGACGGACAACTCACCTTCAAACGCCGTGCTCGTCTTTAATGATGACGCAAACGTCTTGGCTAATAATTATTTGGTCACTTGGATCAAAGAAGCTGCGTTATAAAGCGCCGGTATCGAAACAGCTTTAAACTCTGGAACACTACATACAAAATCGTATCATCGCCTTTCGTTTATTCGACTCAACATTTGCCGTCAGCCAAATTCAAGAGAAACAACTTGTTTTTGTCGGAAGAGATCAAGCGACATGAGTGACTACCAAGCTGACAAACTGCTTTAAAATGAGCAATTATATTGCAATTGTATTGTATTGATTTTATAATTTATTTTGTCAATAAATATGTAACTTACATTGCACTTTTTGTTTTTAAATTAAATATCCGAGTCAGAATTAATATGAATGAATTGCACGAGTCAAACCCCATTATGTCCGTACATAGACGAATTTCGACTGGCAGCTTAAACATTTACGGTTTGCTGATTTGTTTTTTTTTTTCAACGGCCAGAAAGTTATGAATAATGTTGATGCTACTATGCAAAGATGAATGCAATTACTGAATCATGTCTGTCAGTTGCGTGTATGTGCAGTTTTACAAGTTTGATTCAAATTCGGATTAAGACATTTGTGCGCCATTGCGCGTTTATTTCACTGTTGTGTGAGAAAAAAACAAATACTGAATAAATGAGATTTGCAATAATGGTAAAGGTGAAAAGAGGACAAAGATTAACGTGGGTTTTGTGATTGGTTACATTGGAACAGATATTGGAACACTTTGAACATTTAGATTGTAAGAGGAGGCAAATGGAACAAATAATTCGGATATTGGTTTATTCAGTGAACAATGTTCTGGCCTTCTGAGGAACGTTTCAGAAACATGTGTTTCTTATTGGCACAAGAGACAACTGATCTGAATAGGGCTCGAAAAGTTCCTAAAAGTCCTCTACGACCAGAACAAACAATCTTGAGTTTTGGGTATAAAGGTGGAGGTATTGGCTTAAAGGGTGCTGGCATTGGCTCTCGCACAAACTTCTGTGTGTTGTTCCGTAGGTTCCATGCGATGAACTGGTCCAACATTGGCCGTCGGTTCTGACGGGTTGGCATAACGTGGGATGCAAAGTTACGGTTTCGATGGATGTAATCCAGAGTTTCCTGTTCAGAGGTTAGATGTCCCTTTGATTGGTAGTGAGCATGGTTGTATCCAGGAAGCCAAGAACTGAATTGTTGATGTTGGTCATCTGGTCTTAGTGGTCGTTGAGACTTTACTTGAGCAAATTCAGGAACTAGAAAATAGATTTGGGTTAATGAAACGGGTTGTATGACTTTGGGATCACATACTTTGTTGCTTGTTCTGAATTTGTCTTAGATAGACATGGCCTACAGTGGGTGGTTCAGTAGAAACGGCTTCATCGAAATAAGGCAACGAATTAGTTGATTGATGAACCAAAGGCGAACTTGCTAGAACACTCTCAATGTTTGATTCCATCTTAGTGTTATGCAAAATTGAAGCATTGCTAGGCTGTGGAATCGCTTCTGGGACATTGTTCACAATGATGAACTGATTTTTGATAACAACGGATACTTGCGGTGCTGACTTAGTTTTATTCAATGGTTCGATTCGAGACAGTTCCATGTGTGGAATTGGATTTAAGTCGGCCTCATCAAAGAAGTGTTGTTCTGTTGGTGAAGATGTTGGGGGCAATCGTAGACCGTACGGATGGAGATTGGCGATTCGAGTCTGAGAAAACTCTTGTTGCAGATCGTTGTCGTACGTCTGTTGTGACTTCAACTTGCTGTTCGTTGAAGTTGTCGAATCAGGTGTCGAATGTTCAAATGGAATGTTGGATTGTTCGGGGACTTGTATTTTTTCTTTTTCATATTCAATAAAAATTGTTTCATTATTGGACAATCTTTCTTCAGTACTCAAGTTCGATTCACCGATTGAGTTGTTGTGTGCTAATGGTGTTGGGGTTGGAAACAATGCTTCACTGTTTGGACTCAATTGGCTTACACGAGAAGGTTTGAATATTTCTTTTTTGATTCTGCTGTTTTTGTGGTCATCGTTAATCAGTTCTTTCATTTCGCTGTGTTCAGTGTCGTAATTTGGATGCGGAGTTGTAGTGGTCGGTGTGATGGTAGTGTACTCTTCTACTGAATCTTTCTCTACATTTGTGGGTGTGCTTGTATTTTGAACCTTGAACAAAGCAAATGTTAGTTCTTACGAAACAAATTAACAAATTGGCCTAATCTCACCTCATCTTCATCACTGGTCATTTCGTTAGTGTCAACTGAACTTGTGTAATCATATTCATAATCTTTTACAAAATCAACATCATTGTAGCTTATCTCCTGATCCTTTTCAACCGTTTTGGCTTCTCCTTCCTCACTGGTTGACTTGGTTTCGATGACTTTGGTGCTCTTCGAAGTCAAATGCTCCAAGGCTGTAAACAATGTTGGAGCTGGGTTCTTATTTTTGACTCGATTGACCACGGTGATTTCACCATTTGGTGATGTTTTTGCTGTGAACATATAAGTTAAATTCGTTTAGTGTGCAAATATGAGTTGCTGAAGTTCTAAAAGCAAATTTAGTTTGTTCCATTGTAATACACAACCATTGTAATGTAATGACTTACGTGTTTGTTTAATTGTCTACTGACCAACTTGATCATAGTCGCATTACACAAACAAACATTAAGCCACAAATAACCAAGTTAGTAAGCTAAGTAGCTAAGCTATAATTTGTATGCGTTCGTTGTTGCAGTGCTGACAATAGGTGACTAGCAATTATACAATATCAATTACGCTGGGGTGCTCAACATATTTGTGAACAGAGTGGTTGTGTCCGTTCAACTGTGAATTATCCGCTTTGTTTTTATTCCCTATTCGATTAGTTTGTACACTTAGTGTCTATTTCTGTTGGTCAATCAGGCATGTCAATTAGCTTTCCATCCGAGTGCGTCTGTGTCCAACACCAATTAGTGGCTAATTAGTAATCGCCACTGACCAATTGTATTATCCATTGTTCTCTTTTGCTCAACTCGAATTGTGAATTATATGTACTTTTATTCCATATCTGATTAGTCTGTACACTTTGTGTCTATTTCTGTCGATCAGTCAGACACGACTGATTAGTTATGCATACGGGCGCGTCTGTGTCCAACTCTAATTAGTGTCTAATTAGCAATCGCCACTGTCTAGTGATATTACATTTCTATTTTGTACTAAAATAGAATTGATCTGAACTAATTAAAAATACAAAATTGAGTTTTCGTTTAGATAGAAAGTTGAAGAAGAACAAGGAAACAAATATAAATCGGTCAAACTCATATGATTAGGCCAACTTAACTAATAATTCAATTTTATACTCAACAACAAAAAGTAATTCTACTTACTTTGGATCGTGGGTGGTGAGAAGAAATTGTTGCTGTAATTGGACATTTGGAACGCAAACATTTCCTGTAAAACAGATTGTCTATGACTAGCATTAAGTTGACAATCCGATGAAGTAAGTGGCTTCTGAGCATTTTCGGAAACGTTCGCTTTAGATGTATGCAACGGATTGTTGGACATTTCTGTGTGAGTTGAGGTAAAGTTGACATGCTGAGGCCAGCTGTTTTCGTTGCTGTTTTTCGTAGTGACGGTTTGGTTGACGGGAAACGAAGAGACCAGACCTAGCATCGCTAAGGCCAACATGCACAATGATAGCTGTGCCTTGAGAATCATTTTGACAAAGATTTCACAATAAAGTTAATAATTCAATCACTTAGTTAGTGAAAAGTTTAAACGAGAACCAAAAATATAAATGATGAATTCACAATTTAAATATTTTAACACAAAAAATAAAAGGTTTCAAATCGGACTTGATGATTATCGAATTTGAATAAAAGAAAAAATTCAATAAGACAAAGACGAGAAGGGGAAGAGGAGATCCAATCTCGAAAAAGTTAAGAAGACGAATGAGAGGGCTCACGCAAAAAGGAAGAAGATCGATGACTGGGAGAGGAAAAAGAAGAAGACAAGAAGGAGAAGAAGAACTCTAACCGCGAACAGATCATGACTTAAAATGAGAGAGCTCAGACAAAAACCAAGATGATCGAAGAGAAGGAGAAGAAAGAGACGAACAAATCAATAAAGTAGGCAGGGAGAACGAAAAGTGATGAGATGGAAGAGAGACAAGAAACACAAGTGAAAGTAGTAAAGTGGGTTTAGTCAATCGACAGGAGAGACTTGTCTGTAAGGACGGACAAACTAATCAGAGAGAGAGAGAGAGAGAGAGAGAAAGAGAGAGAAGAAAAAGAGAATACTAGTTTCACTAAAACCGCCTACTAGTCTAACTAATCTATTTATGTTTGCTTCCATTTATTGACTAACTTTGGACCGCACAACTGACCAGTGAGGCATACAGATCGATGACTTGTGCGGTTATTTAAATCTGTGATTAGTTGGTTGCATTTTCTCACTGACCAAACTGAACATAGTCTCATTACACAAACAAACATTAAGCCACAAATAACCAAGTATGTATAATTGTTGTCTGCGAGTCGGTGTTGCACTGCTGGCTTGAGGTGCAGCAATTATACAATCAATTACGATCGTGTGCTTAAACGAATGGTTGACCAATTCCGCATAGTGGATTATGACCACTACTTAGTGATTGTCCACCCATACGGTTCAATGCACAATAATTGATTGGAGGGGGAATCTAATTGGTTTGTGTTGTGCAAGTGTAGGTACAGGCAAGACTGATCAAACTGTTCCGTATGTTAGCGGTGGCGATGGCTAAGTCTTTAAATACCCAATATTTGTTACAAAGAAGTGATTTTCCACTCCATGTGTCAAATGTTTCAAATGAACCGACGGCAATATATAAATATCACAAATAAACCACATTTAATTTAACTTCACATAATTAGATCGGAAAAACATGGCAAATATAACCAATCATAGACTGAAATGGTTGTGGTTGTGTATAATGATCATGTAGTTGTACCTCAGTGTTGGTCGTCGTGACGTTACATGCTTTTGACAGTCCTCCTCTAAGCCGAGCGGTCAGACTTGCACTGTAGCATCGTGCAAACATTTCAGTTGGAATTTTGAACAACCATTTTGTTGGTTTGTGTAATCATAAAGCTCATTACACTCGACAAAAAGTGAACAATCATACAAATGAAGTAAAGCATAACACGGCAACTGATGAAAACAAAAGCGAGAGTTCTTTTCTGTTAGACATAAACCACAACCATTTGCTCGTAATCTATGAGCAATTGTACAAAGAAAATAAATGCTATGTTATGGCCGCGTTATGCATTTTTTGTACCTTTTCAAGCATTCTCCGTTAAATTAGTAATATGCAATATATTCCAAGTCGGGTCAATGCGGCTGTTTGTCATATTAGATAGACTAAACAAATCTGACTCGATTATTGTCGTGAGCTTACATTCAACTAGAGTCATATGAGGAAGCGATTATTATTATGACTAATATAATGAGGTTGAAAGAACGAGATTCGTTTACGAAAAAGAACACAATGGACACGTCAGAGTGGAAACTGTGAGTTGAAAACGATCGCCAATAAGTGAGCTTAGCAAAAGCATATAATTGATTTCACAAAATTTATTTCACGGTTTGAGATATATTGCAGATTGATTGAATCTATTTACTAAGAACGAGGATTTTGCAGTTTGTTTAGTTATTGACCATAAATCAATTTGTTAGATTAGAACACAAGCTGATGTATATTTGTTTTATCTCTTCTTGGCTAACCTAAATATAGAACCAAGGAAATCAAAATGATATACAAGTTATACAATCGCTGAATGCTAACGACACCTAAGGAAATACAGTGACCTTGTTGAGAGTGGTCACTGTAGAGAACAGTAGACACTAATTCAAGTCCTGTTCACTATTTGGTACAACAGAGGCTTTAGAATCTATAGAGAATTCACAGAACCAATAGTATATCACCAAATCATAATTACAGAGCGAATGGGTTAAATTTGGTCGTTTTAAAAAGGTTCGACATGATAGAGAGTGAATGGGTTAATTTTGACTGTTTTAAGAAGGTTTAAGTAGATAGAGAACGAATAGGTTAAGTTTAGTCGTTTTAAGAAAGTTGGACAAGATAGAGAGTGAATGGGTTAATTTTGGCTGTTTTAGGAACAGTTGGACATTCTAAGTACTCTAGGTGAATTCTACACCCTCGAAAACATAAATTAAGCCTCACTTGTATTTTCATTAAAAAGTTGACCGTTTGGATCGATTTTGGAACAGTTGGATTAAGTATTTGAATTCTACACCCTCGAAAACATAAATTAAGCCTCACTTGTATTTTCATTAAAAAGTTGACCCGTTTTGGATCGATTTTGGAACAGTTGGACTTTCTAAGTACTCTATTTGAATTCTACACCCCCGAAAACATAAATTAAGTCTCACTTGTATTTTCATAAAAAAGTTGACCCGTTTTGGATCGATTTTGGAACAGTTGGACTTTCTAAGTACTCTAGATGAATTCTACACCCTCGAAAACATAAATTAAGCCTCACTTGTTTTTCCCGAAAAATTTGAATTCATTTTGCATGATAGGGAGTGCAGGGGTTAAGAAAGAAGGTCTTCGCCAGATAGGGAGTGCAGGGGTTAAGAAATGTCTTCGCCTGATGGGGGAAGGCAATATGGCCGCCACAGCAACCACACATACACAAAATAACTTAATTTCTGTTCGATAGATGTCGCCCCAATACAACAGTAATAGAAGACTTCTCTCGCCAACTCTCGTAGTACAACTCGGTGTGGTTTGCTCGATCACTTTCAGCCTCGGTCTTCACGTTTCACGTGTTTACATTATTTGTTCTTGTTCTAATTCTGGAACTACGCCACCTATCGACCTGCCTCCACCGCAAATCTTCTTCCCTCAACTAGGACGTCATTTCCTGTGGGTCTCATCAAATTCGGTAAGTAGGAACATGTCTATCTCTCAACCATGTGCCATTTCTATTTAATTTTCAGGACCTTCAGCACCCGTTTTCGTCAATTTCTCTACTTCACTACGTCGGATTTTCCTTCTCTTTGGGCATAAACTACTCGTCGACCTCTCAACTGTACGACTCTGTGCTCGACTTTGCCATCGGTCATCAATTACCGCACTCCCGGGTAAGTTTATTGTTGTGGGGGCTGTAGCGCCCAATCAGTTGGGGGCATTTAGGTAATTTTTAAACATGCAATGTTAGTCATGTTTTATATGCTTGGGTTGTACCGCCCCCACCATTTCTAAAATGCCTTTTACTGGCAGACCGACCGTCTGAGGGTAGTTTAGTTGCCACTACTCTTAACAGGGCTCTAGTGTTCTTATATTCTGGGGCTATACTTTGGGTTTAGTCAATTGTATAGGGGGACATAGCAGTAGCTTACAGTACTACACTACAACGCTACTGCTCCACATAGCAGAACTTGAGTTGGTGTTCTACTGTTCTCTACAGTGATCACACTCAACAGTGTCACCCTGTATCTGTGTTCTGTTGCTATACTTTGGGTTCAGTGGACTATCTAATGTACTGTATCTGTGTTTGTATCTACTGTACTCTACAGTGATCACACTCAACAGTGTCACCCTGTATCTGTGTTTTGGTACTACACTTTGGGTTTAGAGGACTATCTAATGTACTGTATCTGTGTTTGTATCTACTGTACTCTACAGTGATCACACTCAACAGTGTCACCCTGTATCTGTGTTCTGTTGCTATACTTTGGGTTTAGAGGACTATCTAATGTACTGTATCTGTGTTTGTATCTACTGTACTCTACAGTGATCACACTCAACAGTGTCACCCTGTATTTGTGTTCTGTTGCTATACTTTTGGTTCAGTGTCTAGAAGGATCCATACGAAACCGTAAGGCTACTTAATGGGCAGTATCTGTGATACTATCTACTGTTCTCTACAGTGACCACACTCAACAGTGCCACTCTCAGCAAGGCCACCCTGTACTTATGTTCTGGTGTTATAGAACGGGTTTTGTGGACTCTAAATGCTAATCTAGATAGATGGATTCTTATTAGATTGTAGTACTATCTAGTTAGTGTTTCCTATTTAATACAGTTACTTCTCAATATACAGACCCACACTGTAGCTCTGCTCTAGTGGGAAACTTTTGATTTTTAGATGGATTCTTATCAGACGTTAGCGATGTAGTGAATAGAATTTGTGTTAGTGTTTACTATTTATGTATTACTGTGGCTACTCTCAACCGGGACAAACAGTATTTCTATTGTTCTCTTGCTCTAGTGATACACTCCTTCTATTTTCTCTTTGTAGCTTTAGTAACGGTGACTATACTGCAGTTATTGAGTGACCAAGTCTATATAGCTGTTAGGTTTTAATATTATAATGCTCGTAGTAACCCGTAGTATAACCGCATTTTCTCTATTTCTTGTTGATAGATTACGCTTTCGATTAGTCCTCTTATTTCATCTGTATTTTGAGAATGTCTGCTATAGCCGGCCTCGCTTCGGGTTCTACTTCAGCTGAAGTGCTGAACCTGAAGTCCTATTTCCAAACTCATCCTCGACTCTTCGCCACCAACGGCAAGATTGAACTCCGCCTTCTCGAGGAGCAGATGGCTCACAATGAACATGTGTTGTCCATTATGCCTATTTCCTTCCGTGGTTACATCCAAAAGGCCGTGAAACTTTTCGGCCGTATGGACATTTCCATCAGCTATCAAGCAGTGTGTGACATTGAGGACAAGACTGTCTTGTATACTCAATCTCAGCTCGATGACGTTGTCTACAGTCAGCGCCGCCAATTTCTGGACAGCTTTACCTTCTTTAAGCCAATTATGCATCTCTGGCCTTTGAACAACGAAAACGAACGATTTGTGGATCGTCAGTACACTGCCCATCTTAACCAGGTAATGAAGCGTTTTTGGGGTTTTCTTATTCTAATCTGTTCTTTTATAGGACGGCATCTATTGTATCACGTTGACTTCGCTTTTGGCCGCACTCAACGATGAGTCGCTTGTTGTGTTTGGTGTGGTGCCTTCTGGCACTGCCACTGTTGAACCGCCTGTTGGTGCCAGTACCGATGCTCAACAGTCAGGCGAAGTTGATGAACAAGGCCTTCTTTCTGCAATTTCTGGCTCTGGTGAAGTTCTTTCTGGTCCCGCTGCTGGTGTTACTACTTCGTCACCTGTGGGCACTTCAACTGCTGCTTCTGGTGGTCCATCACCCCGCTATTCGTCATCCGTTATGTCTTGTAGCCCATTTTCGATCAAGTCGAAGGCAAGTGTTGTCTCTTCGGACTCAATTATCGCGCAGCCAATCACCGAACAGAAAGAAAAAAAGTCGGTGAGTTCACTTCGTTCATTTCACTCTCAGTCGAGTAACGCCAGCATTGGCCGATTTGGAAATGTGGTGTCGCATTGCGACCATGTCGCTTGTGGTCACGCTACTGGTTTAATGGCAACTTCGCATTCTGTGGCCGTTGGAGAACTTGAAGAAGATGAGCTGGTGGTTGAATTGAGTTCCGTTGATGGTGGTGGCTCTTCATCCTCGAGTGCCGGGTACACTTCTGCCCGTGGTGGTTCATCTGCTTCATCAGGTTCTAGTTACCTGAGTGCTCGTGGTTCGCCAATATCGTCCTTTCCACTGGAGCCGGCTTCTTCTGGTGGGACACAACTGTCTGGTGGCTCTACCTCCGACCTTAGCAATCCATCGTTCAACTTGTCTGCTTCTGTTGGCACTTACGTTACTGCATCGGAAGCTCATTCGATTGAGTTTGACTATGGCTCAGTCTCGGCCACTCAACCCCCGTCTAACAAGCGTCCACTGGAGCAGTCTGACGATTCCGGTCAAGAGTGAAGATGTCAACTTGCTTCAAGGTTTAGGGTCATTACCATTTCTATCTATTTGATCCTAAACAAAAACACTGTCATCTATTCCTTCTATCTCCACTTTCGATTTCTTTCTTTCACAATTTCCATGTGCCTATGATAGCCTTTTTCAAATATAAATTCAATGTTATTACACTCTTTCTTGAACAACACAATACATCCATTAATAGTGCGCATATTTTGTAAAAGACTGTGTTCACACTGAACCTTATCAAACACACTACCACTTTTGTACTTCTATCTGTCGTCAATAAAACTCTTTAGTTATTCCATTGGTGTTTGTTATTTAATTGAACAATGCGCAAGAACCGACGAGTTGGCGTTCGTTCATTGGTAATATGTATTTTGCGGTTCCAAGTGCAGAAGTAAAATGTTGAAAGTGTCCGTTGCGATGCAGCAGTTGAGTTGTTTATTCGTTCTAGTTCGGTAGTGTTGGCCCTGATTCGATAGCTGTGGAACTAGACTTGGACTAGTGTCAGTCGATGAGTTGTAGACCAATTCTTCCCTACACTCACAGGTGTTGACCGATATGGACGACTAATCGTCTGATGATTTTCACTACTCATTTTGATTCTCGTCAGTTTGAATGTTGTTTCCAGTCCTGGACTTGTGGTTCTTGTTTGAATGAGGGTTGAATTCTCACTCTAAGTTCTCCTTATCTTCATGGTTTTTGTGGTTGCCATGATCAGTAGTATTGTTTTCTTCTGTATGCCCTCTTCTATTCTATCATCTTTTTTTCGTCCTCCTTGTACACACGAACAAGTGATCTACTTCAGTTGATCTGTTTTATGAACAACAGAGTTGAAGCAATACCACAGGAAGGACATGTTAGCATCAGGGCATTTCTCATCCAAAATCTGTCCCAATTGTCAATGCTTTGATGTGTTGCATTTGTTGGACTAGTGAATGAAGTGCATTTTGCACTGAAATTCAATTTATTACTCAATACATAGTCGCGTACACTTGGTCCTCTTCGGACTCACTAATCCAGTTGGACAGTTAAAGGCTTCGTATGTTCATTCCTCTCGTTCACTTTGGTGCCAAGAAGCAAGTCAACGAACGAGTGTCGATCAGTACTCAGAGTGACATGACTAAATCACAGAGTACCATAGCAACCGAGGCATAGACTGGCACCTATCGCAGTCAATGCAAGACATGACTACTTGTCCAAACACACAGCAACACTACAGCACTGTCATACACTCATCCAGTACAGATAACATCCTCTGTGATTAATGTTACTTTCAATTGTGACCTTTGGATCGAATTAGTCTTTATTGAGGATGAACACGATATACAAAGAGGGTAATATCGGTGGTTACAATATGGGACTGAGACTATGTGATGCGTGCCAGAGGTCAGCCGAGACTGAAGCCAACGGTCGTTGTGTCTGTTGGTGAAGGCTGCCTGTGAGTGCGCATGCGTGTTGTTGTTGTGTTATGTTATGTACAGTATTTACATTATTTACACTAGCGACATCTAGGAGGTTAGGGTCCAACTAGAGTCACACAATATACCATTGGACAATATTTACTGAAACACTAATTGATTGTCTGATTGACTCGATCTTGTGCAGCACTGCGACCGTGACAGTAATAGCAATAGATCGATTGTACAAGGAAAATATTTTGTCGAGTGATAATGGCATGATGGTGTGTGGTTTGGTGATGAGACCCCACCGAAGAGTTCGTTGCCATTGTGTTCTATGCACCCAGTGGTAGATTTGTCTTCTACTTTATTCTATTTGGCTATTGCACACATCACATGACAACTAAAGCACTCGTGGAACAATCGAGTTGTGTGAATTAGTACGGCAATTGAGCTTGTGTGTGTATGTGTGTGTAAGTGTGTGTATATATGTGTGTGTGTGTGTGTGTATGTGGGTGCTTGTGTGTGTGTGCGCATACAACATTGGGGAAACCAGACTTATGAAAACGTTGACATATTTTGCACACTTGAGATAATAACTTCACTTTGACTTTGATGTATATAAGAGTACTGCATGTAATTGCCATTTGGACGGAGAATGAGATCAACGTTTTGGCACAGCAAATATGGCAATGTGTTTGTGACTAGAGGTGGTCAAAACGCAAAAATGCTTGCAAACGCTTGCAAAAGCTTGCTATGTCTAAGGGACAAGCTTTTGCAAGCGTTTGCAACATTTTTGCGTTTTGACCACCTCTATTTGTGACACTTGATCGTTGTCGAGTTTGGGTCATTATCTCATTTACTCACATACCGTGAGAAGAGAAGAAGAGACATTTGGAACTGCCGTTCATGTTCAAATGCGTCTGTTTGGGGATGTAGTGGCTAACTTACCTCGATACAGAATGACTTTAGGAACTGAACTATTTTGTAATCAAAATGAACTAGCGTTATTGATGAGTTTACTGCTCTCAGAAAAGACACATACATCATCATCATAGATACATACAATTAATTAGGCATGACATCATAGACACTTTGGGAGTAATATTGAATTTGATCGAGCAACATTTGCCCAAAAGAGCCATAAGTTTCACATGAATGCGTCCAGACACATGCACAGAACTGCATGATGCATGTGTTTCATTTAGCCTGTTGTCTTCTTTTTTCAGAGGCTCATCACCTAACTCACCATATGAAACCGGCTGTTTGTTCTACTTTGACAGACCAGTGTTTCACTACAAATTGCTAAGTTTGGCATTTGGTTCTTTCGGTTATGCTTCCTCTGCTATGTGGCTGGTAGAGAGAATAGCACCTACAGGCGAATACATGCACACATACACAATAATGTCACAATTATGCAAACTGAACCATGTGTGTGTGCTTGGATTGTGTATGATATGTTGGCAGAAGACGACTCTAAGTCAAATTGCTAAATTGTGTGAGTGAGGGTCGGTGCTCGAGTGAATGTGTCAATGCAAGTATTAGTGAGATGTGACAACACAAGCAGTAGAGTTGACTATGATAAAGCAAAATTGTAAGTCACTTTGCTATTTCACTGATTTGTCTCTCTCACTCACATTTAAACATTGTATTAGTGTGTTAACAATAATTGGGTTGATTGGGTGTGTGCTGTTATACACAAACATAAGTAAATTAAATGTGTATCTGTGTGCCTTTGGCCTTTCGATTCGTTAGTCTATCACAATATGATGTTTGAATGTGTGGCTGAGTGGTTCCTCACTGACCTTGCTTTTGTTTTTTGTGCTTCGATGTCTGCTGAATGTTTTTTGCTCTTCTGGTCCAAATTGGATTCGAATGGTAAACAACCGAACTAGTTCAAACCCCAACGATAAGACACACAGGCAAAAGTGAATTGGTGGATTATTAGTGAAGAGTAAATGTGTTGGATTGTCAGGAAACAGTGGTCGACATTAATCTCGTGGTGTCAAATTGGTCTTGTTTGCCAGTTGGCCTCATTCGGATTAATTGTAGCACTTTGACTACGTTATTCTGTCTGTCTGTTATTTTCACAAAGCACCAACAACAGTTTCCATTGGTGTGAGAAAAAGGCGACACACTTGATCAATGCTATATCACCTGCAAAATGCCAAATTCTCAACACACCCAACATTCGAGTATGTCTTCACGTTCCTGTACAGACTGTTAGTGTAGCACATAAAGAGCACATAAAGATAAAAGGAGTCAGCACATTGTTTTCTTTTAGTTAACGACAATGCTAATTTATTACACTGCATTGCAGTAGAGATGCAATCATCAAAAAAATTTATTTTTTACCTTGCACCAAATGAAGCACTCTCATAAGAGCAAAACATAGCGCCAACATATTCGAACTAACCAATTAATGGTGACGGCTCTGCTAAAATAATGTCTAGTCTGAACACTCGAGTGCTAATTGAACACTAATTGACACTTGGCAACTAGTAATGCTATGTTTGTTTGTGATGGTTGAGGGAAATGTTAAAATGGCTACTAAAAGTTTGTGACAGAATGACCCTTTAAGTACTAATTTTGTTTACTGTGCAGTGTTGGAAAACACTCGAAATTAATTCTGAATATTGAAAATAAACGAATTTGACAATTTAAATTTAATTCCAATTTCGGCTGTGCACTTTTCCTCGAGTGCTTAGTTTATATTTCAATAGAGTTGTCCCTTCCTAATGAAAACAACATTATTTGCTTTCCTTTTCTGTAGTGTTCACTCAAATAGTGCGTGCAAAATCAAAAACAAAATCACGATTGATTGTTAATTAAACCATGCAAGTATGCTCGAATGGAACAAAACATCACGTAATGCAATTATGAAAATGAACAAACCTTTTTCTTTTGCTCTCTCTCTCTCTCTCTCTCTCTCTCTCTCTCTCTCTCTCTCTCTCTCTCTCTCTCTCTCTCTCTCTCTCTCTCTCTCTCTCTCTCTCTCTCAACATCAAACTCAAGTAGCATTAATGCACACACATAAATTAACGATGAGCTCAAACAAAACGAAACCTTTTTGTGCTAATGCAGCCTAATGAATCGCAGTCCAACACAGAGTTGGCTGACACTTGAAACCACTCGAAACATAATCCCCCCATTTAATATAAATATTAAAATTAATTTTTTAATATTTGAGAATCAATAATAAATACTGATTTTTTAAATGAACGCTTACTAGTAAATTATGCATGCATTTCATTTTCATTATTAAAATTTTCAAAAGAGAATTAAAGAACAAAATAAAGCAAGAAACTGGATTTTTGAAGAGTTTTATTATTTTTTTGGATGAGATCTACAAAACAGACTATTGTGAAATGATCTGGACAAAGCACTGTGACATTAATTGGACAAATATTGTGTGAACATAAAGTGTGAGATTATGTTTGATTGAATAATATCGAAGCTAAACTAAAACAAAATGATGCTTATTAGAAGAAGATAGACGAATTATCAGTCGATTAAACAACTTGAGAGTTCAAAGCAGGTCCAGGCCAAGGATGAATTCTGGATCACATAATTGATGAATGCTTCTGCAGCATCAGACTTGGCTTTGAGCAAATAGACTTGACAGTACCGAGAATATTCGTCGATTAAAGTCATGTAGTACTTGTGTTCATTGAGTGATTCATCCATATTACCGGCTAAATCTGAATGCACACACTCAAGTACTTCTTTAGCAGGATTGGAGTTAGGCTTGAAGTCGGGTGCAGGAAACTTGTTAATAATACACGTTTCGCAATCAGTTTGATTGGTATCGGGTTCCATACCTAATGTTATTACTGTCGTATTGGACATCTCACGACCAATCACGGAGATGTGAGCTTTACCACTAGAGGGCTCTGTTACTACGAGCATAAAGCATGACGTTCTCCAGTCCTCGATCAGAGCTAAATGTACGCTTGCCATGTTGTCACCTTGATCACTAACTGTTCTCCTTTACAGTGCCATTCCACCTAGTCCTTCTGTTTGACCATTCACCTGCTGCCTACCAAGACTACGACCTTTGTATTGATATTAACCTAACGATTTTACCCAATAAACAATTACAGATTATGAGACAGTCCAGCTTGGGTCTCACTGAAGACTAGTCTGTACAGAAGACAAGTGATCTCGAAATTGTGTTTGCTCTCAACACTGAAGACAACTGGCGGCTTGAAGTGAAGTGTTTCGATCTCGTGGAATTTATCGCCGAACAATGAGTGACTACGGGAACCGAATGGTTCTGATTGGCTCTAACTACAGCCACTGGAGACCTTGGATTATGGCCAGGCTCGGTGCAAAAGGTTTGCACGATGTCACTGAATGGACGACTATTCCTGTGATTGCGTCATCTGCCGACACAGTCAACCCGGAGAAGAGGAAACAATACTTTCAAGCGAGGGGCATTATTGTCGAGACTTTGGATCGTGAAAGAATGGATATGATCGAAGATGCAATGACCCCCAAGGCGATTTTGGAGTTGTTCGAGTCAAAATACAAGACTCAGAAGAGTGACCTGACCGTGGCACTGACATTACGTGAACTACTCAAAATCAAGCCTGAAGTCGGCAAGATGAGTGATTACTTCAATCAAGTAGAAGCACAGTACTTGAAAGCGAAACGATGTGGTCTGCCTGACATTCCTCAGAAGTGGCAAGTGTTCTGGCTGATAGCTAATCTACCAGAAGAACTGGACCCTGTATTCAGTACAATGAGCTTGCGAGATGACCCTGATTTCGACGTGTTTAAAGTGAAGAATCACATTTTGGCCGAAGAAGCGAGGCAACTGCGAAATCAAAATTCAAGTGATATGACTCAACCGAGTGAGGCAGTTGCGATGGCAGCACGCGGTCGCTCTTATCGTTCGTATGGTAATCGAAAACCTGATAAGCTCTGTTGGAAGTGCGGAAAGCCTGGGCATTTTGCGAAGAATTGCAACGATAATGGCAACAACAACAATGGTGGCGGTGGCGGTAGTAGCGCTCCACCGAAAGGACGATACCTCACAGGTTCCATTGCCCGCCAGGTGGCTCCACAGATGGCATTACGAACGAGCGTTGACAACGTGAGTGACAACAAAATTCGCTTTTACATCGACAGTGCTGCGAGTGAACACATGTGTCAGTCCAATGATGTGTTCAGTGATTTTACTAAGTGGACTGAACCAATTCCAGTGCACTGTGCAAACAACGAGAAGATTGATGCGACTGGAAGTGGTACCGTCAAGTTGGAGACCGAGACTGCGATCATCAATTTCACCAATGTAGAACTTGTTGAGAAATTAGCAAGCAACTTGCTCTCCGTCCGACAAATGACGAAGAAAGGCAAGCGAGTGGTGTTCCATGGCGATCGGTGTGAAGTATTTGACCCAAATGGGGTGAAAATAATGGCGTCTATTGCTGGAAAGGATGACCTCTATCCTGTCGACATGAAAGTCTGCAAAGGTCCAGTGAAAAAGGCAAACATTGCCCGAAAGGCCGACGCAACCATTTGGCACCGACGTATGTGTCATGTTCATTTACGAAAAATTAAGAACATGAAGAAAGAACACGATTATCTCCAAGTTTGTGAGGACCTGTGTGAAGCATGCATACTAGCAACACTAGTCAAGAAGGTTCCTCGTGGTGATCGAATAGTAAATAAATCGTCTCGCCCTCTCGAACTGGTCCATTCGGACGTTACCGGACCGTTTGAACGAAGTCATCAGAAAGCACTCTATCTGGTCACGTTCATTGACGATTGGTCCCGTATGAGCACCATCTATGCTATTGCTAAGAAAAGTGACGCAATAAGATGTTTTAGGTGGTACGTAAATCAAATGAAGACCCAAATGAGTGATTTGAAACTTTGCCGTATGAAGACCGACAATGGTTTGGAGTACATCAACAAAGAAATGTACGAGTACTTGCGGTCTGAGGGGATTTTGCACAACCGCACGGCAGTAGATGGAAGTCACCAAAATGGCATTGCCGAGAGGAAGAACCGTACTCTCGAGGATGGTTTTCGAACACTTTTGAATCAAAGTGGTATGCCGAGAAAATTTTGGGCAGATGCTGCATCCGCAGTGAATCATACTCTCAATCGAGTGAAGTCAAACGCAACTGGTGAAGTGCCGCTCAAACGATGGTCTGGATCTGAAGTGAACCTCGAATACTTGCGGACGTTTGGTTGTCGTGTTTACATTCACAATCCACGACCGAAAGGCAAGTTAGACAATCGAGGCCTGAAGGCGACGTTCATTGGCTACACGGATACTCGTCACAATTATCGTGTGATTCTAGACAAGGGCACTGTCACCACTGCTGAAGCATGTAATTGCGTGTTTAATGAAAAAGAATTTCCTTTCAGTAAATCGATTCAGACTGTTGTACCTGTACAGTCCAGTGTTGGCAGATCGTTCTTAATGACAGACAGTGATACCGAGTCTGATGATGAAGACGAACCCGAAGAGGTTGGTGAACTTATTGAAAACACAGAACAGGACTCGGGCATCGACAACTGTGATGTTACTGCCAATGAATCGACTCATCTGAATAATGTTGCTGCGACGTGCAATGAAGAACCAGCTCAAGTGATTCCACCCTTAATAATTGATGATTCAAATTTGGTCGATAAACCGCCGATATGGAGATCTAAACGACCGAATAAGGGACAATGGACATCGAAAAAGTTCCATGACAGTGCAAATACTGTGTCTCATGGTGAAAATTTAGCTGATTTTGCACACGGACCATGTCTACGACCTGGTGAAAAGCTTTTGGAGGAGTATGATGATCCAAAATGGAAAGCAGCAATGGACTCTGAAATTAGTAATATGAAAAAACTTGGAACATTTGAATGGGTCGACGAGACCGAAGGCGCCGATCTAGTTAGTTCGAGATGGGTATTCGAGGTCAAGCGTGACGATGACCACAAACCGAAGCATAAGGCTCGACTGGTGGCTAAAGGTTTTACTCAGACAAAAGGAGTGAATTACTACGAAACTTACGCTAATGTTGCCGATGCCGTCTCAATTCGACTATTCCTCACGATGGCTGCAAAACTAGATCTCGACCTGTTCCAAGTAGATGTTAAAAGTGCATTCTTAAATGCTGAACTTGAGGAGGAATTATTGATGATACCTCCACCGTGTTACCGAATACCTGGTAAGGTGTGGAAGCTCAAGAAAAGTATCTATGGATTAAAGCAAGCTTCCAGAAACTGGGAATCGACTTTTGCTGATTTTTTAGAGTCGAATGGTTTCAAACGATTCGCGACCGAAAAATGCATTTTCAGGCGGGGAAATGTGTTGGTAATTATTTACGTGGATGATGCTTTGATTGCTGCACCGAAAGGAAGCGACATCTCATCTGTGGTGGAGATGCTCAAGTCTCGGTTTACAATCCACGAAATGGGCGAACCGAAACGTTTTCTCAGTTTGAACATTGAACGCGATCGACAGAAGAAGATGATCTATGTCAATCAGACCGACTATATCGACACGATACTCGATCGCTTTCAGCTGACTGATGTCCGACCTTGTGACAAGCTTTACAAGTTTGAGCCTGCTGAGAACAGCAAGAAAATAGACCAAAATGAACTCGAGCAGAAGTTGGGCGCTCTGCAGTATCTTGCTTGTCGGACCAGACCGGACATTGCTTACATCGTGAACCGGTTGGCTCAAGAGGTGCCGAACTCGACCGAAAATGTTCGGAATGCTGTTACGAATGTTTTCCGATTCCTCAAGTTTTCAAGGTGTTATGCACTGGCACTGGGTTCAGTGGATAACCGACCGTACACGATCTATGTTGACGCTAGTCATGCTCAAGAGACTCGAAGCAGGTCTAGAAGTGGAAGCATTATTAAAATCTTTGGTTCCACTATTTATTGGTCATCAACTATTCAGCAGATACAAGCACTATCGACTGCTGAGGCTGAATTGAATGCGCTTACGTCAATATGTGAAGAATTAACCTGGTTGAACCCACTCGTAAGTGAATTCGGAATCCACTCGAAGCCAGTAATAATGGAGGACAATCAAGCCGTTTTGTCTATGCTTGAGAAGCCAAGGACAAAGAAGTACAAGCTACGGGTGGACTTTGTTAAAGACCGAATCGACAATAAGGATATCAGCTGTGTTAACTATGTGCCAACGAATGAGCAGCCAGCTGATGTTCTCACCAAAGTGATCAATCACAACTCGACGAAATTGGTTGGTCTTATGGATCGGTCTTCTTATTTAAACCCGGGAATGTTATTACTGTCGTATTGGACATCTCACGACCAATCACGGAGATGTGAGCTTTACCACTAGAGGGCTCTGTTACTACGAGCATAAAGCATGATGTTCTCCAGTCCTCGATCAGAGCTAAATGTACGCTTGCCATGTTGTCACCTTGATCACTAACTGTTCTCCTTTACAGTGCCATTCCACCTAGTCCTTCTGTTTGACCATTCACCTGCTGCCTACCAAGACTACGACCTTTGTATTGATATTAACCTAACGATTTTACCCAATAAACAATTACACCTAACAATTTTGCGGTTTGATTAATTCGGTCAATGCCATAGTGACCAAGCTTCTGGTGTAACAAGGTCCGAATGTAACCAGTATTTGGTTCACCATTGACTTCATCCGTAGAGGACAACTCCTTCATAGGTAAATGGACAACCGTAAATTCAGTGATGTGAGAACGTTCCACCAATGGAGCAATGCAGATTATGGTATCCTCAAACTCCACTTTACACATGCCAGAGTTGATGTAAACATGTGCGTCTTTGTTTTCTTCATCACCAAACGTACTTAGAGAAAAATAGTTCTCGTCCAACTCGGGGACTAGATAGGCCTGGAAACTAAAGCATGAGCCATCCTTCACCTTGATACTCACAGTGCCGCACACATTTGAGTAGTAAGTAGCATTACTATCCTTGCAAATACCAGCGACAGCCAATGGTTCAACTTGGTGAATGTCAGTCAATAATTCCGCATCTTTCACGAAATGATCCGTGGCTCCGTTGTCCAGTACAAATCTTGCTTTCTGCTCAGAATGTGAAGTTGACACGTTAGCTATAGTAAATTCTTTATTGGCTTCACATCTGCAGGTAACTTGATCGTCTTAATCGAACGACCTCTTCCCATGTCACGTCGTTGAAACTTGGGATTCGATTTTGCTTGAGACTTTACGGCTGGCTTGGCTTCTGGCGTTGTTGATTCTTTCAACTCCGGGCAATCATATTTAAAATGACCCTCCTTATTGCACTTGAAGCACCTTTTACCACCAGTACGTTTCGTCTTCACGTGCTGAATTTCATTGACACGATTAAAGCTGGACATTGACGCACCATGACGAATAATAATATTTCGTAACTTGGCCAAATCAGCTTTAGTCCCAGTCATATCCTCAGCATGACATACCACTGGAGCAAACTTCTCAGTCATGATAGCAGAGACAAATATATTGAACTTCTCTTCATCAGAGACTGTGGTTTTGAGGCAAAGTAGACTAACCTCTTCTTCAAGTTTGTTCAGTGTTTCCTCGGTCCGGGCTGGGTCATTGAACTTGATCATCGTAATCTTTTGTCGTATCCGCTGAGCACCCAATAAATCGCGTTTCTCAAAACGTTCCGCGAGTTTCTTGAACATTTCGAAAGCAGAGTCAAGGTCCATAACCATCCTTCTCAGGCTTTCTTCCTCAATGTACATAGTAATATATAACTTTGCTATGCCATTGTTGTGTTCATCTTTGGTGGTCGCCAACAGTAGATCTTCTGTGATCGCTTTACCAGCACCAAGAATACCGAGCAAGCCAGTTAGTTGGCTTTTCCATGTAGGCCAATTTTTCTTGTTCAACTTGACTAAGTTGATACCGGGTAGGTTGACCGCCATGTTGAACGATGCCGTGGATTGAGGCGTAGAAATAGAAACAGACTCAACACCACTCGTTCCAGAGTTTATAGGATTCGAAATAATCGGAGGCTTGACTTCACCCTCTTTAGCCACCAATTTAGAAGGATCTAAGTTGTCGTCAACTGTATCCTGGAAAATGTCTTCGTCCTCGTCCTTGATATCTTCAGCCTTTAGTTCACCGAGATTCTTGTCTTCCGCGTTTTCTTCTTCTTTACCACTCATGAAGGAATCATACGACTTCAGGAGAGCTTCGAGGATCGAGATCCAAACAAAGAAGAGTAAATTCAAAACTTGAGTCCTTAAGGGTCGAGACCCAATTTAGAAGGAGCGAGATGATGAAATATGACAGAGCAACACACAACGAAACAGTTCACGAGGAAGTTGTGCTGACTGCCTGCACGCGTGCACACGCTTGCTCACACTAACAGACAGACAAGTAGTGAAAAGTGAAAGTCACTGTGAAGACGCACAGAAAGACACACAGGGTGGAAATAGACTTCCCTAACGGGACGTGATGGTGAGTGGGAATAGTCAAATCTTAGATCATTCCAGACAGAAGACAAGTATAAGTCTCATAATCTGCTAAAAATCACTAGATTTATTGACAAATAGATTAGGAATACAAATAAGGATAATATACAAAGAAAGAATAGAACAGGTCTTCTCAGTAGCAACACGTAGGACCACGCAAACAAGGTAAAAATAGATGATTGTCAACGAACCTAAGTGGGGACAGGAAAAGGACAAAGTTAGTGCGAGTCAAACGGCACAACGCTGCAGACATACAAAATAACAGTATGCCATTAGTTAGTCCAACTGAACCAAATAGCAATACTAAGATGATGGCTTATATACCGTAGTGATGATCGTTGACCAATGCTTGGTGACAGTCATCGACAAGTGCTTTACTTTGATGTTGTGGCAGTGACTAATCGTTAGTTCAACTCATCGGTCGAACCAGTCATACCGAGCAATTTCAACAGACATTAATTGGACAAATATTGTGTGAACATAAAGTGTGAGATTATGTTTGATTGAATAATATCGAAGCTAAACTAAAACAAAATGATGCTTATTAGAAGAAGATAGACGAATTATCAGTCGATTAAACAACTTGAGAGTTCAAAGCAGGTCCAGGCCAAGGATGAATTCTGCGAAGACAGAAGATGAAGTGATAAAGTCAACGAAACGGTGCAAAAGAAAGACAAAAGACGAACATAAAAACTGACTTAGATATTAGTGACTTACTTACTTACATGAGATAACATTAAGATGATTTCACTGGTTAGGGATACATCCACTACGATCAACGACTGATAACCCTTAAGATTAATATGAAATTGACTAGAATCAAAGGTAGTTAGTGTGTAAAGAGAAGAGAGCGAACATTAAGCGATTCTATGTTTGAATATATATTCGTGTGTGATATTGTGCTTGCTTGTGTGAATATGGTTATTCTACGACAATGCACAAGATGGTAAAGAGACAAAGAGCATGGAGGACAGACTGACTTGTGAGTTACATTTTGACTTGTTGTTATGATGAATCAATTAACATGTTCTTATTAGATAAACATTGTCACATCGAAATGGTGTCAACTGTTCAATACGACTGTTTGATTTAATCAATCTACTTGGTTGCTATGTGATTGACTGAGAGTTGTTTGCATTGTGATCTAGTTTACATAATGCGAGATGGGTATGACCACAATTGATCATACGGTGGCATGACTGGCTCCGGGCTGACTTTAACAAAGTAGTCGATGGCGCGGGTTATGCTGATTTTTTCGTAATCGAACTTTGCTGAAGTCATTCGAAAGAGCAGCTTCTTCAAATTAGGATCACTGATCTCTAGCTCATTAACCCGACTGGCAATATCCGACTCATAGTTCTTGTTGATATCGAAGAGAAGAGGCTTGTCCACAAACTTTCCGTTTTCATCGTATTCGCCGACATGAGTGATCATTCGGGTAAAGAGGAAGGACTCCTGTATGAATGCATTCTGTTCCATGAGAATGTGTGCACACTTCTTGGCATGAAATCGTTTGATTTCACACTTTTCTTTGGAGGGATCGAAACATGCGGAATGGGCTTCGGCAGCTTGAAATTCGGCTTTTGTCAACAAACGTGCATTGTCAAAGTTGAATAACTTCATCTTTGGGATGCCTTGATAATCTAACTCCGAAACGCCAATGTTGTCCCATTTGAGATCATTGTGCACAATGAAATGCCGCTGGTGCAGGTACTTCAAGGCTTCGCCAATTTGAGAAAAGACCGCTTTAGTGAGCACACCGTTCAAGACTGTCATGTTATTCTGTTCAACATAATTCAACAGTGTGCAATCTAGTTGCTCAAGCACAATTCCACTCATGAGAAGGTGACTGTTGGGGTCGTTAAAGTAAATATTTTTCTCAACAAAGTATTGCTTTGTTTGAGTGTTCCAATAAAATTGAAACGAGCCAAAAAACTTAATAATGTGCTCTGTCCCAGTGTCGAGTCCCTTTCCCACACAACACAACTCATCTAGGTACTTTTGGTCACGTTTATTGCTTTCTTTATCAAGGTTCCACATTGTGCCGTATGGAAACACCTTGACCACAACAGTTCGTGGAAATTCTTGTCTATGCTCATTGCGCATTGAGCATTGCTGTATGATCGGAGATGGCACAACATTGTACACTGTGCCAAAGTGTCCACTTGCAAGTTCGCACACATTTCGACATTCGAGTTTGTCTTTCAAATATGTCAAACAGTGTTCTTGTTGCACCAGTTGAGGAATGACTTCACTCTTTTTGAAGAGACCTTCGATTAACGTAGACATTGTGATAGTAACTCAATTAGAGGCTGAACAGATACCAACAAGTTTTGCTTTAGAATTGCTCTATGGGCGAGACTAGTAAAATTTGACTAAAACAGTGTCTAGTTTGAGTTATTGATGCACGCACAATGTGGGTATGACGAATGGGAGAAAATTTGTTCGAAGCACACACAGTGAGATGAGCAAAAATGTCACAAGAGAAAGAGAAGAGTAACCATGAAGCCGAGGAGAATGTGACGTCGTGATGGTGGATGAGAATGCTGAATGTTCATTACTAGACCAGCAATGATGCCTGATGATGAGATGGTTAAGAGAGAGAGAGAGAGAGAGAGAGAGAGAGAGAGAGAGAGAGAGAGAGAGAGAGAGATGCAGAGAAATAGAGACAAAGAAGTTCAAACCAAAAGCGAGCGGACAACCAGACTGGTCGGTTTGCCAAAAGGACAATGCACAATTGAGTACAACAATGCTGACAGAAGTGGCGAGAGGAGAGAGTGAAAAGTGATTGTTCACTGACGGATTCAAAGCGATGCAAACACAATACACAACACAAAGACAATACGAACGAGTTCCGATTGTGTGGCGAGCAACGAGAAGAATGGTATCTCTCTATTCAGTTGAACACCTACTCACAGCGTGCATAGTCATACAGGCTATTGTCGCACAATTCCAGTTACTAGTGGTACATACACACACACACGTCTAGTTCAATTCTCTTCTATTCATCGATTACAGGTTGACATAAAATAACAGAGCATTAAACGCTCAAATAGACAAATCAAATTGCATATAGCCTCTCTCTGTACACAATTCTGCTGATGCAGGCAAACGCTAGGCGAGTGTAGAGTACATGTACGCTACGTGTAGAGAGCCAGCAGTGGCTCGATGGGGTTAGGTTGGCTGTGACATTTAGAAATGTATAACACAAAAAATGGAACGATTGCTTTATGATTTACTGTTATTGCGTCAGGCATACGGTGGTTGAAATTGAGAACAATGGGTTTAATTCAAAAGGTTCGCTATTAACTTGTGCGTCAATCGAGTCACTTGATGCCATCTTAATTGCATCATAAATATCCACAGTTGAATATTTCATTTGACACTATTTTATAGTCAAATATGGCGAATCATTACTTATGCATGGGCGTTATCTTTACCGACCCGAAACAATTTAAAATTCGCTGATTCAACCTTTTAAACGAACATTGCGAGTTGCACACACACACGGTGGTAAGACGAACGAGAGTGTTTGGTTCGAAGCATACACAATGAGATCAGCAAAAAGGCCAAAAGAAGCAGAGAAGAGTACCAATTTATGAAATTGAGAAGAATGTGGCAGGATTTGATGATAGAGAATGATGGCGATGCTCATGAACAGACCAGTGATGATTTAGTTGAGGGCGAGTGGTGCACAGAAATAAATAAGTTCAAATGGGTAGCGAGTGGACAACTAGACTGTTTGCTGAAAGAACAAAGCACAATTGAGGACAACGCTTTTGACAGAAATGGCGAGATGAAAGAGCGAGAAGTGATAGTTAAATGACGGATTCAAAGCGATGCAAACACAAAACACAACACAAAGACAATACGAACGAGTTCCGATTGTATGGCGAGCAACGAGAAGAATGGTATCTCTCTATTCAGTTCAACACCTACTCACAGCGTGCATAGTCATACAGGCTATTGTCGCACAATTCCAGTTACTAGTGGTACACACACACACACACACGTCAAGTTCAATTCTCTACTATTCATCGATTACAGGTTGACATAAAATAACAGAGCATTAAACTCTCAAATAGACAAATCAAATTGCATATATCATCTCCCTGAACAGAATTCTGCTGATGCAGGCAAACGCTAGGCGAGTGTAGAGTACATGTACGCTACGTGTAGAGAGCCAGCAGTGGCTCGTTGGTGGTTGGTTGGCTGTGACATTTAGAAATTTATAACACAAAAAATGGAACGATTGCGTTTTGATTTACGATTATTGCGTCAGTCATACGTTGGTTGAAATTTGAGAACAATGGGCTTAGTTCAAAAGGTTCGCTATTAACTTGCGCGTCAATCGAGTCATTGGATGCTATCCTAATTTCATCATAAATATCAACAGTTGAATACTGATTACTTTTGACACTATTTTATAGTCAAATATGTCGAATCATCACTTATGCATTGTCGTTATATTTACCCGCCCGACTGAATTTAAAATTTGCTGATCCAACAATTCAAACGAACATTGCGAGTTGCACACACACAAGGCGGTAAGACGAACGAGAGTGTTTGGTTCGAAGCATACACAGTGATATCAGCAAAAAGGCCAAAAAAAGCAGAGAAGAGTACCAATTTAAGAAGCTGAAAAGGTTGTGACAGGATTTGATGATAGAGAATGATGGCGATGCTCACGAACAGAGCAGTGATGATATAGTTAAGGGCGAGTGGTGCACAGAAATAAATAAGATCAAATGGGTAGCGAGTGGACAACTAGACTGTTTGCTGAAAGAACAAAGCACAATTGAGGACAACAATGTTGACAGAAGTGGCGAGATGAAAGAGCGAGAAGTGATATTTAACTGACAACGGATGCAAACCGATCCAAACGCAATACTGACACACAGCCAAAACGGAAGGGTTCCTACTGCACGAAGAAGAACACGGAGAATGGCGTCTCTTCTGTTCGATCCAACACACATTCACACAGTCTGTTTAGTCACACAAGTTACAGTCGAAGACTTGCTAGTGGCATACAGACCTAGTTCCACTCACTTTTATCTCTTCTAGTCAGTGATTTCAGGGAGAAACACACAAAAGCAAAGTATTCCACTCTCGAGCAGACAAGGACACCAAATTGTATATAGCATCATCCCTGTGGCAGACAAGAGTTGTGCGAGTGTAGTTTGTACATGTACACGGCTTGAGAGGGTTGAAAGCAGCCAAAGACGCAGAGAAAGAGAAGTAAAAGTAAAGTTCAAATGCGATGCAGACTGGTCTTGTCTATTGGTCGTGCAACGTGATCAATGTCAATGTCTGTTGGTCGTATGCAATTGAGTACAGCAAAGTAGATGGAAGTGCAATGGCGAGATGGCGAGAGAGGAAGAAGTGTACTGAGAGCGAGGGCAAGGCGATGTAAAAATCACACACAGCTAAAACGAAGAGCTCCAACTGAATGTGGTTTGCCTGCTCGATCCAACAAGCACACACAGTCTGTACACTCTGCCCATTGACACAGGCAACAGTCGCACATTCTCCGATGGCTAGTGGCACACAGGTCTAGTTCCGTTCTCTTCTGTCACTACTAGTTATTGATATTACAAGGTGACATACAAAAATCACTACACTTTCAATCAGATAAGCACACCAAATTGCATATAGCATCTCCCTGTACTCAATTATGCTGATGCAGTTGTGCGAGTGTACATGTACCATAAACAGTCAGCTGCAGAGCTTCGTTGGTGGTTGGTTGACTGTGACCGTGGCACACAAGCATCCAGTTCAATTCTCTTTAGTCTCTACTATTCATCGATTACAGGATGACATAGAATAACAAAGCATTAAAGGCTCAAATGGAAAAGCCAAATTGTATATAGCATCTCCCTGTACACAATTCTGCTGATGCCATGCGAGTCTACATGTAGAGAGAGAATGGAGAGAGAAACAGAATAGGCTCGGTGATGGTGGGTTGGCTGTAACATTTAGAAATTCATAATACAAAAAAATGGAACGTCTGCTTTATGATTTACTATTATTGCGTTTATGCATTGAAATTGAGAACAATGGGCTTAAAGGTTGAAAGTTCTCTATTGTCTTGTGCGTCAATCGACTGATGCAATTTTAACCGCAATAAATTAATATTCTCATTTGAAAACCGATATCCTATGAGAGACCATTTTCTAGCAAAATATGTCGAATCATCACTTTTTCATCATTTCCATTTTCTCCAAAAGCTCAACTGAGTTAATCAATTTAAAATTCACAGACTCAACCGTTCCAATGAAAACATAAATGTCATCCAGTGATAATGGCATACATTCATCAATACAGAATAGAATAAGCTCGAATGTTGCATTCGTGTGCTTTTGTACCATGATGCATTATTTTCACTGACTGTGAGATTGCACTTTTTAGCGGCTCTACAACCACCTCAAAAACAACTGACATTCATCTTTTGTAGTAGACTAGTAAACTTTTATGGACTCGACATTCTCTCAATAGACAAATCAATGCACCAAATTGATACTTGAATTTTATATTAAGTCAACTCAAATGATTCTTTTTTCAGTTATTTGCATCGCAAATTCCTTTTTTTAAAATCCGATACTGTAATTTAAAAAAATATATAATTCTGAAAGTGGCCTTAATAATTTAGTTCTAGTAAATGTTCTGTCGCATAAATTAATTTTAATTAATTTTTTATTAATAAATACTAATTGAAATACTCTTGTCTCTGTGTGCGTCAGCATTGAACTCGTGGAATATGGCTAGTTCGAGCAGGCACACACACACACCAACACACACATTTTATTTGTTCTCTCTCTCTCTCTCTCTCTCTCTCTCTCTCTCTCTCTCTCTTTCTTTCTTTCTTACTTTTGATGGTTGTGTGTGCCTCACTTTTTCTTCATCACCTCGTCTCGTCTCGTTTATTAGTGTTCAGTTTTCATTGCCATCAGAGAGAATCCAACTGTTGTGTCAGCACTGTACCTTCCTTAATAGTATCCATTGCTGTTGAATCTGTCATATGTCAGGTAAGCTGTTGTTGTTACCTTGTTGCACTACTCTGTGTTCGTTTCTGTCCTACTGTCTCTATGCAAAGCATCCCCTAGATGTGATCCTCTATGGCAATTCTACTTTACTGTGCTCATGTGACATTATCTTCTTCTCATACTTCTTTTGACAACATGTCTTATGACGATCTCCTGTGGTCTCAGCGTCATCATGTGTGTGTGTGTGTTAGCGAACACATGCATACTCGACCATCATCTATAGTAGCTCACTCACTCGTCTGTGCCTGTGTGAGTGCGTGTGTGTTTGAATCGAACTCGTGAATTGTTACCAGCGTTGAGATTGGCGTGGATCATAGAGCCTGTAGGACCACTAAAAAAAGTACCTCGTTTTATGAACATCTCAGTTCGGCAGTAGCCGCAACACACCACCGCCGATCGTACGTCTTCTCAGTACGACCCCTTTTCAGTAAGCAACGATCGCCACACGCTCGTTCCCACCACACCGCAACGTTGGAGCGACATAAAACACAAAAAAGCTATCCAAACGAAAAAATGCCACATAAAACTTGTTCCCGCTTATTTCGCATATATAAGGCGACTGCCAAACCGCCATTTCTTTAGTACAGTACACGATATGACCGCACGCACACGTGCTCAATCCAACTGCCTATTCACGTTCTCTCCTCATCTTCAAGACTTCCGTCCCCCCATCTCACGACGTCGTGGCAGTGCAGTTCTTGCTTTCCAAAAGCGCTCATCGCTGATTGTGACTGGTCGAGCACACACATCGAAGTGACTGTCTGCTCATTGTACTTTCTTCTCTCGTGCTGCTTATCAATTCTGTTTGTCTCCATTCTCATCTCGCTTTCGGTTGCTCTGGTCACATTTCATCATACCTTGTGAGTACCCTTTTGTAATGTATCCTTTCTTCCAGTACACTCGTTTTACTCGTTCTCAAACTTGAGTCACCTCAACCTTCTTTTTTGACTACTTTACGCCACTCTGTAGCATGTCCTCTGACTTTGTCAAATTCATACATTACCATCCCATCTAAATATACACTCAATTCAGTACTCCTCACCCTCAGCACAATCATCACCGCTACTCGCACACTCACACTGGTCAGTTTGTTCTCTCGACCGTCCCATCTGTTTGAGATCCGCCACTAATCGCTTTCTCTCCTTCCTATGTAGTCAGTAACCGTTGTCAAAGTCGCCCGAAATCAATACTTCTGATTCGGCTGTCTTCTGAATTCCAACGAGTTAACCTCTGAATATGATTGAAAAGCTGGAATGGTTCTTTGGGATTAAAAGGCACAACTAAGCCAGTGTCTCAATCCACAAATGGCAAATCAAAAAAGTCATTTGGCCCGCCCAGTCAGGTGTTGAACTACTGACTCAAGCACAGGCACACACCGACACACTACCAGACTGTCTCTGGTCAGTGTGCCCTCGGTTTGCTTCGTTGCTTGTAACTGTGGTCTCCTCTTTGTAGTTTTACGTTTCTCATATTGTCACTTGGCTTGGCTGTCTCGCTTGCCTCGCTCACTCGCCCGTCTGCTTTGGTGTGCTTCAGTACCCATCCTCGTTCTCGTTCGTTCCTTCTCACCACTCCCTCGGTCTGCCCGTTTGGACTGTTTAACTCTGTTCCAGCACCACCACAACCCGACTTCTTCTCCTGTTCGCAGTGACCTCCACTAGAGTCTTCTTTACTTTCCATTATCGTTCTTAACGCCCCATCAACATCATCCCCGTTCGCCGTGTGCCTACTCTGCCCTCCACACAAGTTCAACTGTACTGTACGACTATACGGAAGGCTTTCAGCTCAAGGATGGTGATGAGCCTGAAGGTGACGAAGAAGGAAATGAGGAAGATAATGAGGCGGACAGAGGCCAAGAAGAAGTGGAAGTTCGCCGTGCCGAACTGAACATCCCACCGGTACTCTCACCTATTGTGAATGAAGGCCAACTGAGTGTTTGGGTTCTCAATTTGAAATTGTTTTTACATTTTTTTGTTTTTAGGCCTTCCATGCTGCAGGCGGAAACAATTTGCGGACGCAGCTCGACAGTTGGGTCAGTTTGCTGATCAACAGGAGAGACCATATTTATTCCAAATGGATGGATGTATGCTATACTGAGTACGCAAGATTCTGTTATTGGCTGCTTTTTCACCAGATGCAAGTAAGCTAGTGAGCTAGTTTGATAGTAAGGGGGAAAAAGCACGCGCGACGTTCAACTAGCTCACTGGCTTACTGGACAAGCAAACTAGCCTCCGGTGAATTTGAGCAAGTAACAGACCCTTGCTAGTTACCGCCCTCCTACTTTGACGCGTGCTACTCCTCCAATTTTATTTCAATGGAAAACGCATACACAAACTTCCACATAGACATTGGAGGCGCATCCGCTTGGTATCATATCATACAGGGAGAGCAAATATTCTACTTCATTGAACCAACAAAGCACAATCTAGACAGATTTCAACAGTGGATCAAATCACCAACAAATGAAATGATGTTTTTGTAAACACTGAGAAACTGTTCAAAACAAAAGTATCAACAGGAGAGACCATATTTATTCCAAATGGATGGATGTATGCTATACTGAGTACGCAAGATTCTATTACTTTTGGAAGATACTTTCTGCATTGTATGAGCATCTCTACACAACTAAGTATCAATGATTTCTTACAAAAACTAAATATGCCAGAGTTGGAATTTCACGACGATCTCATAATTAGTTAAATTTGAATTCTCAATCGAAACTCCTAGCATGGCTAAGTCAAATGCCGCCAAGTCATTTTACAATACTAAATTGGCCAGTCTTGGTGCCAATGACTCTTTCAAGTCGGGAAAGAGTAAGTATGCTAACGGATATTATACTGATTCGTACCCAAACAAAAAAGGAAAACGCTAATGTTTCCTAATGTCAACCGATTTTGTTTTTCGATTTTGTAATTGATTATTTTTAATAAAAGCATTTAATAATTTGTTTTGTAATTTCATCACTCATCCTACTTGTCTCTCAGTGGCGGACCACAAAGAGACAGACCAATTAGGAACAAGGTGCATGCACACGTGGCGCAATTGATCATTTGTGCAATCGCCAAATTGGGACACAAATTGAAACTGATGGTTACTACCGTATTTTCCGTCAGATAAGTCGCACCATTTAGACAAGATTTTTTCATGATTGCGACTTATACGCCAGTGCGACTAATACGTGGAATGTGTTAAGGTTGGCCGGAGAGTTACATTTTGTTGAATCTTTCAGGTTAAGAAATTAAATTGAGGATTTTGACCAAGGTATTAATGCTTTCACCATTAACTAACTTGCAATATTGATAAAATTACTATTTCAATGCATTTTAGTGGTCTTAGCACAATAAAATCTTGCATTCAAAACATCCATATTTTGCATAATAAAGAACTGCGACTAATGTCCCGGTATGACTTATCGTTGATTAGGTAAGTTTTCAAAATGAGGCAAAAGCGACTTATACACAGGTGCGACTTGTAGCCCGGAAAATACGGTAGTCGATATGCCACATGTGTTCGTGACATTTCCAGTACTAACGTCACCACTGCCGTCAGCAAATGCCAAAGTGCAGTAATAAGAACAAGAATGTGCCATTTGGATATTACGCCATTATGTTCACTTTGTAAAATGAGTGATTAACAGTAATTGACTAATTGTTCCTCAACCGTGACACAGTTCGTGGTTCACTAGACACAGGCCAACCCCTCGTCTTGTCTGTTTGTCTGTGTCGGTTGTTGTCGCTCAAATCGAGAAAAGATTGACAAATATCTACAAATATTATCTATATTATCTACAAACATTGCGCCAGTTTTGGTGGTTTTACCTAAATCGTCATTAACACAAATAGACAATGCGACTATGTGTGTATATGTGCGTGTTTTATAACAATTAGCAACACGAGTGACATTGCCACATTCCGAGAAAACCGTCTGACGATGGATAGTAAGGCAGTATACAAAAGCCTGAAACGATCAAGGTATAACTACTGTTTGTCAGGCAATGATGAATGTCTCTACTACCACTAGGAGAGAACAATTAAATTATGCAATGTGTTTAGCAATGCCATCATGCATCAAACCATTGACAAACAAAGCACAAAATTTAGTCTTTCCGACGAAAGATATTGCGGTTGTGGCGCAACCTGATGAGACAGATTCAAACTATATATTACTTAATAATTCAATTTGTAGCAATACAACTGCTATTTATTAACCAATTTAATAAATTATTGGCGTTGGGATAAAAACAATAATAACAAGAATATGTATAAGTGAATGTGTATGAAGTATTCAAAGTGTCAAAAATGAATGTTTACATTCGTACAGGGTTCCACCGGATCTTTTCAAGTAACTCGAAACAAATCTCAGAACGGTCGACTGCGTTCATGTCGTTGGCCAAAAGAGTAGCAATGAATTTTTTCAAATTCAATAACGACCCGAAAGGGGAAATGCCATGGTAATTACTCTCGTAAAGAGCACATAAATTGGCGGACAATTTTGCGTAGGCCAAATCGAATATCTGTTCGTTAAATCGTTTAAAACCCGGACAAAACATTAGCCATGTTTGCAATAGTGTAGTGAGCAAAGCTTTCATGGGCTCAATATCGCCAACATGTGACACAGGTGGAAGTAGGTCAAATTTGTGTCTGAATTGGTCGGCTAACTTGTCGGTGAGAAATGTCAACAAGTTTCGCAATAGGGTTCCACCGGATTATGTACTCATCATTGCGTTATGTGGTACTAGTGTGAATGTCGAATCGAATCAGTTCACTTGTTTTCAAGAAAAAAGCAAAAAGCGTTAGAGCGTACTTGATCTCGTAGAAACGTTCCTGAGTGATCGGGCATCCAACTTCCATTAAATAATTGACCCACTCGCATTTGGTTCTATAAAGCAAACAGAAGTAGAATTAGAATTATGGTTATATTCTATAGAGAAACAAAGCATACGTGTGCCCGAGCCTTTGCGTTGGTTTCAAGTAAAAAGCAAACAAAAAAACACGAGAATATGATGTTGGTGCGTACATAGTTTCGAATGGAGTTCTTTAGATAGTGGCAATCAAGAATTAATTTGAGAATTCACTTCAACGGCAATTCGTTCTATGAAGCAAACAGAAGTAGAATTAAAACTCTGGTTATAGAGAAAACAGGCAAAACATACCGAGGACAGAAAGTATTTGTTGCAACTAGCTCACTTGGGCCAAACTTTGATATTTGATAAGCACAAATTCCTTGGTTGCCAGTAGCATCATGCCACCATCACCACCACTCACCACTTAGTTTTCTTTTGATCCTCTGGCATATACGGGATCTCCGCTTCTGGATGAGAGGTGGAAAACCCTGAGACTAATTTGCTTGCATCTTGATAAACAAATAGATCTGAAACAATATATAAATATAATAGGATAAAAATATAGACTGAATATCAAGCACTCAACGATAGAATGCTAACTGATGAACATATATAGATGGGGTGAAGGATAAATAATGTCGAATACACTATTAGATGAGACATGCAAGTTGAAATGTGGACGAGAAAATCATTGATCGTTGATCAGGAGAGATAACAACCACGAGCGAGAACTAAATTGCACTATTTAGGCGATCGTGTGCCTTCACGTCCACTCGTTGGCGTTTCATCTCAAATTCGAAAACTAAGTACAGTCAAGCCTCATCCCGGTACTTCCTCGACTTAGTACACTACCCCAACTTCACCAATATATCACTTTTCAAAAAAAATATTTTTGAAACCAACTAGGGCTCATCGTAACCATCAACAAAAGTTGAGAGCATGAAGATGGTCTAGTTCGTACTAACTCGAGTTAGTACATACTAAGTCGAGGTAAAGCCAAAGTATAACTCAACTCTAACCACCTCATACCTTCTACAGTACCTCGAGTTAGTACGCAAAACAAAAAGTACCGGGATGAGGTACGACTGTACTCGTGTGTGCAATCAAACAGTACACTACTCAATGACCAGTGATCTGGTTCGCCCACACAGACTAATGTTCTCCCTGCGCACATATTCACCTTAGAGGGCTTCGGCACACTTTCATACGGGCAACAACTTTTATAATTCTTTCCCTCTCTCTCCCTCTCTCTCTCTCTCTCTCTCTCTCTCTCTCTCTCTCTCTCTCTCTCTCCCTCTCTCTCTCCCTCTCTCTCTCTCTCTCTCTCCTCTCTTTTTTTTCTCTCTCCCTCTCCCTCCCTCCCTCTCTCTCTCTCTCTCCCTCTCTCTCCCTCTCTCTCTCTCTCTCTCTCTCTCTCTCTCTCTCTCTCTCTCTCCCTCCCTCCCCCCTCTCTCTCCCTCTCTCTCTCCCCTCCCTCTCTCTCTCTCTCTCTCTCTCTCTCTCTCTCTCTCCCTCTCTCTTTCCCTCTCTCCCTCTCTCTCTCGCTTTCTCTCTCTCTCTCTCTCTCTCTTTCAACTATTGTATCTATCTTATCGATCTAAACGTACAAAGAAAATGTATACGAACCATTACGGATCCATTGAAGGTGGTCATGATTGGTGGTCGATGGGATGAATTGATGAAACGGGCAAGTGGAACAAGTAGAGATGATTATGCAGAACGAGAAGAGAGATGAGATCAAATCGAGGCAAGGCTGGTGAGAGGCTCAGGAAACCCAAAAAGGCGATGAAAGGAGAAGCGAAGAGAGAAGAGATGACCAGCCAGAACGAGGGCTTAAAGTGAAATGAGCTTGTCAACTAATGTCAATCTCTTTTATACTAAAGGAATGATAAGCTCCAGCGTTCTGATTGGCCAAACAGCAGCGCCATACTGACAGCACTGTGGTAGTGGTATTATAATGCACATGCGGTAATTAAGCTATCTGATTGGTTGAAGTGCCGCGCCACGTTCATTGTGCAGCAGAAACAAATTGAACTTTTGAATCAGAGCGCAATGGTCATAACCGCTCACAGTTCACGGTCATTCTACTGTTACAATACGACCGCGCTGTGGCGCCTCAGTACTGCTTTGGCTGTCTGCCCTGTCTGTGCAGTCTTCATCTTTCTAGCATGAGAACGACATCAGCTCTGTTTGCAACAAGCAGCTACCTCCTCACTTTGGTGTCATCCTGTCCTTCTTATTTCGCTAATGTTTTGTGCCTCGAACACCCCAAGGACATCTTCTGACCTACGGTACTGCTAGACTCTGCACATCTATCTGTGTGTGTTGTGCATTCTGCCTATGTTCATCATCACCTCTTTTGGTCGTCGTCGTGTGCATTCCTCAGTTGAGTGACCAATCTCAACTCCTCAGCCGCAACCTTTGTGTTTCGTATCTCAGTGGTTCCATCAAGTTTGTGGTTTCATCCTCTGCCTCTTCTCACTCATCACTCGAGCATTGTTCAACTCAACCCATAAACCCTGTCTTGTACCTCAACTTTATCCTCATTTCAATCAGTCTCTCGATATCACTCGCCAAAGTGTCATCCTTTCTTCACGTTTCCGCCACCAAGTCGTAGTTTGAGTTCACTTGTTGTCGAATAGTGAACTTTTTGACCAACAGAAGCCGACACCATCGCTGTCGATTGTGTTTATTCTATTTACTAGTTTGGAAAAGAAATATCCATCGACATTTGACCGGTAAGGAGTGTGCTGTGTTGTTGAGACTAGATTGACGTATATCTGCTATTTTCTTTAGATTTCTCTAGTGACACAATGGCACTCAAGGGGAAGCAAGTACCGCAGGCGGCAAGACCGAGGGGACCAGCAACGCTCGAATCCATCTCGGACAAGGAGTTGTTGGCCGTTTTTTCGCTACTTTCCATTTGCGATCTCCGGTCACTGGAACTTGTTTCGCGCAGATTGCGTAAATTTGCACTGTTGGCATGCAGGGAAAAGCGTTCATTGTGCCTAATCCATCCAACATTGTATCGAGATGAGCTGAAGAACATTGCCCGGTACTGCTACTTCACCGACTACAGCACTCAACACCAGTTTGGCAGAGATTGCTTCCCCGTGAGCAGTTGGATCGGGGTGCCTGGTGTACGATGGATCGTTAAACGATATCCAAAGGTCACTCAACTCACCATCTACTGTTTGCAACTACGGATGGAACCATTCGAAGAGTTGCTCAAATCGTATGTGAATTGATCTATTTGAACTACTATTCTTAATGTTTACTCCATAATAGGTACCCTCTCGAACGTCTGGCCCTGTTTGCCTGCTATTATAAACATTTTTTGTTTTATGATGAAACAAAATTTTGGACTGCCCTCTATGGCTTGCGAGCAACCTTGTGCCATCTCAAATTGCCTCAGAAGCACGATCTGCATATTGGTCACCTGACTCAACTGTTCTCTCCGACTCTTAAGTCACTTTTCTTAGACTCATTCGTATTTGATAGATGGATGTTTGATAATCCGATTGCTGGTGTAGAGCACGGACTAGAACAGTCTGCTATGCACAATATTTATCGTACTATGTCGGATGCTGTGAAATTATCTTTTTTTGAACTGGCTCGACCTGAAGATGTGCCCAATCAAGCTGAGAGGGAAAATGACTGGGTTCAAGTGCTGACTCGCCGTGGACTGTACTTTGCTGATCCAAGAGCTGTCTATACTCTGGAATATACTCGAATGGTACTGCGACAAGAAATACGACACATTCTCAACGGAAACGATCGCCACTTGAGCCACCTCGATCTTGTTCTGCCCTGCTCGGTTGGTCTACTCAACCTTCTACCGTACTTGGTCCGTTTAACACGACTGACCCACATTCGATTAACCGAAGGCAAGACTGGTGATCCCCCTCAAAGTGTCTTCTTTGAGGAACTTGATCGCACCAACTATCGAACCAAATTGGGTCAACCAAACCGTACGGTGATGCCCAACATTCGTCAGCTCAACCTGTACCAGTTCGAAATTGTGCCCTCAAACGGCATATTCCTGTACCTGTCTGCCATCTTTCCACAAATCACCACACTTCATCTAGAGGATTGCCACATGGTGAATACGACTCGCAGGCAAATCTTCCCTGGATGGTTCCTCGATAGTATGGCACGCTTTGGTCAGTTGCGCGAGGTATTCAACAACTACAGACTGGTGCTGCGAATGTACCGGGCCGCTGAGGAGAGGGACGAGTTACGTCACTTGGTTCAGACTGAGATTTTGGACAAAGCTCGAATGTGATGTGTCAATATTTGTACTAGTTTCATTTGACTTTAGCATCATTACTGTTGACATTATTTATTTGCTTTTAATGATTTTCACAGTCTCTGGAATATGAAGATTTTATGTTTTTATTGTTAAATTAAAGTTTGATCTTACCGTTTTTAACAGTCGAATTGATTGATGGCACTCAACTTTCCGATTTGGTTGCGACTGTTCTGGTTGATCTACAAACACAAGTGGTGATTTGTGTGTCGTTTATGTCGTTGGAATCATCAGAGTTGTGTGGTTTAGTGGTGGTGGCAGAGTGTGCTGACTGGAAGCAGGCATCCATGCCGACCGCTAACGAATATGATGATGGCAGACTGGCTGTTGACTCTGATGCAGTAACCCGACTGGCCACGTATGAACACGGACTACAGTCATCTAAAGTGAGGTGTTCTGTGACAGGGTGGTGGTTCACTCAATCATACAAATGACCATCGATGAGGACAAACTCGATCAGTGTCTGCTAATGTCTCACAGTCGACTTGAGTAATTGTGCGTGTGAGAATACAGTCACCAGTACAGTACAGTCACAATTAGACGGAAGAGCACACAGAGAGATCAACAGTGTACAGGGACAGAGTACAACTACGGAATATAAAACATAATCAAACACAGACTAAGACTAATCATACTGTGACTTGGTCAAGTCAAGTCATGTTGGTTAACTTGATGGATGATTTTGCCAAAATGTGCACGAGATCAGACGAGAGTAGAAGAGAGCTGACAAAAGTAGACTCAAACTGAAAGTTTATTATCAGTTTTGTGCTGGGTTCGGTTTTCAGGTACTCACTGTAGTCACACTGTTATCGCTCAAGAAAGATGATCGTAAAACAACAAGAATACAGAATAGAGCAGCTACAACCAACACTACATTTACACAACACAAAAATACTTAGCATAGAGACCACTGGTCAGAGGAGATTGTCATGACAATAACATCGTCAACAAAAGTAACATTACGTAAAATGCACACCGACCACTGGCTTCAAGTGCCAGTGCCAGTGTCAGTGTGTGTGTACAGATATCCCACTGCTGCTGATAATGGTGATGTCGCCGATGATGTTGCCTGCCCCAACTGCCCGTCAAACTAGTATCAATTCGAGATTCGATGTAACATCACTAGCAGTAGTCGGGTTTGATGAAGTGGTACCACCATCAATTGAGCCACTTCGACTGTTGACATAGATCTCATCTTTAATAGCATGCGAACTGCACATATGGACAGACCTAGTTAGAAATAGAATGAATGTTAAATTCATTCAGGTATGCTGCCTGCTGTCTGTTTGCCATATTTACTGTGCACTGCACTCCCCGTCTTAGTAATACCATTTACTGCCATTGGTAATTCTTTTTCTGGTTTCGTTGAATCGATTCTTACATCGTCGCCGCAACAGCAGTCGCCGCCACTACCACCACAGCCTATTGGGAGGCACAACGAATGTGTTCATTGTCACATTAGGTGATCTTAAGTGCACAGTATCAGTGAATACCGCTCGACTGTAATTATTGATGGTGAGGTGTTATGGTGCATGGTGCACATTAATTGCGAACCCGAGCACACATCCAACAGTTTACGGTAGTGAGACTAGAGCCGAGAACTGAATGCAATGATAAATCCAGATGAATTGCACTCAGTGGAGACTGACAGATTCCATACATGCCATGCTCAACTCAATATGTCAGTGAGACCAGAGCCTGTCGTGTGCGGGGTTGTGCTCTTTCTGCTGCAAGCCTGTGTGTCTGTGCTGTGTGTGAACTGCACAGTGCACACTGCTGTGTCTGCTTCGATCGACATTCGGAAAAGTTCAAATTCACCAACTCGAATATGCTTTGTGTCAATAAGAGTGGGTTGTACCCACTGGGTGCCTACTTGGCAAAGCAAAGTGGTCAGCCAATGTCGAATAAGAAAACCACAATTGGCAAAAGACACTGAACCATCTCATTGGCCCCAATTGGTGGCCACATCACCATCACCACAATAAATCTAAATCATATTCCGAAAACATTAACCTTTAAAAAAGTTTATTATTAGTAATATCATTGTATCAACGACAAGCATTACAACGTCTGTTAAGATTCTGTTAGAAAATACTTTACATAAACACATTCTATAGTAAGCAATGTTCCTGCAATACACACACAACACACTACACGTTATTCTTCTTTTCCGTTGAATAACTTCCTTCTCTCTACTCAGCACGTGTGCACGTGCTTCATATAATTGTCCTTTGATCTCATATACCTTTTACCAGTTTCTGGACTTCTGTCCTCTTATTAATCATTATTAAACCGATACTTCAACAGATTCATACCATTAGGCAACGAGAGAAAACGAAAGTAACAACATCAACACAAACACAATTTGAATCGAAACACTAAATCATGGACAAATAGATCGATAACCTCATTCACTAAGTTATTCGTTCATATAACAATCAACTATCTTTGGAGTATTATCTTTATAGACAGATCCGGTATGATGTGTCTGCGCGGCAACATACACATGGTGTATGCAGCTCCCCTTTGTTTTGTTTTATTTTTAATAAAGGTTGTTACTCTCTCAATACTTTCACAAAGTTGATATGGCCATTCGGAGTGTGCATGTTTGATTGCGTGTGTGCCCGTTAGAGATAGGACACACTTTACTTGACTAGGTACGGTGAGATTGCTCGAATGTATTTGTGTTTGGGTTGGTGTGTGTCTGTGTGTTTTGTCACGTGTTTGATTGTGTGGTTCTGTTTTTACAGGATTTGGGTGCGAGTGCCCACAATTAGGCCAACACTGTTCTCGCATGGCGGTGCCTACGAAATGACACCACCGGGACCGGGCAAGCCTCACTGCTTCTTGGCCTTGAACTGATCAATAGCAATGAATTGATAGAGAGTGTCAAGAAGAAAGACATTGTGATTGCGTGCCCGAGTCCACTCACGTATGGCAGAAAGGTACACAGCAATACGAGTGACAACAACAAAGAGAGGCAATGTGCGATGAGGCAGCAGCCCAAGCAGCCAAAACGGCACTCTTTGTAGTACTCGTAGCAGCTACTCATAGTACAAGTACTCTTTCGATCTTATAGTATGCGCTCGGAGTAGCTACTCCGAGCACCACTCGTAGCAAGTGCTGCAGTAATACTCCGAGTAGCAAAATTAAGTATATTGAAAAACGCTGGTTCTCTCCCCCTTCTACCCTACTGCCCAATCAACTAAAATATTTATATGTTAAACAATTTATTAAGGAAATAATTTACAAGTTACAAATTAAAAGTTACAGGACAAAATACTGATGAATAAAAAAAATAAATCCTAAGTCGAGCGAAAACGTTTGAGAGGTTCTTGATCGCGGTAGTCTTTAAAGTTGGAATTACTGAGTTTTGCGTTTTTCTTCTTCAGTCGTGCAATTTCCCGCATAAGTCGTTCCACCAATTCGTTTTTCCCTTCAAAGATTACGTCAATCAGGGTTTCCACCAACTTCTCATTTTGCCGTGTTTTTATAAACATATCTTGAAAATATCGGTCGGATCGCTGTTCTTGTGGTAGTTGATTATTCCCGTTGAAACCGTCGGAGTCTGCCTCTCGGTATCGTTTACTTGAGCCAGTAGTCTGAGGCATTTCAAGTTGAGCAGGTTTCTCGTCGAAAGTGCTGTCCGAGGTCGCCACTCGGTGCTGGTCACTCGAGCCCGTGTTTTGGGACATTTCACACTCGATAGGCAGTCAAAAAGGAAAAAATCTAGAAATAATAAAAAGAATTAACATAATATACGTAAACGTTGAAAAAATTACCACACTTCGAAATTAAGGTCAGATTGTGTATAAACTCGAGAAGCAACTTGGAAAATTAGGGTGAATAGTGTGTACTAGAATAAAAAAAATAATCACAATACTAGAATGGTACAATAAGATACGTACGAGTTCGGTGTCGCTGTAGCCGGCGACAGCGACCGAAAAATCAAAATATTTGATTGCTTTGTGCTATCGCTCGAGCGATAGTGGTGATCCACAAAAGTTGGTACTCTGCAGTTCAAAGTAGCCCTAGCGATACCAATCGCTGGCGATAGTTTAAGTGTAAACAGACCCATTGACTGCATGAAAAGCAGACTGAGCGCAAACAAGGCAGACTCAGAGCCAACAGAGGTAGCTACTTAGATAACAAAAAAAAAATTAAAACTCGTAAAGGAAACATTGAACACATACCAGAAACTAAGACCCTATTTTGGGATATTTTTTGTTTGCTCTGTTAACAAGTTTCAATTTCGAATGTTATTTTTAATCATTTCACTTTGTTTACCAATCCAGTCGATGGGAACATCACTGACAATGTATTGTAAAAATTAATACGGAGCGAAAAATAAGCTGTCAGGATACTCGGAGTAGGAAATATCTACTCAAGTAGATGCTACGAGTATATATTGGAGTATGTACTCGGAGTAGAGGGACATGCTCGTAGTAGCATTAGGAGTAGCTACTTCTAGCATGGTTTGCTACTCCGAGTATGTGTTAGGAGTGCGCTTGCAGTGGCGCTCGAGTGCTTTTTAGGCTGCCTGGGAGGCGATTGGGCACGCACTCTACCGCAGGCTTCAGTTGTTGTTTGTCTGCCGTGGTCAACTCGATTTCTCTGAATGCATTCCCCAATTAAACAACAGTTTTTGATCAAATTTGACCACTAATACGTTTGCCAAAGTGAACACATATGTTCGCTTACCGTCTGCGTTCAATGTAGTAATGTCCACTGGCATCATTTAGTCGTATACAAAAACGAAGCCACCACTAATGCCAGCTTCAATGTTTCTTTCAGTGAGACTGAGAATGAAGGACATACCACCGGTAATATTCTCTCAGCCATGATTGCAAAGCCATCGACCACCCCAACAGCCCACGAGTTTCGCACACAGAATCGTTCAGCAGCAATTTCACGAATGAACACACTGATATTGCCAGAAGTGGCACTATACAGGCAGACATTGTCAGACTATTGCCAATGAATGTAAGGCGGAATGTGACCAATTGTCATGAACACACAAAGTATAGCATCAGTCAGTCTCCACTGGGTCAAATTGGCCTTGCTGGCAGACATTGAGGATTGGTCAGTGCTCAGCACTGGTCTCAGTCAAGCGTCTCGAACTGTTAGATGTGTGCTAGTGTTAGCCATTGGTGTGCAATGCACACTGTGCATCATGCACACAGCACCTCACTGTTTATTAAGTGCATTTGAGGAGATGTACAATTCATTGACACAATCCCACTACCATCAGGCTAGCACCGCACACTTTTCAGCTTGGTGTGGCTCAGTATATGCTTCTCTCTGTGCACATCTTCACACAGTGCGCTGAGTGTACCATTTGTTGGAGAAAGTTAGAGCTACTGGTGCAATGGGTTGAGGCAGGTTGACAGAGGTCAATTTTCAGTGACACACGTGGCCAGTCGAGTAATCACGGTTGCAGGTGGCAATGATGAAGGACTGTAAGACGTTATGTTGAGCATTGAGAGTTGGCAGGTGAGGGACATCACCTGGAAGGTAAATATCATATGTGGCGCGACGAGTCGATGCTCAAAACGGGACAGAAGGGAGGGTGAGTACTCTTACGGCCAAAACGGAGCTAGCCACAGTAACTTGGTGCATGGTTGATGGCGGAGTATCGAAGGCTAAAGAAATCGGATATTGGTCCTAAAGTGAGAGTGAGTGAGAGTGAGAACGGTTGTTAGCATGATCATGACATGAATGATGCTCGTATTGGGTGCTAAGCGAAGAGGCATACTGCCTGATTATCTAATGAAATGGCGAGAAACATGGTTCCTTGAAGTCGGTACCGAAGAAACTACACTTGATTGATTAGTGACTGCACACATGGGACAGCGAGATGACTGTTTGATCGCTGATCTTAGTTGGCTTTGCTCGGTACAGTAGACCAACAGTGAGAATTGATTTGCACAGCACAAATACAGTTGAGCACTAGTATTGCAATCGAACCAGTCTACTATGTTCGACTCTACTACATTAGAGAACGCAACGTGTGCAATGCACACACACACACACACACACACGCACACACACACTCGGACAAACACAACCAAACTGACCAACTGTTTGGCTTTGTTTATAGCTTATGCAGCAATCGTCATCGGTCTGTCCAGGCAATCAAGCACGAATCGGCATTGGCCATTCCATTCTGTCGCATCTATTAGCAGGATTGATACTTAATCACGATTCAATCACAAGTGGATTGGCTGACAAAGTAACAGAGTGGCGCTAATATGATGCTGCAAGTAATGCTCTAGTCGACTTGTACAGTGTACACCATACTTAGTTAAGATAAGTCAAGATTAGTGTGTAATAGGATTGTTACGATGGTGTAGAGGATGGCGATGCGTGAAAGCTCTCAAGAGATGATCGTCTCCGACAGCAGATAGCACTCTCGAACGGCTAAAGTGAAGTAGAGTTTAGAGGATTTTAGGGAACGGGAAGACGATAATGACGGCAAGGGAACCTAGCAAACAGACAGACAGACAGCGAGGCAGCGCTCACTACTCATAGAATGAACGAGAGGTATCCGTCTCGAACAAAGTGGTAAGAGAGAGAGAGAGAGAGAGAGAGAGAGAGAGAGAGAGAGAGAGAGAGAGAGAGAGAGAGAGAGAGAGAGAGAGAGAGAGAGAGAGTTAAACATCACAAATCGAGTCGCGTGACTCGTTCGAGCACAGGCACAAATCAATTGCAAGCACGATCCTCATCACCATCATCATGCCAATCGTGTGTGCAGCAGTCCTGTAGCAGTTGTAGTCTATATTTAATATTTTTTGCCAACTTTCGAGCGATGGCTTCATCGTAATCGAGAATAAATTGTGCACATACCAATGTGTGTGCCCACAGTGGCACAGATTTGCAAAGTCTTTCATGACCAACGCACACAAAGCAACAGTAATGAACGAATGGGCATTGATTTTAAAGTATTTTATTATATTATAGTATTATTATTACAGAGTGTGTTTGTGTTGTGTAATTATAAAGTAATAGAATGTGTGTTGTGTGTGTGTGGGTTTATGTGTTTGTGTTTATAGTCTTACAATAGGTTGACTCAATGGAGCACTCAACCCGTAGCCACAAATCAATGTTGTTGAGTGTCCATTGAGTTGATGAGGTACACTTGACTTAGTGACGTGCCACCAATCTCAGGTTCAGCCGATGGTAGCGCTTCAGCACGGTCCTGAGATGTTTGCGCTGTTCGGCTGTGCTGCCTTGTCGTTGACGGCCAACTCTCAACTGAGTGCACACGTGGTCGAGTACCAAGTTTCGCAAATCCACATCACGGTACAATCTTTGAATGGACACACGTTGGTCTCGCCACTGAACGAGAAAGTATTGCTCGTTCTTTTCGTCAACGTGCACGGAGGTGAATCGAAGCACCTCACCAAAGGTCATTGCCTGACGTCCTTGGACAACTTCTGGCTCGTCAGCGGCTGGCAGTTCCACTGATGATGGTCCTGGTGCTTGGACAGTAGCAACATCTGCTCCTTCTTGTTGATGTTGTGTTGCAAAACGCAGTAATTTTCGTTCTTCTTCAGTGATGATACCATTCATGAGCAGCAAATCATCAATAGCATCAATGGTGAGGTCCTCCACGGCCTTTGCTATTTCTGGATTCTCCAGGAGGACCAACTCGACTTGTATTTGCTCGCCATTGAGAAGTGGCATTTGATAATCGGCCAAATTGGCGATGTGCGTCTGTAGATTTGCTGGCTCTTCTTTGCCAATTGTAGCGTCAAGTTCGGCCTGTCCACGAACATAATCGGCAAATGCTTCGAGATGATTAACTGCCGTCACAGGCTCCCATGCGTATTCCCACGCAATGGTGATCCAGTTCAGATTTCCTTGTCGGTCGAATTCAATTGCTTTAATAGCCTTGACACGGTACTTCGATACTTGAGCAGCATCAAAAACTGGTAGCGCCTCCATGGCTACCTGCTTGGGCAGGTGCCCACCGAAGATGTTGAAGAGTTGTCTTCGATGATCTGGAAGGAGTTGTCAAATTTCTTTGTTTGAAGAGTAGGGTTGTCTTCTTTTGATTGGGACGGTTGTCTTCGCTTATTGGGAAGCAGTTGTCGAATTTCTTCAGTAGAATAACTTGTCGTTGTCTTGAGTTGGTAAGATGTCTTCTTCAGTGAAGAGAGAAAGTCGTCTTGTTGTGGAGAGTTGTAATTAGTTTAAAGTCGTTTGAATAAACTTTTTGGCAGCCAATTACAACAAGTTGACAGCTTGACGTTGTGACTTGAAGTGAAACAAAATAAAAGATATTTCTCTCTAATAAAGCAAATATTTTGCCCTAAAGCATAAAGTAACAAGATGTCTGTCGGCAAAGTGCAAATAGTCGGCAAAGTAAAAATAACTTAAAGCAGCTGTAAATATTCGGATTTCAACCGTGCAAAGTGCATAGATGACATCTCGGACATGACTCGTGTCGATCCAAAATGGGTCATTTTCGGAAACTGTTCCAACATTGATATCTCCGCAATGGTAGGTCGTAGACACTCGGGGTTTTGACAATTGGATTCTTTGACCAAAACTACATCAGACTAGGATGTTCCACTTTGTCCAACGATATTCGAATTCCCAGAGATTTCGAAAACGTTGAGTTTTGCGTTTACCTCGATCAAAAGTTCAAATCCTATGTAGTCGAGTGCCCTGAATTCGAATATGATGTTCAACTTTGTCCAATGATATTCGAATTCCCAGGGATTTCGAAAACGTTGAGTTTTGCGTTTACCTCGATCAAAAGTTCAAATCCTATGTAGTCGAGTGCCCTGAATTAGAATATGATGTTTCACTTTGTCCAACAATATTCCAATTCAAAGAGATTTTGAAAATGTTGAGTTTTGCGTTTAACTCGATCAAGGTGTATGAATTTATTTAGGTAGATGGTTAAGGTAGGTTAGGATAGGCGGAAGAATATCCCTGAAGGTCTACCTCAGAAACACAGTTACAAAAGCAAAGAAATGTTAAAGTGGTCGCTGCTACCCCAAGCTTTCGTAATTGTATATGTGAGGTGGACCCTCAAGGGCGGTTCTCCCGCCTTGGTTAGGGCCCAAATTTCTAAATTGCACCTAAACGCATGCGCGAACTGTCACAATGATAGATGGGGCGGAGATTGTATCAATTTAATCTACTGCGCATATCTAGGTTGTAACCTCGGGTAACTATCGACAAAAATTTTAAATTACACCTAAACGCATGCGCGAACTGTCACAATGATAGATGGGATAGAGATTGCATCAATTTAATCAACTGCGCATATCTAAGTTGTAACTTGTAAACACTATCGACAAAATTTCTAAATTGCACGTAAACGCATGCGCGAACTGTCACAATGATAGATGGGGCGGAGATTGTATCAATTTAATCTACTGCGCATATCTAGGTTGTAAGCTCGGGTTACAATCGACAAAAATTTTAAATTACACCTAAACGCATGCGCGAACTGTCACAATGATAGTTGGGGATGCAACTGTCTCAATTTAATCGACTGCGCATATCTAAGTTGTAACCTCGGGTAACTATCGACAAAAACTTTAAATTGCACGTAAACGCATGCGCGAAGTGTCACAATGATAGATGGGGCGGAGATTGTCTCAATTTAATCTACTGCGCATATCTAAGTTGTAATTTGGTTTTCACCGACCCTACAACACCACTGGAAGTCCTACTTGCACTCCTGTGGTCAACTAGTGAACAGTGCCGCTGATTTATGAGCACATGTGATTTATGGCAATAGAAAGCTACTCACTCAGCGCCATCATGTCATGTATATCGCACTAATGTGTCTCTTCATTGTCTGGTTTGACTGATAGGCACTGAGCAGATTGTCTTCTTGTGTAGAATTCCATTTAGTCATCCGTTGGCTTGTCCTGGTTAATGGTTACTGGCACAGTTGCCGAACACTACCGTGAGTGCAGTATTCATTGTGCATTAGCATGATTCGTCCGAACAATGGAGACAAACAGACCAGTGCAGCCGACAAGATCGACCAAATTTATCTATTTCAAATAAAACAGTGAAATTATGGCCAATCTAATAGAGAACTACTAACACATACAAATCAACCGACCGCATACCGACAGGCAGAAAGTGCCTTATTGCCATTCCTAGCAACATCAAGTTATTTGAGTGTACTCAATTGTCGAGCGATTTGCAATAAGCGATAGCGACAGCATTATTAATCTACAATGAGGAGAGTGAGTGAGTATCTGACAGAGTGAGAGTGTTGGTCACTCTCATCTGTAGCCGTTCAATGTGAACTTAATCATCATGATAGGTCACCTCAGACACGAGAGCTTTCTCCTTGTCGTATCCATGGAAGTAGTCACTCTGTCCATGCTGACACGAGCCTGTTTCACCCGAGCAAGTGCTCTTGTCACAATATAACAATGATGATGGCGTAAGCAATTAGTTTAGTTTATTTTGGTACACACAGATTGATCACCAGACGACACAAAAATGACGAGTAGGTTTATTTGTACACGGTAGTAATTAACTCAAGAAAGTTGGCTCACTCATGAGTATGTCTTGAGTGCTGGTGGTGGTGGTTGTGATCATGTTCACGTACCCGTGGTGACAGACCATTCCACACCAAATGACAACATTATTTACACAATTGGACTGTTCATCTTGTTTCAGTTGACCGGTTAGTGAGACAAATTCAAACTAAAGCACAGTAACCTCATGTGGCTCAGGTTGTCGAGTGTTTGGAGTGTCACTTTGAGTATTGCAAGTAGATAGATGCCTTGTCATAGAGCAAACCACATCTTTCCCATCTGTAGGTTATCATCAGCATTGGACAGTAATGGTTCATTCACCCAAACAACTAAACTTAAATAAAACAAATTATAATTTTATTTGTGTTAGTTGATCAAAACAGTAAGAGTAGAACACAAAAAGGCGAGGAAATAAAAACAAAAACAAAATTCGAAATATATCGAAAATAGAAAATCAAATCACTATATTACAACATTACAACATACGCATAAAACTATTCCATTCTTCGTCTCCATCTTCTTTTTGTTCACTGTTACCTTCATCATTCTCCTCCTCCTCTTCTTCTTTTATTTGGTCGAGCGTCCGCAGTTGTTCCGTGTACTGTTCCACCTTTCTAGTGGCGTAATTGTTCAGTGTTTGATACATCTCGATCAGATGAGCCAGTTCTGTGCGATTGACATTCGTTCTGTCCTGTTGATTCAAAAGGTAAGGTGTTTCAGGTAGTGTGGGGGCAGTTTGGATGGACTTTGAGTTGGTTCTTTCGCATAGTGATCCAAAAGCGTTGTTTCTTGCTTCGGCACGATCACAGTTGACTGCAGTACGTTGACCTTCATCAGCACTGTCCAACTGATCATACATCTGATAGACCATCTTTATAGACTTCTTCTGTGGACAAATCGGCTCGATCCAGTCCGTCACCACCATCTGCGATCTGCCATCAGGTTGGTTTGGGCTTGCGGGGAAACATTGTTCGTTAAACTTGATGCCATGCGAAACGGCCAAAATCTGTCCGTTACACCACACTTGATAATCGTGCAGTATACTTGGCTTGCAACGTTTATGATGACGAGCTTGATAGCCCAGGAAGATGCCACATTCGGACTTGTTGTTGAGTCGATCATAAACGAAGCATTCACAGCCAAATGATCGAAGATATCTCAAATCGGGCACGCGTCCTGGACCGAAAAAGAGCTCGTATGGTGACTTGCTCGAAGATTGGTGCATTCCTTCAAGGGCGTAGTCGTACACTCGGTTGAGTGTGTGCACTGTATAGCGAAGTGCTCGAGGGAAAAATTGGTCGGGCAGACCAGACTGAGTCAGCATGACACTAGTGACCAACCGAAGTATCTTGTTGGAGCGCTGAGCGATAGAGCGCCCGCTGGGAAAATGTTCGTAGACAATTCCGTTGAGGTCAAGTAAAGATCGAATTTGAGGAGCAAACTCTTTCAAGCTTGCATAGGTTCGTATCTTTAGAATACGTCGAGTTGTGCGATTTTGGTTGCTCTCGATGAATCGCTGGAACTTGGCTGCAACATCCACCTCAGTTGGACACGATCCCAGTGAGAATACACTCGCATAGTGTGTGCTATCGTCCACAAACAGTAGATAGAAGTAGTGCTGTCTTGTAGTAGAGCTAACATTCATGGCGACACATCCAAGCTCAACATGTACCAACTCGAGAGGCGACTTTGCTTGTAGGAATACGTTTGAATCTGCATGGAGTAGTGCATCCGATACGAATGAGCAAAGCGAACAGCTGTGCTTGCCATAGTGTTCGATGTACGAGTACTCTCGGGTGTACTCGATCATGTTGGAAATGTTCTTGTCACCAATATGGCACAGACGTTGATGCCAAACTTTGCCCATGAACGTGAGTTGGGAAGTAGGCTTGACACACATCTTCGGATTGATAGTAGCTGGCAAGGGAGTGTACTCAATCAATTGCAACTTGTTGGCCAGTTTAAGATTAATCTCTTCGCTGCGCTTGTTCCACTGCCAATTGGCTAGGTGAGCTGGTTTGTAAGGATAACGACGGTCAAGATCGAGCGAATCATAAGAAGAAGACGAAGTAGACGTGATATACGAGGCGGGTGAGCCCAATGATGATCTTGAAGCACAATACGATACAGGTGATGCACTAAACTTGCTACTGAGACATTCACCATCAGAACTTTTTGATGGACTTGCGAAATATGCTAAACGAGAAGAACAGAGTTGTGGTTAGGTTGAGTAAAGAATGTAAATAATGTGACTTACCATTAATAGGAAGGTGATTACCAAGAGTACTCATATCGAAGCTGTCCACCTCATTTTTGGTGAGCAGCGCTGGTGAAGGTGTTGTGACAACACCAACAGATGCCATAGAAGCGGTACGTGCCAACGGGATATAATCGTCACTAATCATCGCCGGTGTTGGTGGTAGCGATATGGCTAATAGTGGAGAAGAGGGCACGTTGAGAGGTAATGACGAACGGCACGATGAACCGTTCCCGCTCGCTTTCTTCTGACTGAACCACGACATCAGCTGGTTGTACTTGGCGTGTCCCATTGTGCTTGTTGAAGGTGACAGAGGCAAGAAGAAGTAGAAGGGGGTGACACCAAAAGAAAGGCCAAAGTTGAGTGGCTAAAGAGCCGAGGAAAGGTACACGATACCTGGGTGAAAGGGATTCAAAAGCCAGGAGATGAGTTGAGAGAGAACCACCAGAAGGGAACGAGCAACCAAGTTGAAGAGAAGGACCAATAGTGCAGGTTGACGGCCAAGAGGAGAGGGATGAATGGGAGGGGGCATGGAGAGATCTTCAGTCGACCAAGTGCAGTTACCAAATGCTATACCAAGTCACAACTGTGGTTTGATTTTATAGCCGAGCACGACTGATGGATGTGTCACGTCGATCACTTGTTCACACGCACACGACTTCGACCGTGAACGTGAAATCGCATTAGTTCACCACAACCGTGATTAGCGTCTGGCGCTGTCGTACATAGTCGTACAACATAAAACAGAACATGTATAAGACAAAGGCATAAGTTAATCCCACAAACTGACAGACATCCTACAGTTGCCTTTATAAAAATTAGATGGCGCTGCGGAAAAACTTATGCGAATACCTGATACCTTGAGTTGAACTTTTGCCTGGATCGGAATGACTTATACGTTTGCACAAATTTGAACTCAACACTTACTAACACTAACTTGTGGTGTTTGACCGAGAGGAGGCAATTGAGGTTTGTCATATTCGGTCAATGTGGTGAGTGAATGATGAGATTGAAATGATAAATGTGTGAGCTTGAGTGCAGTCTTTGCAGTCATCGATGCACTCGTTCGACCTCATCCAAATTTGTCATCGAGCAGCTAACTACTAATCGAATACTGGCGCACACCAAACTGGTGTGTGCTGTGCCCTTGACAGATGCACACATTCAGTGGCGTTCAATTTATTATCGGGGCAATACGACAGTAAATGTATTTCTGTGAGTAGCTTTGTTTATGAATGACTCCTTAATAGGTAGTAATGCCCATTAGCAGCTATTCTGAATACGCTGAATGCTGTGTGTGTGTATGTGTGCTCGCTCACTCGTTTTGGTCTGTTGCCGTTTTGATTTGCGTGTTTACTTCGTACGTTGTTGAACTTTCGGTGTTGGCCTTTGGATTTTCGCCGCTTTTCGGTTCTATTTCGATCACCTCGACTACAACAAACGATCTTGTGAGTGTTGGACACCCAATTTTAATACCAATTTGCCTCTTACCGTTGTGCAAGTTTACCATCGCCATCATTATCGTCCGTTCCTGTTTACTACCACTTTTGAGGTAATTTCGATTTGCTTTCTGTGGGTTTTTGTTCAGTTTGGACTTATTTTGAGTTTCCTCATTTCTTCTAGTGAACAATCGTTACCCGTGACCATCATCATAGTATCATTCTAGGGCTCGTTGCCTGATTACTGCACAACATCACTGCCTCAGTCTTACTGCTTGACTGGATCAGTTCATCTCACTTCCATCATTGTATTGTAAGTTAACGCTAAATTTGGTTTAGTTATTCGACGTACCCCGCATTACTAAACGCATGTAGACTCGCGTACTTCTAATTGTGTTGAAAACACTACCAAATTGGCTGCCTCATTTGCGTTAGTGGTGGTGGTGACAATGTTTGGTGGTTTTGATTCACTTATTTTAGCTTGTTGTAGAATTATTTGTTTCCGTTCTTAAGCTTAATAAAGATCATTAGTTTTGTTTTTTAATTGCTTAATGAGATAATGCACAGTAGTCTGGTTTAGTGTGTACAGCTTTGTACGCGTAAATGTATTGTGAGCACGAACCGAACCTAATAGAACTCGAATGTGTTTCATTCATGCAGCCACAAACTGTACCATTCAACTCTAACGATGGCATCAACTTCAACTCCCTCTACCTCCTCATGTGTCCCAGAAGTGATTGACCTCGAGACGGACGAGTTCGTGATCGATTTAGAAGTGGAGGAGGAAGAAAAACAAAAGAAGAAAGTGGAACGAGAAATAAGAATGAGAGAGGTTGAAGAGAAGAAACGAGTGGTAACTGTGCATTAAACTTTAGGGATGTTTGATTCTAATTTAATACTTTAATTAGTTCTTCTCGCAAATTGGCACCATCATTGGACATCGCTTTGAGCCTGTGCATCTAACTTGTCCCACGAAATGGAAGTATCAATTCCTTGCTGAGTTCAAGGTAAAGCAATCGCAGGAAATTCCTGCTCCTTCTTTTTCCGAATACATCCACGATTGCAAGCGTCACCTACACGGGAAAACCATCGATTGGATGTCAAATTTGAGCAATTTTGCTCTTTTCCAAATGAGTAACAGTCCACCCACCACCAACAAGTCTTCTAGCACAAACAAATCTTCCACCATTTCCCATCAAATCGCCGACTTGGCCAATTTCGAAGACATCGATGAGTACGAAGTGCTCCTTGTCAAGAAACTTGCTGATAAGAAGTCCCCTAAGGTCACAGTTCAGTGGGCGCCCGTTTGGCTTTCGGCAGTGGACGCAGTGAGGTGCATTCCTCATCTCGTGGAACAGTACATGACTGCAGTCGAGCCCAGTATGGGGCGTTTCTTTATGAGCCAGCCAATCGACCCTTCCAAGCCTACTGCCGAGCTTCCCTTTGAAGGGCAGTCAATTGGTCCGTTTGAGACCAAGCATGGCCTGCTCGATCCAGCCAATCCTGGCCTCGAACTTCTGGTGGCATCGGTTGACACCAAGTCTGTCCATCTTTGTGCTCAGCCAGACAACACTCCAATTGGGCCACCACCATTGATAGTTGCTTCTAAATGGGGGCTCGAATAGTGTGCACACTTGTTGGCATACCGAGCGAACCAATTTGATTGCACTGTTCACTTTTTTCCATTAACTCATTCACATTTTCATTACTCTTATTTTATTATTTAAATGGAACACTCCCAATAAAGTCATCATATTCTTATTAAACTTGAAACACGTTTACATCTTTATTTTTCTCAATCTTGAAAGAGTGTGAGTAAGTCTAGTAAGTGTACAGCAGCAGTATGCTCCAAATACAAATGAGTGCTCGGTGCTAGTGACGGCTTCAGTCATGACACAATCACGTGTTTGTGTCTGCGTTAATTGCACCGAAATTATAATTAATCCTGTGTATGCACACTACGAGAGTGTGGTTGGTCTGGTGAATATCATATTTAACTACACGAGACAGGACATTAGCACAACACAACACAACAGTCCACTAGTACAAGCAATCCTCACAGTAAACAGAAAACACGATTGGATTGTTGCACAACCACCATCACCTCTTACCACCACTTCCATATGTGCTCACCACCAGCGAGTACCAAAATGCCTGCACTGTTGTATCGTTGATTGAAGCAATACACAGTCATTGCAAATGGAGTGCCGACTGACAGAACATGACCAACACCAGTTCTTTCTACTTGAAAGCAATATCCTGCAGTGACATTCCACTGCCCAAAGTAGCTATTTGAGTGAACATATCTCAATTCGACGAACAAGCCACCAGGCTCACTCAAAGGATAATTGCCAAAATGTGTCAAGTCATGTCTGAGGCATTACTTTTAGTCAAATTCCAGTGTTCATCAAAAAGACCCAACCGAAAAAGTCTCACTTGCAGTGGGCAAAAGACAAGAATAGTGGCACGACAAGCGAACTAAAGTGAATGTGTGTTCGGTTGAGTGAGTGAATCCGTTAGACCTGGTTATGTTTTGGTGCTACAGTGCCGGCACATAACAATAATGCCCCTCTGTCAGTCTCTAAAACTGAGCTGTACTGAGTGAAAAGACACTTTTGGATAATGCAATGACAAACTAGGCTTACGGTCATTCACATAACATTTCAAAAAGGATCAATATTAGGTAAACTGATCAGTGGGCACAAACATTGGCCAACTAAGTCTATCCAACATCCTACAAAATGGACTCAGCCAGACGACATTTACCTGCTGATGGTTACAATGAAACATCCAAGATCGATGTACTTGGTGCTGACTAGGTTTGGTCAGTTTGAAGTGTGCCATTGTTGTGTTTGTTCGTTTGGTTCATGTAGAAGGTTGTAGCTAGTGTCAATTAACCAACACGACCACGTATGAGATCATTGAGATGTGTACATCACTTTTGAGTTATCAATGACCATCACTGGCCAATTGTTCATTGAGATCTATATTGATCGATCGCCACTGCTACTACCACAGTGATGAAGATAACTTTGAGTCTCTCAAGTGAAGAACAACTGCATGAACGTAATATGACAGACATAGTGAATATCTTGTTGAACAGTGTGCTCAGCTGTCTGCTAATGAGCCGAACATGTTAGACAATGCATTCAGAATTTGGTGATGTCAGAAGGATAAACGAAATGGAGATGGAGATGGACACCACAAGACGACTACAACCAAGTCGAAACAAGTGGTCATTGCCACTGGCAAATATCAAAAGTAAATTAACAATTTGAGAACAAAATTCATTTTAATAGAAACAAAATTAAACTGTAATACTAAACATGTTGTACAGGATATTTAAATAACATTCGTGATACTCTAATTGAAAACATAATAATAACACAAAATAGTAATAGTAGATAATAATAATTACGGATAATTAATAAAAAAAAGAATAACATATACAAAATCACCAAACTCACTAAACTTTCGTAGATAATTCGGCTGCCTCCCTTCAGTGCTGACAGATCAGCGATCACTTCGATTTAAGCCAAAACAATCACTGTCCAACAAGTTTCTTTTGAGTGGATTGGTTTCGTATGATGGCAATCTTCTTGACAAAAACCTCAAACTTCTCCTTCAAATACTTCAATCGGGACTTTTCTGCATTCGACAGTGAAATCATTGGTCGTTCTGAATAAAATTCAATCAATACTTTACATTTAATTAGAAAAAGAAAAATATTTACATGAACTTGAGTTTGATATTACTTTAGCGTCATTATTGGCCAACTGTTGTTCAAACTTATATCTATTGGCTAGACAGTTGTACTCAGCGTACATGTTTCGAATTTTGATTTTGTATTCCGCCAAGGTTGGAGCAACTTGAGGCTTCTTTGATTGATCTAAGAAATAAAAATAATCAGTTAATAATGATTAACACTTAATAAATCAGTACCAACTGGATCTGGAGTAAACGAGACCTCAGGAAGTGATGAACACAATAGAGCATCTCCAAGGCTCAGCACATCATCAAGTGAAGGTGGAACAAAATCCTTAAAGAAATCTTCAAAACTGTCAGTACTATCGTCTAAATATTGAGCTGCGGAGGCATATGGAAGGTTAATGTTCGGAGCATTCTTGAGCATTTTCACCAGATCTTCCATTTTGGGAGCAACCGAGTCTTTGTTGGTGGTGGTAGTGGTAGACTTGAGTTGAACCATTTGGTTCTTGGATAGCTTAGGACGCTCCTGGTAAATCTCGTTCAATACCCAAACTCTCGATTCAGACAGAACTTTATCACGTTCAGCGTCTTGAGCTTCCTTTCGTTGTCGTTTGAGATGTAAAATTCAAAATAAAGTGAGTGATCACTGGATGGATAAGTGCCAGGCTGACCTAGCCACTGCTTACCACTCACTCAATCCACTGACCGAATGACGAACAAACTTATTAAAGGATTTAATGAACAAAAGAGCGAATCAAGACTACCACGAGGTTCTCACATGGCACTGACAAAACATTCTACATGCACAAGGCAACAATGACACCAAAGGGTAATTGAGGATAAAACAATTTACATTGTCCCCTGAGTGGACAGTTAGAAAGCAATCACAGAAGGTTTCAAATGACTGCCGACTACAACACAACACAAAACACACACACACACACACACACACACACTCACACAATGACCATTCTATGTAGTGTGTTAATTTCGAGTGGACTATACAATCGCCCACGTATAGCGGAAATGTGACAATCAAATGATGTGACATAACCGAAAGGCTTTGACACTAAATGCACAGAATGCACTCGGTGGCAATGAAGGATGCCATTACTTAGCATGGCCACAAGTGATCACTGTGTTGGTGTTAAGTTAATACGTTGGTTTCGAACTATGCCAATTCGTACTTATCAAGAGAGTTCGCACTCGGGCACAGTTGAATGGAACGCATGTGGCTGGAACCGACTGCCACCGACACAACAACAATCGATCCCTTTCAGAATGGCAAGTGTGTCAGTGTTCGAGTGTTTATTATTTGAGCGAAAGTGTGTGCTAGTTTGTGTGTGCCAGTTTGTGTGTGCACATCTTTTGGGCAAATATCCGTAGTCTTTTGTGTGACTAACTAACCGTAATTGTGGTGGTGGTGGTGATGGTCCTTTTGAGCTTCATCATCATTACCATCACTTAACACGATTCAGTCTTAGTGAGCCTCACCAGCAAGTCACCCGTCTGCACACACAACCATCACAACCAACACGACCGTATTTGTCTTCTCTCGAATCAAGTGTCTTTCTCTTACTTGCCCTCATATTTCAGCCACTGTTTCTGGTTGGCCATTGTGCTCATTAGCTCATTACTTACTACTTACACAAGGTCTCTATTGCTAAGAATGTTCACACTCTCAAGTGCAATACTGTTCTATGTGATGTTGGTGCTCGTTCATGTCTGCGTTTGAAGCGCCACCAAACACGAGCATTACACAGCCATCGATACACGAATCGATTTGACGTCAATGACCACCACCGTGCATGTCTCAGTAATGTAGTGTTTTAGCTAATGTAATCTGTTGTTGCACTCGGAAAAACCCGGGCAGTGGTTTTGATTGTCTCTGTTTGACAGTCTGTTTGTGGTTTCCTTGTTTGTGTGTTTGTCTCGTGGTGTATGTCATCAGTTGTGGCAAACGTATAACACTTTACAATGTTAACTAGTGCACCGAGCGAGCCAACATGGAAACACTCGAACATGCATTCTAACTTAGTTCTTACTGAGTGCTGAGCACTGTTCCCTTGGTGACACGTGTGCCGAACAAGTTAGGTTATGATGAGTTAGGAATGATGAGGTTGATTAGGTGATGAGAGTCCGTCAAAGTGCGTCACGTTTGCCTCAGTAGTGTACTGCACGATGGCAATTAATGAATAATGACAACTCCAATGGCACTCGCAAATATATAGACCACCAATCAATTTGGTTCAGTTCGGTCACTGTGACTCTCTCATGCTGTAACGCGACTCACCAAATGCATTGCCTACCAATGCCATGTCGTATCACTGGCTATTATTGCTTCTTACTGACTATTCGATTCTGTACTATGACAGTGGTTAGTGACCGAATGGTTGCTACCAACTTTGTATGCTCATCTTCTGATCTGTAAAAATAATCACAGTGCATCACTCGTTGGTTGCACTGCTCGTAATGTGCCACTTTGAGGGGCACTTACTAACTCGAGTGATCATGATCATTTGAACACGAATGTTCAATGAAACTGTTGTGAGACATGTACATACACGTAGACCAAGAGGCAGTTTGAAGGCAAGCACAACTCACCACGACATAAATTGTTTCACTGTGAAAGCAGCCCAAATTGGACAATGAAATCACTGTACTGCATCTATTTGGTGTTAAGCATACACATCCTGCCATCAGGTGACATTCTCATCTAAACCACAAAGGTATTGAGTATATTCAACGACCGTATATTAGATCTCAATATCATTTTTTAAGGAATTATTACATTATTATGGTACCTCAACCGCACACGCAGAAACAAAAAGCAAATTCACAAGCCATTTAGGACATTGCCCAGTTCCTATATCAATACAGTGCTAATAGTCGAGCGCTCAACTTAATAATTTGAGAATCACTTGTTCTAAAGGAGGATCGTTCAAATTTGGACTTGTGGCTGAACCAATTGCCATAAACAAATTGGCCAAATGCTGGACTTGTTTGAGTAGAACTATGAAATCGAATGCGGTCCACAAAAGAAGGACAAACAGGCAAAAAGCAAGCAAGTGACGCTCGATAGATAGGCAGTGAGCGATAGTGCAGTAGGCGAATGTGTGCACTGTCGGATATCGTTCTCCCTCGTTTATTTTTGTAACCAATTTGTGACTTTCAATAGTGATCAAGGTTCAAGGATAGGATTTGGGCAACAAGGATATGGCCCATCTTTATATAAACAAAACTAGTGTTCGCAAATACCCGTCTTTTTCACTACCCGGGTAACGGGTACCCGTAGGTTTTTAGTTGACGGGTACCCGGGTATTACCCGGGTAATTGCCAAAAAGTTTAAACTTCCAGATTTAGTGATTTTTGACAATTTGAAATAAATGAAGGAACTCCAATTGGTAGGTGAGAAAAATTTCCAATAAGATTTTTCAGTTTTCCCCCAATTCGTGTATCAGAAAGATACCCCTAATAAGATTTCGGTCTCCTTACTCCCATAATGGGTGTATCAGATGGATCCCCAAATGGGATTTCTAGTTATTTACCCAAAATTTGACCATTAGAAAGATTCCCGAATGAGATTTCGTTGTCCTTGCACCCATTTGGTGATTCGGAAATACCCCCAAATGGGGGTTTTGGGCCCTATCTCCCAATAAAAAAATATCCGGGTAGTCGTGTCTCAAGAACCGGGTAACGGGTAATAGAAAATTTGGCGGGGATCCGGGTATCCGGGACGGGTACTGTACCCGGGTACAAACACTAAACAAAACTAAAAAAGTCGAGTGATGACTAGAAGCTTGTAAAGACTAGCATTGGTGTTGTTCGTGGCGATGATGAGGATGATGTTGATCCGATTTAGTGTGTGCATCCAATTGGGTCATGTCTATGCGCAAAATTTAGAGAAAAATGAGTAGAAAATTACTGTCTAAACGGCAATTTTCTATGGTGTAAGGGAGCCGAGTTATGAGGGTTCAAACTTTTTCCAAAAAATGCATCCAATTGGGTCATGTCTATGCGCAAAATTTAGAGAAAAATGAGTAGAAAATTACTGTCTAAACGGCAATTTTCTATGTTGTAAGGGAGCCGAGTTATAAGGCGGCGAACTTTTTCCAAAAAATGCATCCAATTGGGTCATGTCTATGCTCAAAATTTAGAGAAAAATGAGAAGAAAATTACTATAAAATCGATAATTTTCTATGTTGTAAGGGAGCCGAGTTATGAGGGTTCAAACTTTTTATAAAAAATGCATCCAATTGGGTCGTGTCTATGCTCAAAATTTCGTGACTGGACATTACTTCCACTAGACATTACTTCCACTAGACATTACTTCCACTAGACATTACTTCCACTCCAATTTTGTGATTTTTTGTGATTTTTTGTGATTTTTGTGATTTTTTGAATTTGTAACCTTTCTATAGTGAGTTCTTAGTTGACCATAGAAAATTCCTTTTAGATCAATTGAGAACAGACTTGGTAAATCAGTTTTGTTTGACTGTAAAATCGTCTTGGTGGATATATTAGATTTACTTAAATTGTTGTCCTATGAAAAATCCCATTTGAGTTAGTGGATCATATTTATCAATTGACTGACTAAAAAGTATTGTATTGAGATGCAATACTACACAGTGTACACACAACTAGTGCATTGACATCCAATCGGAAGAGTGATTGAATCAATTGGGACTAGCTTTATTGAGTCATCAAGTGAATACATCATCGAGGTGTTGTCTCTCGACTGTTCTAGTTCGACTGGCTGGCATGTTGCAAGCGAAACTGGCCATTAATGTCTGTGTTGATAATTAGGAAGCTCGGAAAACACGATGTCCTCGGATACAATCGGAAGTAACCGGGTTAGTCTTGACAGTCAGGTCACTCGATTAAATCGATGGCAAACTGTCGGGTGAATTGTTGTTAATTACAACGTTGTGGAATGTTCGGCCAAAGATGTTTACGTCCGGTTGGGACAGGCACCGCAGTATCTTATTTGAGTTAGTGGATTTAGCTAATTGGAAACCAAAAAGTAACCAACTTAAGTAAGGAGAAAATAAAGGAGAGAGTAGAGTGAGTTTTGGTGTAATTGAACTGTTATTTTTGATTTAACATCTTGATTTGAACGAATGTCATGAGATTTTTATTGAACCGAACCTGAATTCCTTTTGAATTGTGAATATATTATTTTATTAAATCTATTCTTCCTACATCTATCGCTTTCATTGCTTGGTAAAGTCATCGAAACTGATATTGGCTAAGTTTTAAAATTGCTGGAATAGGATCGACTAATTTATTTTGAGATTTGATTGTGAGATAAGGTCTAATAACCCAATGAGAAATTTTATTCTCGTCGATGACATCGAGGTGAACATTACCGCATTGACGAGACTTAAGGCACTGTCAATTGACTTAAGTCTTAAAACGATAAGATGACCATCGCGTGTTAGTGAAGATGACTAAGCACTGGGGGCGCTGTTACTGATGGACTTGTGTAGTAATAGTAACATTGATACGGCCACGAGAGTTGAGCCGGCCGCTTGCCGCTGAATCTATGATCAGTACGACCACAGGTTGAAAACAAGTCAAAGTTTTGGCACTCCAATCATTTAAAATTAGTTTTAAAAAGAATACACTCTAACCGATGTTTTGTACTCAATCTGGTCAAATGGATTCATTTTTAAGTTTTGTGAGTTATCACAAGATCAATAGATTGCATCTGCATTTCTGTGTGGAAGTAATGTTTCTCAAAAATCAAAACAAAAATATAAAATCACAGAATTTTATTTTGTCGGCAAGATCAAAGGAATAAAAAACGCATTTTTTGTGTTTTTTGTGTTTTTTTGTCGGTGAGATCAAAGGAAAAAAACAGAAAATTTTGTGGAACTAACGTCTAGTGGAAGTAATGTCCAGTGGAAGTAATGTCTAGTGGAACTAATGTCATGGCACCCAAAATTTAGAGAAAAATGAGTAGAAAATTACTATAAAATCGATAATTTTCTATGTTGTAAGGGAGCCGAGTTATAAGGCTGCAAACTTTTTCCAAAAAATGCATCCAATTGGGTCATGTCTATGCGCAAAATTTAGAGAAAAATGAGTAGAAAATTACTGTAAAATCGATAATTTTCTATGTTGTAAGGGAGCCGAGTTATAAGGCGGCAAACTTTTTCCAAAAAATGCATCCAATTGGGTCATGTCTATGCTCAAAATTTAGAGAAAAATGAGTAGAAAATTACTGTCTAAACGGCAATTTTCTATGTCGTAAGGGAGCCGAGTTATAAGGCGGCGAACTTTTTCCAAAAAATGCATCCAAATGGGTCATGTCTATGCGCAAAATTTAGAGAAAAATGAGTAGAAAATTACTGTCTAAACTGCAATTTTCTATGTTGTAAGGGAGCCGAGTTATAAGGCCGCAAACTTGTTCCAAAAAAATGCGTCCAATTGGGTCATGTCTATGCGCAAAATTTAGAGAAAAATGAGTAGAAAATTACTGTAAAATCGATAATTTTCTATGTTGTAAGGGAGCCGAGTTATAAGGTGGCAAACTTTTTCCAAAAAATGCATCCAAATGGGTCATGTCTATGCTCAAAATTTAGAGAAAAATGAGAAGAAAATTACTATAAAATCGATAATTTTCTATGTTGTAAGGGAGCCGAGTTATGAGGGTTCAAACTTTTATAAAAAATGCATCCAATTGGGTCGTGTCTATGCTCAAAATTTAGAGAAAAATGAGTAGAAAATTACTGTCTTAACGGCAATTTTCTATGTCGTAAGGGAGCCGAGTTATAAGGCGGCGAACTTTTTCCAAAAAATGCATCCAATTGGGTCATGTCTATGCGCAAAATTTAGAGAAAAATGAGTAGAAAATTACTGTCTAAACGGCAATTTTCTATGTTGTAAGGGAGCCGAGTTATAAGGTGGCAAACTTTTTCCAAAAAATGCATCCAAATGGGTCATGTCTATGCGCAAAATTTAGAGAAAAATGAGTAGAAAATTACTGTCTAAACGGCAATTTTCTATGTTATAAGGGAGCCGAGTTATAAGGTTGCAAACTTTTTCCAAAAAATGCATCCAAATGGGTCATGACTATGCGCAAAATTTAGAGAAAAATGAGTAGAAAATTACTGTCTAAACTGCAATTTTCTATGTTGTAAGGGAGCCGAGTTATAAGGCGGCAAACTTGTTCCAAAAAAAATGCGTCCAATTGGGTCATGTCTATGCGCAAAATTTAGAGAAAAATGAGTAGAAAATTACTGTAAAATCGATAATTTTCTATGTTGTAAGGGAGCCGAGTTATAAGGTGGCAAACTTTTTCCAAAAAATGCATCCAAATGGGTCATGTCTATGCTCAAAATTTAGAGAAAAATGAGAAGAAAATTACTATAAAATCGATAATTTTCTATGTTGTAAGGGAGCCGAGTTATGAGGGTTCAAACTTTTTATAAAAAATGCATCCAATTGGGTCGTGTCTATGCTCAAAATTTAGAGAAAAATGAGTAGAAAATTACTGTCTTAACGGCAATTTTCTATGTCGTAAGGGAGCCGAGTTATAAGGCGGCGAACTTTTTCCAAAAAATGCATCCAATTGGGTCATGTCTATGCGCAAAATTTAGAGAAAAATGAGTAGAAAATTACTGTCTAAACTGCAATTTTCTATGTTGTAAGGGAGCCGAGTTATAAGGCGGCAAACTTGTTCCAAAAAAATGCGTCCAATTGGGTCATGTCTATGCGCAAAATTTAGAGAAAAATGAGTAGAAAATTACTGTAAAATCGATAATTTTCTATGTTGTAAGGGAGCCGAGTTATAAGGTGGCAAACTTTTTCCAAAAAATGCATCCAAATGGGTCATGTCTATGCGCAAAATTTAGAGAAAAATGAGTAGAAAATTACTGTCTAAACGGCAATTTTCTATGTTATAAGGGAGCCGAGTTATAAGGTTGCAAACTTTTTCCAAAAAATGCATCCAAATGGGTCATGTCTATGCGCAAAATTTAGAGAAAATGAGTAGAAAATTACTGTCTAAACTGCAATTTTCTATGTTGTAAGGGAGCCGAGTTATAAGGCCGCAAACTTGTTCCAAAAAAATGCATCCAATTGGGTCATGTCTATGCGCAAAATTTAGAGAAAAATGAGTAGAAAATTACTGTCTAAACGGCAATTTTCTATGTTGTAAGGGAGCCGAGTTATAAGGCGGCGAACTTGTTCCAAAAAATGCGTCCAATTGGGTCATGTCTATGCGCAAAATTTAGAGAAAAATGAGTAGAAAATTACTGTAAAATCGATAATTTTCTATGTTGTAAGGGAGCCGAGTTATAAGGTTGCAAACTTTTTCCAAAAAATGCATCCAAATGGGTCATGTCTATGCTCAAAATTTAGAGAAAAATGAGTAGAAAATTACTATAAAATCGATAATTTTCTATGTTGTAAGGGAGCCGAGTTATGAGGGTTCAAACTTTTTATAAAAAATGCATCCAATTGGGTCGTGTCTATGCTCAAAATTTAGAGAAAAATGAGTAGAAAATTACTGTCTAAACGGCAATTTTCTATGTTGTAAGGGAGCCGAGTTATAAGGCGGCGAACTTTTTCCAAAAAATGCATCCAATTGGGTCATGTCTATGCGCAAAATTTAGAGAAAAATGAGTAGAAAATTACTGTCTAAACGGCAATTTTCTATGTTGTAAGGGAGCCGAGTTATAAGGTGGCAAACTTTTTCCAAAAAATGCATCCAAATGGGTCATGTCTATGCGCAAAATTTAGAGAAAAATGAGTAGAAAATTACTGTCTAAACTGCAATTTTCTATGTCGTAAGGGAGCCGAGTTATAAGGCGGCGAACTTTTTCCAAAAAAATGCATCCAATTTGGTCATGTCTATGCGCAAAATTTAGAGAAAAATGAGTAGAAAATTACTGTCTAAACGGCAATTTTCTATGTTGTAAGGGAGCCGAGTTATAAGGCGGCGAACTTGTTCCAAAAAAATGCGTCCAATTGGGTCATGTCTATGCGCAAAATTTAGAGAAAAATGAGTAGAAAATTACTGTAAAATCGATAATTTTCTATGTTGTAAGGGAGCCGAGTTATAAGGTGGCAAACTTTTTCCAAAAAATGCATCCAAATGGGTCATGTCTATGCGCAAAATTTAGACAAAAATGAGTAGAAAATTACTGTCTAAACGGCAATTTTCTATGGTGTAAGGGAGCCGAGTTATAAGGTGGCAAACTTTTTCCAAAAAATGCATCCAAATGGGTCATGTCTATGCTCAAAATTTAGAGAAAAATGAGTAGAAAATTACTGTAAAATCGATAATTTTCTATGTTGTAAGAGAGCCGAGTTATAAGGTGGCAAACTTTTTCCAAAAAATGCATCCAAATGGGTCATGTCTATGCTCAAAATTTAGAGAAAAATGAGAAGAAAATTACTATAAAATCGATAATTTTCTATGTTGTAAGGGAGCCGAGTTATGAGGGTTCAAACTTTTTATAAAAAATGCATCCAATTGGGTCGTGTCTATGCTCAAAATTTAGAGAAAAATGAGTAGAAAATTACTGTCTTAACGGCAATTTTCTATGTCGTAAGGGAGCCGAGTTATAAGGCGGCAAACTTTTTCCAAAAAATGCATCCAAATGGGTCATGTCTATGCGCAAAATTTAGAGAAAAATGAGTAGAAAATTACTGTCTAAACGGCAATTTTCTATGTTGTAAGGGAGCCGAGTTATAAGGTGGCAAACTTTTTCCAAAAAATGCATCCAAATGGGTCATGTCTATGCTCAAAATTTAGAGAAAAAATGGGTAGAAAATTACTGTCTAAACGGCAATTTTCTATGTTATAAGGGAGCCGAGTTATAAGGTTGCAAACTTTTTCCAAAAAATGCATCCAAATGGGTCATGACTATGCGCAAAATTTAGAGAAAAATGAGTAGAAAATTACTGTCTAAACTGCAATTTTCTATGTTGTAAGGGAGCCGAGTTATAAGGCGGCAAACTTGTTCCAAAAAATGCGTCCAATTGGGTCATGTCTATGCGCAAAATTTAGAGAAAAATGAGTAGAAAATTACTGTAAAATCGATAATTTTCTATGTTGTAAGGGAGCCGAGTTATAAGGTTGCAAACTTTTTACAAAAAAATGCATCCAATTGGGTCATGTCTATGCGCAAAATTTAGAGAAAAATGAGTAGAAAATTACTGTCTAAACGGCAATTTTCTATGTTGTAAGGGAGCCGAGTTATAAGGTTGCAAACTTTTTCCAAAAAATGCATCCAAATGGGTCATGTCTATGCTCAAAATTTAGAGAAAAATGAGTAGAAAATTACTATAAAATCGATAATTTTCTATGTTGTAAGGGAGCCGAGTTATGAGGGTTCAAACTTTTTATAAAAAATGCATCCAATTGGGTCGTGTCTATGCTCAAAATTTAGAGAAAAATGAGTAGAAAATTACTGTCTAAACGGCAATTTTCTATGTTGTAAGGGAGCCGAGTTATAAAGCGGCGAACTTTTTTCCAAAAAATGCATCCAATTGGGTCATGTCTATGCGCAAAATTTAGAGAAAAATGAGTAGAAAATTACTGTCTAAACGGCAATTTTCTATGTTGTAAGGGAGCCGAGTTATAAGGTGGCAAACTTTTTCCAAAAAATGCATCCAAATGGGTCATGTCTATGCGCAAAATTTAGAGAAAAATGAGTAGAAAATTACTGTCTAAACTGCAATTTTCTATGTTGTAAGGGAGCCGAGTTATAAGGCGGCGAACTTTTTCCAAAAAATGCATCCAATTGGGTCATGTCTATGCGCAAAATTTAGAGAAAAAATGAGTAGAAAATTACTGTCTAAACGGCAATTTTCTATGTTGTAAGGGAGCCGAGTTATAAGGCGGCGAACTTGTTCCAAAAAATGCGTCCAATTGGGTCATGTCTATGCGCAAAATTTAGAGAAAAATGAGTAGAAAATTACTGTAAAATCGATAATTTTCTATGTTGTAAGGGAGCCGAGTTATAAGGTGGCAAACTTTTTCCAAAAAATGCATCCAAATGGGTCATGTCTATGCGCAAAATTTAGACAAAAATGAGTAGAAAATTACTGTCTAAACGGCAATTTTCTATGGTGTAAGGGAGCCGAGTTATAAGGTGGCAAACTTTTTTCCAAAAAATGCATCCAAATGGGTCATGTCTATGCTCAAAATTTAGAGAAAAATGAGTAGAAAATTACTGTAAAATCGATAATTTTCTATGTTGTAAGAGAGCCGAGTTATAAGGTGGCAAACTTTTTCCAAAAAATGCATCCAAATGGGTCATGTCTATGCTCAAAATTTAGAGAAAAATGAGAAGAAAATTACTATAAAATCGATAATTTTCTATGTTGTAAGGGGAGCCGAGTTATGAGGGTTCAAACTTTTTTATAAAAAATGCATCCAATTGGGTCGTGTCTATGCTCAAAATTTAGAGAAAAATGAGTAGAAAATTACTGTCTTAACGGCAATTTTCTATGTCGTAAGGGAGCCGAGTTATAAGGTGGCAAACTTTTTCCAAAAAATGCATCCAATTGGGTCATGTCTATGCGCAAAATTTAGAGAAAAATGAGTAGAAAATTACTGTCTAAACGGCAATTTTCTATGTTGTAAGGGAGCCGAGTTATAAGGTGGCAAACTTTTTCCAAAAAATGCATCCAAATGGGTCATGTCTATGCGCAAAATTTAGAGAAAAAATGGGTAGAAAATTACTGTCTAAACGGCAATTTTCTATGTTATAAGGGAGCCGAGTTATAAGGTTGCAAACTTTTTCCAAAAAATGCATCCAAATGGGTCATGACTATGCGCAAAATTTAGAGAAAAATGAGTAGAAAATTACTGTCTAAACTGCAATTTTCTATGTTGTAAGGGAGCCGAGTTATAAGGCGGCGAACTTGTTCCAAAAAATGCGTCCAATTGGGTCATGTCTATGCGCAAAATTTAGAGAAAAATGAGTAGAAAATTACTGTAAAATCGATAATTTTCTATGTTGTAAGGGAGCCGAGTTATAAGGTGGCAAACTTTTTCCAAAAAATGCATCCAAATGGGTCATGTCTATGCTCAAAATTTAGAGAAAAATGAGTAGAAAATTACTGTAAAATCGATAATTTTCTATGTTGTAAGGGAGCCGAGTTATGAGGGTTCAAACTTTTTCCAAAAAATGCATCCAATTGGGTCATGTCTATGCTCAAAATTTAGAGAAAAATGAGTAGAAAATTACTGTCTAAACGGCAATTTTCTATGTTGTAAGGGAGCCGAGTTATAAGGCGGCGAACTTTTTCCAAAAAAATGCATCCAATTGGGTCATGTCTATGCGCAAAATTTAGAGAAAAATGAGTAGAAAATTACTGTCTAAACGGCAATTTTCTATGTTGTAAGGGAGCCGAGTTATAAGGCGGCAAACTTTTTCCAAAAAATGCATCCAATTGGGTCATGTCTATGCGCAAAATTTAGAGAAAAATGAGTAGAAAATTACTGTCTAAACTGCAATTTTCTATGTTGTAAGGGAGCCGAGTTATAAGGCGGCGAACTTTTTCCAAAAAATGCATCCAATTTGGTCATGTCTATGCGCAAAATTTAGAGAAAAATGAGTAGAAAATTACTGTCTAAACGGCAATTTTCTATGTTGTAAGGGAGCCGAGTTATAAGGTGGCAAACTTTTTCCAAAAAATGCATCCAAATGGGTCATGTCTATGCTCAAAATTTAGAGAAAAATGAGTAGAAAATTACTGTAAAATCGATAATTTTCTATGTTGTAAGGGAGCCGAGTTATGAGGGTTCAAACTTTTTCCAAAAAATGCATCCAATTGGGTCATGTCTATGCGCAAAATTTAGAGAAAAATGAGTAGAAAATTACTGTAAAATCGATAATTTTCTATGTTGTAAGGGAGCCGAGTTATGAGGGTTCAAACTTTTTCCAAAAAATGCATCCAATTGGGTCATGTCTATGCGCAAAATTTAGAGAAAAATGAGTAGAAAATTACTGTCTAAACGGCAATTTTCTATGTTGTAAGGGAGCCGAGTTATAAGGCGGCGAACTTTTTCCAAAAAATGCATCCAATTGGGTCATGTCTATGCGCAAAATTTAGAGAAAAATGAGTAGAAAATTACTGTAAAATCGATAATTTTCTATGTTGTAAGGGAGCCGAGTTATGAGGGTTCAAACTTTTCCCAAAAAATGCATCCAATTGGGTCGTGTCCATGCTCAAAATTTAGAGAAAAATGAGTAGAAAATTACTGTCTAAACGGCAGTTTTCTATGTTGTAAAGGAGCCGAGTTATGAGGGTTCAAACTTTTTCCAAAAAATGCATCCAAATGGTTCATGTCTATGCTCAAAATTTAGAGAAAAATGAGTAGAAAATTACTGTCTCGCCCCCTCGGAAGTGTCCTCCATCTAGTTACTGGTCTATTGGTAACTCTCGCTCTATGATTGGTCCACTTTGTTGTACCGATTATCTACCAATACTCGTATTACCTCACACGGTAAGTGATCACCATGTGTGTCCGTGTGTATTAACACTTTGTGTAACTTCATGTTTTTTTTTAGTCATAGCCTAAATGTCTCATTCCCCCAATTGGTGTTTACTCGGTGCCTCAACCTGCTCTATCTGTTTAAACGATAGCCCTCCCCGCACCCAACATGTCCTCTCCACGCAAAACTTCCAAACATATCAGGCAATATACTAATTAAATCGCGTTCGGACAAAAAACCATCCAAACAGCCGCCGTTATAGAGATGAGATGGCGCTTGTAGCAGCCGGGCCACTCGCGTTTGCAGCTGCTGCTGCTGCTGTTGCACACACATTCTCACACAGGACCTCAGCGTGCAGCAATATTGTGTTTGACTTTTATTCTAACCAAAAATTATTTACAAATCAAATATACTCAGTTTAAAGTTTGTAAAAATATTCACCACCCGCTTCAATGCAGCCTTTCCACAGCATAGGCAATTTTTCCATACCATTGTGATAGAAATCTCCTAGATCTTCTTTGCCGTACAAGAAATCGTCCACAAAATCCATTTCTTCATTCTCGTTGGCAAATATCTGACCCTTGAGACTAACAGCAAGAGGCCGAAAGAGATGATAGTCTGATGGGGCGAGATCGGGACTGTAGGGCGGGTGTGGCAACACATCCCAACCCAATTCTTTCAGTATTGTTATTGTCTCCCTCGCAGTGTGTGGCCTAGCGTTGTCATGCCGGAGGCAGACCTTGTTGCCCTGTTCCAGCAGAAATGGTCGCTTTTCCTTGATTGCTTCGTTCAATCGATCCAATACACCACAGTAGTATGCTGCAGTGATAGTTTGACCACGAGGTAGATACTCGTGGTTTACTATTCCCCATATATCCCAGAAGGCGATGAGCATTGTCTTCTTGGAATGTGTGCTTGGCTTTGGTACGCAAAGCTTGGAACCTTCTGCACTTCCTTTTAGCCGCCAATGCCGAACAACCTGACTATTGTCATGCCAAACCCACTTTTCATCTCCGGTAATTGTGTACCTAAAAATCTACCATTAAACAACAAGAACCAACAATAGACAATATTCAAAAGTGAATAGTCAATAAGCAATGACCAATTGCAATGCATTGTCTCACGTAAGATGCAAAACAATCAGCACAACTAATCATTTGACTATCGAACCACCATTGAGTTAAATTACCAACATACCCTATGAGTGATGGCTCTATTTTGAGCTTTTCTAACAATTGATTGCACTTCTCTACTCGTTTTCGCTTGTTGTCGTCACTCAACCGATAAGGTACCCACTTATCAAGTTTGAGTGTGTATCCTAGCCGGCGCATTCGTCTGTAGATGGTGGCAGGAGAATAGCCGAAATGAGCTGCCATTTCAGACGAAACTGCACATTGGTTTTCGGTTATGTAGTCGACTAGTTGTGTGTCTGTTATCCTCTTTCTACGACCAGACCTCTGTCGATCACCACAATGCCACTCGTCACGATCAAAGCGAGCAAACCACTGTTTCACAGTTTTGCGACTAAAGTGCTTTTTTCCGAAAGTTTCAAGTAGGCTTTTCGAAGCAGCACCAAAATCATTACCTTCCAGATATTTGAGCATCACAAAAGAACGACTTTGAGCTCTGGTTAACTTTTTGTATACTTCATTTGGACTCAATTTGTAATCAAAGTCAATTAATGTCTTCTGATCTGACTCGATTATGGTGTCTTGATCTGATTGATAGTTGTCACTGTCGGTATCTGATGGTGAAATGTTTTCGTGGTCACCAATCACTGATTCGTTTCCCCAATCACTCAAGTCATATGCACCAGGGTTATAGTTATCAAAATCAAAATAATTATTACTAACAGGCAGAGGAGAAGAGGCGCCGCAATAGGAAAAACTAGGAGATTGAGGAATTGCTGGATACATGTTGCTAATGAATGATGCATTGACGTTTTCCGATTGATTTAAATTGGTGGAAATGTCACTGTTGTCTAATCTATAAAATGATGAATTCAAATCACTAAATTCATTGCTATTCAATTCACCTAGAGGTAATAACGACGAGTGATGGGAAGAATTGCACTCAGAGGAATGACTAACATCTGAAAGAGCTGATGGGAAACTGATGTATGGGAACTGGAAATCGATGAATGATGAGTCTGGTTCAACTGGACCTGAACTAAGCGCTGAGAAGTCATTTTGTTTGAATTTCTTGTACAAATTCGCTACTGCTGGGTATGAGACATACTTTTCACCATGCAGGCTGACTAGTTGACGATGAGCCTCGCTGGCTTTTGACTCAGGATATTCACGAAAATGCTGATAAACCTTATCAGCAATTGAAGACATTGTGTCGAGTATATGCAAAATAATAAATTAAATGAAGAAGAAGAAATGAAACAAAGAAAATGGCAATTTTATTGCACATTTACCGCCAACAACTATCAGTGATAACGCTCTGATAGTGTTTGTTTGTGTGTGTGAGTGGGTACATTATACACGCTCTTCACATTGAGCTACAGTGACAACACATGTTGCCGTCAGCGCGGCAGCGCCATCTCATCTCTATAACGGCGGCTATTTGGATGGGTCTCTGCCAGAACGCGATTTATTTAGTATTCTGCCTGATATTACCATCCAGATGTACAGGATACGCCACCACGTCCACCGATACAAGATATGATGCCTAGGAATGCCTGCTTATTCTGTGCCAAAAATCGACACACGGTGATGAGCTGTGACCTCTCAACAGAACTAATGCTCGCTATCCTTGAGGAGAACAAGTTCTGTAGTGTGTGTCTCACTCAAAGACATCTAGCTGCGCAGTGTCAGACCACCGATATCGGGCAGTGCAAACTCTATGCTCTACGACACTTTGCCTTCCTGCACCACTCCCAGGAGGTGTTGGAGGAAGCTGAAGCTCGCAGAGTGAGTGTTCGGTTCGCAACAACAAGTGAGATATTGACACTGACACTTTTGTTTATCTATTTTGCTCCTGACAGGTGAGGATGACCACTCGTCCTACCGTTTAGCAACCGTCCACCAGTCGACAGTCCATCGTTGAGTCCACCTTTGAGCCATCGGTTTGACACAGTTAGAGCACAGTTCCAGGCTAATTATCATCATATCTCATATATCCGCATGGACATACACTTTTGCGATCACATAAATTGTGGTAACACAAACACAGAGTAAAGTTAGTCAATATATGATTAAGAAGTGTGACGATTGACCTGCGCACTGTGTGAGTGCCAATACAATAGTGACCAAGACAAAGAAAGAGAGAACAAAGTACATAGTAAAAAAGTGACCAAAAAAATGTGGCGATAACTGGTTGGGTACAGAGGAATAATTAAGATTATGGGTTGGTAAGACATGAGGCTTCACCTGTTGGTTAGTGCACATTTGAAGTAAATCGAGTCCAATCATGGAGCATTTTGGTTACACAGATTGAAGCGCATTTCTATATCGTTACTGTTGCTGGCTTGCAGTGCTACCGTTCGAAAACGATTGATACAGTGCCATGAACGAGCTGGTTCACTCTCATCCAATTGCCTAATCCGACCACTGATTCAATAATAGCCGAGCACTAGCAAAGAACGTCCATCACACAGAGGAAAGTTATTGCTCAGGATAATTCAATTTACACTGTACAGCATAGCTACGGTCACAGTATTACCACCACCACTACCACTCGTAGACACACACACACACACACACACACACACACACACACACACACACACACACACACACACACACACACACACACACACACACACACACACACACACACACACACACACACACACACACACACACACACACACACACACACACACACACACACACACACACAGCAATTATCTTTATATTCTTCTGCTCAGTGTTCACCACACGTGTGAAACACATTCGAACCTTTCACTGAACTGGAGATCATCAACTAACCGATCAATTCAATGGTCTACGGTCAATAACGATAATGAAGGTGGTGATGATGGTGAAGATTGAGTTTCGAGTGCTATTTTCGTGTTTTGTGTAACATTTTTGCGTCTCGAGAGCTATTTTTGTGTTTTGTGTGGCAATGGCAATGGCAACAAATGGCACCCAACTCGAGCTACAACCAGATGACAACAGCACTTTACATCTTCTGCCAGCAGGCCTCAACAACCTCAATGGCCCATCTCTAAGCCAACATGCCAGCCATATTCCTCCATCGGACTTGTTCGCACCGATCACTACCAAATCTGGCTCACGCAACCCACCGCTAAACACTCACCTTCTCACCTTTGCAAATAACCCGGTGCTCGGTTCTGCCAATCATCACATTTGCACCGAAAAGTGACACCGAACACATTCTACATTGCAACCAATCAGTGGAACTCTCGCCGTTGTGTGGACAATCCTAATGGCACTAACACAGTTTGTGTATCTGTTCGGAGGCGACCGATTGAATAAAGGATCACCGCAATCGATAATTGCCAGCAAATATCGAGATGATTTTGAGTGAAACAAACATTGTCACTTATGCCAATAAGCGAAGACTTAACGGCGTGTTGGAGTGATATTTTTGTGCTGGTGCTTGCAAATCTGATCTCTTAATTTAACTCTCTCACTCTATCACCTTGACTAAAGCTCGAACTCTTCTGAGGAAGTGTCCTCACCTGTATTTGGCCTTGCAAGTGACTGAGTATGATGCTCAAACCTACGGCACTGTCAATCGATCAACCATCAAAGTAGCCACATCTGCACTGGCTATGGGAGCTAATATTATTCCCAAATGACGCGATGGTATGTATTCTACTTTCTTTTGCCATCGTTCACATGAACATTGACATTTGTAGATGCTTCAGTAGACCTCGAAGTCAACTCAAAGCTCGTGCACGCTCTAAAGCAGTTGCAGATGGACCGAAACGAGTTCGATTTGAATTTCGAGTTTACCTAGTTGACTATGTGATGAAGAACAAAGTCATCCCTCGTACCATCATGTACTTTACTGGCGAGGGTATCAAAGATGATGACGAGTACGATGAGGACATGGATAAAAAAGAAGATTGTGAAGGATTGGACGAAGACGAGGATGAGCTCGATGAGGAACAGTGAGCCGAACCAGTGTTTAGGCCTAGCTAGAGTGCAGTGTTCACTTGAAGGAAATGTGTCCTTTTACCCACAAGTTCCTCTTTCATCCACACGCATTTCCTAACCAAACCTCTCCTCCCCTCTTCTTTGATTTTTAATGATTTTAATTAAGGAAACATCACTGTTAGTATCCGTTCATATCTACATGCCAATCGATGCAATCACACCATGTTAGTGGTACCACTCCGACTCGCTTAGCCACAATTGTGTTGCTTCATCATCTCATCATCTGTGTCAACACTACTCGACATCTACTCTGTGTAATTCCATTTGTATATAGCTGAATGTATGACCGTTTCCTAGTGGATCGTTCGAGTCATCGTAACCTGATAGCAACATATTACATTTATAAGTCGCCCGAGTCAACAACGAGCACGATCGAAGGTGGCACTTTGACCAGGCCAACCATTACAGGCGGACTTTCCTGATCTGATGATGTCGAATCGACTTGTCTCTAGCCAGAGCAAATAGCATTGCATAACAACACTTGACAACACTTGCCACTTTTAGTGGCCAAGTTAGCGGAAGGCAAGCACAATCATCTACCGAGAAACTTTTAGTTTGTTGTGTTTGTCACTCTCGCTCTCGCTTTCGTCTTGTTCGTCTTGTGTGGTCAACTCAAATCTACTTTTTCTCACACTTACAATCCAAACCTCGCTCGATCATGAATTTGTCCTCGATGATGAAAGGTTTCTCATTGCCAACAAGAAGCAACACCGCAAACAATTTTTTGTCCTTTCACTGGTCCATCCAACCAAGCTCATGCCACTGTGCCGACACATTTGGAGGAATAAACTCGACAGCCACTTCGAGCTTGTCAATTTGGTTCACACCTTTGCAAACAAGATGCCTACCGACGGTGACTTTGACCAAAGCTATGATGTTCAAACCATCAGTGTCGTAATGGTGGCAACTTCTTGGTGGACAGCTCGAAGACTGACTCGATTGATCGCTCAGCTACTACGCCATCGTCTGGTCTGTTGAATTGCTTTCATACTACGGGTAACAACCAACCACTAACCACAGTTGAGCAGGCCGGTTTACTTCCGACTCTATGGAACGGTCACAATAGCAATTTAGATCAGGTCAACCCGAATGCGTTCTACTGCATGTCAGTGGTGGCCGACAGCCAATGGTCGTTAGCCGAATCATTGGCAAATGTTGGTAATGTCAAGCATGCAGCTTGCAACCCACTGGCAACCCACGTTTGCAATGTGTTACAATTGGTTTGCTGTTTGTGTGTAGTGAACACTGAATGGTCAAATAATGAATGATTGTTGCATACGTCTCAATGATTGGGTATAATTCCGAATAAGTCTAATCGATGCGAACACCTTCTTGATGTGCACCAGAATTACTTTGTTTGTGGTGAGCACAGTTCGATAGACCCAAATGGACATTGATAATCTGTGTTCGGAGAGACCGAGCACGGTGTCCACCCTATTTAGGTGAGTGTGTTGTTGCTGGCACTTTGAATAGAATGCCAATTCAAACAGAACAAACAGACTGTCTGCTTTGACCACAATTTAGTGGATTTCCCAAGTAAATCGAACCTCCTTGTCAACCATCATCACTGGAATCAAAGTCTATTCTTCTGCTTCTAGTCTCCTTAACTGAACCTCACTTCTGAGGCTCAGGCTTGAACTCATCCAGTTCTAACAGTTCGAACACAGAGTTCTCAGCTGCATTTGACCTGGTGCAGACTTGTGAGTATGAAGGTCAAACATATGATAAATCAACAAACCAGTCAACCAGACCAATGGCACCCAACTCGAGCTACAGCCCTACAACAACAGTATTTTACATTCTCTGCCACTCAGCCTCAACCACCTCAATGGCATTCACTCGCTCAACATGGCTCTATGCCATCTTCCCCAACCGGGCATGTTCGGGCTTATATTTAATGGACCAATAAAAATAGTGATTTTCCCAAAAAATATAATTATCCTCAAAAATGGTATATTTCCCAAAATAAGTGGTTTCTGTCCCAAAAATATTTTCTTCCCAAAATAATTGGTGTTTCTACCAAACAATTACTTTAATTAAATCCAACTGGAGGTATCCAACTGTTGGGTAGAATCCAATGGGGGTAACTAACTGGTGGGTTATAAAATAAAGTTTCATTTATTTTTCAAACATAAAAATTACATAGATCATAAAATGTCTTTGTTTGATAAGTATAACATTAACATTTATAATAAGAAATATTGCATTTATGTACAAAGATAAGTGGTAAGAAATGAACTGTGGTAAAGGTTCAATTTGATGGGAATTCTGCCCGGGAATACCACTCATTGATGGATGGATGATACAATGAAATGAATTACATAGATTGGAGCAAGGCTGAGTGATGTCATTTCTTATTGAGAGTATCTGAAGTATTGAGTAATTGGTACTGAATGTCTTCTACGCTCAGCGTAGTACAATTATCAGAAAGAAAGTACTGATTTTTCTTGGACTTCTTCGTAGCTTTTATTGGTCTAAACGATTTTAACTCATCTGGAGGAATTTGTTTGAGGTAACAAACTAGCAGGAAGGTTCACCGTGAATATGTTCCAGACCCATTCGGCGGTTTAAGTGAGAATTTCTCGTGGCATAATCGTCACTCGGTGAGCGTGGAGGGCGCTCCATTAAATGTCCACCTTATAGGCCTCGGAAGTTTCCTGGAGCGCCTCCAGAGCGGCGGCCATGAACATGGAATAAATTTTGTAGCCGAACGCAACCTCCCGAATCACACGTTGGAAAGGCATTCGTGGGCCAACATGTGTCCTGTGTCCTTAACCATCCTCTTACGTTCAGTGATCGTTCCACATATTCACCAGATTTTCGTTCGTGTGGCTTCCTTTGTTGAGGCAGTAACTCAGTCAACATCGAGAATGATGATGACTGAGTTACTCGACTTATAGTTTCTTAGCCTCATCCAATTCAGGTGGTTGATGCTCAATAGTGGGATTAGCAGAACCACCACTTGATTATCTTCGGTCTGTTGATGTTTGCAATGCTGCGTCTGGTATTGCCTCTTTGAATGACGAGCCTCGGAACATCGGAGGCAGTCCGGTGGAGGTCGAGGAGGCTCAGTCAATGATCGTTGTATAGAATCCAATTGAGCCACAAGGCGGGAAGTTGCATCACCATCACGTTGAATAAATTCAACCAGATTCCAATCAACTCATGCAATTGGCACGACCAGCAACTCCGTGCATCGGTGCAAACTGATGAAGGCTTGGTGGTCAGACTTTGGTTGAGGTTGGTTGGAGGTACAAGGCAAGGTGGAGATAGATGGAACAGTGTCGAAAGAAGAGACCAGAAAAGGGAAGGAGATGGAAACCCATCCAAGGCGAGGAACAACGAGAGGGAGTCATCAAAAGGTCAGGGACGATGAGGAGTAGGGTGAGGAGAGAGAACCAGCCAGGGCGACAGCTTGAAGAATAATGAGCATACCGCCACGTCTGAGCTTCTTATAAAGGTTAAATCGATCGATCTGATTGGCTGTTGTGCAGCGCCAAGTTCATTGTAGAGTCGATGTACGCGCCAAAATGAATGTCTATTTTGTGACCACCACCACTGGCCTCTGTGCGGTTTTCGAAATTGCGGACTAATGCTCATTAATCTTTGCACACATCTCACTTTCAGAGTCAAAATCGGAGGTGATTGAATATAGCCACTCGCTCTCGATTAGTGGACTTCAAAAGATCAGCACGAGCAGAATGTCAAAGGGACAAGAAGTACAAAAAACAAAAAAGTGACCCCAACGAAGAGGACACAGCAGCGGCACTCGCCTCAAACTGATGACGCGCAATCGAAGCACCTAATTGCGAAATGAGCCACCTTGCCGGCTCCTCTAAGTCTACCGCTTAGATCGAGTGTGGTGACACGAACGAAATGAAGATGATCATAGAGAAACAAGTAGCGGAATGAGTTGCTAATGAAATGAAACCGGCAAATACAAATAACTCGATTATATCAATCACCAATTAGTGGACACACGGAGGGACAGTGGCCAGACCAGTGCCAGCGAGAGGACAAGACAGTACCGCAGCAATGTCCACAGTAATGAGTCATAAGCATCACTGATGGATGATGCTGATGGCAGTCGAACAAAACAAGACTGACAATTAATTACCGTTCCACTCCATCCATTCTAATCTTCTACAGATTGGCCATTGCGACATGATAACCAAAGAATGGTACAGTGTGCAATGCACACACAAACGATTCTGCTGATTGTGAATGTGACCCATTGGGTGCTTGGTATCGATTGGTCGATTAATCCACTGGATTTGAATGCAACACTTCGGTCGAGATAGGAAAGGGCGATCTACTCAGGCGAGTGGAGCTGGGTACTATCATTACAGATTGATAACCAATAAGTCAATAAGTTGTCTGTGTCTGTTTTACCGCCTATGTGTTGTTTGTGTAGTAATATCCGCATGCATGTGCTCAGCTGTCTGCAAACGCGGTGCCACTCACTCTCTCACTCTCACTAGCCAGTGCACTGTCCTTCTGATTGGCCACACCGCTCTCGATCTCCAAACCTCGTGTGCACAGTTGTCAACGGTTTCTGTACTCCACCCCATACATTCGAGTTGTCCTGTGTACTGAGCAGACCAGCCAATCGAGTCCACAACCGAGGACAATACGTTCACTTTGGTAAGCAACTCGTGTTTGTTTGTTGGCTCTGCATTTACAAAGCATCACTCATTTCTGTTTTAGTTTTAGGTTTGCTATTACATCAACTGATCGTACACCGACCACACAACCGAACAGTTCGAACCGAACCCAACCTCTCTTTCTTTACACCAAGCAACAACAACATTCACGATGCAGCGCCCTGTTATTTACGCTTATGATGAAGAATGTAAGTATTCTACTTTATTTTGCATCACATTGCTCATATTATTTGCATACATTCCAGATGAACTACAACGCATCAATAAAACGTGGTTCAATGTGCGTGTACTCAAGCATTATCAGCTGTGCCGTATCCGCAAGGAGATCGAACTGCACCGAAAAATACATGATCTGGAAGCTGAGTTCGATGCCAATTTGGCTCTGTTCGACGCCAATTTGGCTCTGTTCGACGCCATGCGACGAGCCATCATCTCAGGAGAATACGTTCCAACCGAGGAGGAGTGTAAAAATGAATTTGGAGATCAAGCTTTGCCCGAAACGAGTGCGCCTAAGCAGAAAGGGATTCCTTACTTTTGGCCAATCATTTTTGACAAATTGCACGTGACCAGTCAGCTGATCGAGCCAGTGGACAAACTAGCCATCATGCACTTAGTTGACGTTCGATACGTCATCTTGAAAGATCCTCAGGTAAGAGTGTATGCTCGTTTGGAATGTGTCATTACATGTTTGTACACTCGAGTAGGGTTTCAAGTTAGAATTTGAATTCTCGGAAAACGAATTTTTCACCAACAAGGTACTGACCAAGGAGTACTATTACTCGGACAAAGAGTGCCCTGACAATCCACTCCGACACGAAGGTGTCATTCTGACCCGTGCTGTTGGCTGCGAGATTGACTGGAAGCCCGAGAAAAATCTCACCCACAAGAAGGTGATCAAGAATGTTGTGTACAGGTCGGGCAGTTCAAGAAAGGTCAAGGTCGAAAAGTTACTGATGCCTAGTTCCTTTTTTGCCTTTTTCAGTCCTCCAACTGGTAAGTGTTGAACTTTATACTTTTTGTGTTGTGTTTCACGCATTTTCATTTAGGAATTTTGCACTCGTACCACAAAAGCATTCAAAAGCTCATGCAGAAGGATTTTGGAATTGGCACAACTTTGCGCGACTGGGTGATACCTCGCGCTATCTTGTACTACACTGGTGAGGGTATAGAAGATGACGAACAGAACGAAGAGGGCATTGCCAAGGTGGAGATGGACGAGGAAGATCATCATTAGCCACCGTGCAGTTGTGTTCACTTTCAAGAAGGTATTCCTCTTGATGGTTATTCTCTTTTATGTACATGTACATGTCCACACTACTAACATTATGTAATGAACACACCTGTATCTGTTCATATCTCTCCAACACACAACACACAATCGAAGCAATCCACACACGCTCTGTCTCCTTTGTTTGCAACACAATTATGTTTCATCATCAAGCGACACTACTCACCATCTACTCAGTCTAACACTAATTGTAAGTCTACTTCTATAAAACAATAACAAACTGATAGACACACACACTTTTGGTGCTGTTTGTGCTCGATGGCTCGTGAACTTGCACATCAAAAGTACAATGATTTGTTTGGTTGTGATCAACCGATTTCTAGTGCTACACTGACACTGCTTGTCCACTCCGGCGTGCACATGGTAGAGAGTGTGAACAGCCAACAAGTCAACAAGAACGAGCACAAATGGCATTGCTGTACCTGCAACGTTTGCAGCATTCGAAATTGACCTCTTTGGCACCACCATCAATGGTCATTGCATCCTTCTTACGATCGTACAGTTGCATCGGCACCGTTGAGTGTAAGTGATGACAGATTGACACAGCTCAAAAGCGGATTCGATCTGTGACTTGGCCAATAGTACAGTGTACAAGAACAATAACTAAATCACTCGTAGTGATGTCGTGGCTGTCGGACATGTTCAAAATGCTGCCGGTGGTCATCTTCCTGCATTCCTCTGTTGCTGCTGATGGAAACAGAAAATAGAGGACTCGTTTTGGCAATCGATCTGATCACACAGTGCCAAACAGTAGCGATTCATTCATGTCACCAAGTAATCCTCATCACAAACTACATCAACTCAAAGCAATCGTAATTCTCCTGGTTCGAGCTGAATGTCCTGCGATGTCTTGCAGCATGCACCTGTTTCTCCACAAACATCAAACCTAATCACACATTGCTCGTGTTCGTTATTACCGGTTAATAAGGTTTCCAGATGTCTGCTACAGCTCGTCCCTTTATTCCTCGAGCTGAACGAACTAATAGTGCACCGCCTTCTCTATTGCCACTACATTACCAGAAGACCCCTGCACCTTAGACATGGTGCGCTCGATCGCCAATCATGGGAATGTCTCCACTTGGCAGTGGAACTGGCGGTGGTCATCGCATTGCTTGGCAACCACAGCAACTGAACGTTGGTCGACCATATCGTGGATCAATGTCATCGGCGGGAAGACCACCTGGTGGACAGTACTCGGCTCGCGGATTGCTTTTTTCGGTGCAGAGGCCATTAGTTGGACCGCAACCGTACCTGCTCAGACAGTCACAGGAACCAACTGTGCGAACTCAACACTACCCTGGTCAAATGATGCAACAACCACCTCCACTACCACCACAAACACAAACACAAACACAAACACAAACACAAACACAAACACAAACACAAACACAAACACAAACACAAACACAAACACAAACACAAACATTGATAAGCAACAGCGATTGGTACAACAACCGATACAACCTATTGTGACACCAAGAATCATGGTTCCTCCTCAACCGCGACAACAGACAAAACTTCTTTAGTTCAAAACTTAGTTCGGTAGCCATCATCCTCTCTTCTCTCTTCTGGCTCAATTTTACATTGCATTATTCACCCCCTCGATCTTCACCCTAAACCCACCAACCACTTTGTGTCTCTGCATTGTGCAATCGTTTGTCCAGAGTATCCAATATAAGTAGCCCAAATTCTATCATACTGTGTGACATGTTATGATGTGTTCTGTTGTTGTGGTGTTTGAATTGCACTCTTTTGTTGCTCTCATTTCACTCACCACCCACCACTCAGCAGTGGACTAATCTGTATTTGCCTTCAATCTATCTAGAAACAAACTGTCCAACGATGGCCTCAGTATCTGACAACACGGTCTCTGCAACAACCACCTCGACACCAATCCCTCGATCTAGCCGAACCAGCAGTGCACCCCCTTCACTATTGCCTGCCCATTCCTACCCGACTGCTGCACCTTTGACTTGGAACACTCGACCGCCAATCATGGGAATGCCTCAATTTAGCAGTAGAGTTGGCGGTGATCATCGCACTAGTTGGCAACTGCAACCACTGAATATGAACCGACCATATCGAGGATCGGTGTCACTTGCGGGAAGACTACCTGGTAGAGTGTACGTTCCGCACGGATTTCCCATTTCTGTGTCGAGACCAATGGTTTGGCCGCAAACGTTTCTGCTCAGACAGTCACAGGAACCAACTGTAGTACCTAAACTTTCCCCTGTTCGAATAGTTCAACAACAACCACCACCACAGGCACAGACATCGATAAGCCAGCAATGAACTGTGCAACAACAGATGCAAACCATAGGGTCACCACGAATCTTGGTTCCTTCACAACCACGACAACTGACAAAACCGTTTTAGGTCAAAGTAACGGCCGCCTTAACCCTCTCATCTCACACTGCCTGGACAGCTTCAACATTATTATTTCTCTTATTAGATACAACACTATATATTCCGCAGACAACTGACATAATTCTATTTAGTGCACATCTTAGATCGACATTCCCCCGCTCCAACCAATACTCTGTATCGTTTCAAACACTCTCTTGATAGCACAGGCTTCAACTCACACATATTTGCACTGCTGTTCACTAATTTGCTAATAACTTTTTCTTGTATTTCGACATTAGGCCTAGTGCTAACCAATAAACACCACATTTCGTACAATTCTGGTGCTTCTCTTTATTGCCACCTATTCGGTGATCATCGATTGATTACGCTGAGTAGTAGAAATGGTCGAAACCAAAACAGAACAGCCGAAAAGCATATCCAATGATGTGAAGTAGAGTAGAGTAGAGGGGAGCGTGGTTGCTGTTGTTACTGATGCTGATACTGCCAAGTTTGTCTATATTCTCGCCATCTTCTTGGCCACTGCCTACTTTCAGACATACCGACAATTACAGACTGCTTGTCAGACTGGCCACTGAGACACTGCCAAGTGCATCACTGATCGATTCGACAATAAGACCACAGCGACAAGGTGCAACCAAAGAATGGCTGGATGGTGAACTGACTCGCTCTCACTTTTGCATGTGAACGTCAAACAGAGGCCATCCAAGTCTGAAGAGACCAAAACAAACCGAGCAATATGAACAGGCAAGATGATCTGTTTGGAGTGGCAACCTATTGCCAATGCCACCGTACATCATCACAGACCGCTTGCCCACTGCTTTGTGCACGATCGAGAGTGAAGAACAACCAAAACGTCTAAACACGAGCACAAATGACATTGCACTGCAGCATTTGATACATTCGAAATTGACTAATTTGGTTTCGTCAGTGGTCATCACATGCTGATCACAGCCGTACAGATACATCCGTCTATCACTGTACCACCAATCACCCAACATATTCTAATACACGGTAATACTTTATTCGAATCCTAAGTACTGACCACTCATACTTCAATCCAGTATCTCCTTTTAGTAGAATACCAAAAGTAATGATGTGAAGTACTCGAAGGCAGACTGGCACAGACACAGACGAAAGCAATCGATTACAATTGCGATCAGATAATAACTCGATAGGAAACGGGCAATCACACGAGCATCTATGAGAGGCAACCAATTGCACTCTCTGGGACAGTTCTAATAGGCCTTTGAGTGTAAATGACGGGCACTGACGTAATCATCTGTACATTCGACAAGTTTTGTCTATTGACAGAATTCATTATATCAACGCTCGTATTTTCATAATAATCGATCTCTGTGGTTGTGTCAGTCAAAGTGATTAAACAAGGTGGCGTTGAGGTGAACCAAAAATGGCCTCAATAATCATCACTTGAACACGAGTCACATTGAAAGTGATGTATTTGGTGGTGGCGCATGATTGGTGGTTAGTCGTCAAGTGCCCTGATAGTCGAAACAGTCGACTTGATTGAACTTTCGTTTAGTGAGCGACACTCGTCATCTGTTCACTCTGTACACAGCAAATCTGCTTTGCGTTCACTTGTCTCCTCGCCTTCGATTTGAGAATACGTTCTTCTCTCGCTTGACCACTCTCAAACCCACCAACCGATTGTGTTTCCGCATTGGTGCATCTATCCAAAGTGTTATATGTAAGTTGCCTAAATCATTTCCGACTGTCTGACATTATGTTTTGGTGTTGGAGATTGAGTTTGTTTGAGTTGCACACTCTTGTTGCTCTAATATCACTCACAACCCAATACCCACCACTCACCAGTGGACTCAATGACTAATCTGTGTTTGCTTACAATCTATCTAGATTCAGCATCTGATAACTAGTCTCCTGAGATGTCTACTTCGACTCGAATTGAGCTTTATTTACCGTTGGTAGTAAAGGTCGAAAATGGACGCAGCATACGGCGGACAACATTGGTCACTGGTTCGATCACTATTGATATGCTAGTCCAGCTGATTCGAAAATTGCTCAGCCTCCAGGCTGATGATGACATAGTGTTGCATTATCTCAACAATGAGGACAATTGGGAACAACTGGCGGACTTCTTCGGCTTGGCCATGGCTGTTGGCCAGGGTCGTATACTCAAGATAAAGGTTCGACTCAGTGTCAACCGAGATGAAATTCAGGAAAAGTTGATGGCAATTCGGGCGCGATGCGACAATTTTATGGCTCGACTCGATCAATCTGATACGAGTTCTGAGACTGACGCCACTGTAGAGGAGGCCATTGAGTCATCGGCAGACCTTTTCAATCGTGCCAACCTATCTGTGACAACTGCTGCGTCCAGTGGTGGACCTAGAAGAAAAGAAAATGATTAAGAACATGGAACAAAATGGCGGATTTATTTATATAAATATAATACTCACGGTAACAATGGTACTGAAATTATGGCACAAAAAGATTTGTGTTCTACTGATGAGTAATAATAGTCAAAAAGGGACCGATTTTGAGCAAATTAATAACACTTAATCGAATGAGACAAACAGAGAGGGTCGCACAGACGAGCAAGAATTCCGAATTTACAGAAGTTCACCAACAAAAAACCCACAAACAATTTCACAGTGATCAAACGGGCTTGCTTCGACAGACATGAACACGACATGCCTTTTTATTGTGAGGAACAAAAGGTCCAAACACGCTCGATGACTCGCAGCTCACAACGCTGAGTACATGCTCACAGAAGGCGTTACCTAGGCAGCTATTTCAACACTAAATGACCAAGGGATCAGGACGCAATACACATGAAAACAAGTAAAAACTAGATCGTGAGTGTTAGATATTAAAGGGTAAATAGCTTGCGATTATTGAACAAGATCAAGCGCGTCTGATTTGATTGATTTATATGATAATATGGGCACCAGTGGAGTGCTCCGTGAGATTATATCAGAAACGACGTCAACGATCATCTCAAATGAGGTAGAAATAGATTGATAGGTCAGATACAGTAAGTGCCTCGCTGCATAAGTAAGTTTTACAAGTCTTCAAGTGTCCTTTTACTTTATGAACACACGGTATGAGAGATTGCCCCTAAGTACAGTACTGCATGCTAATTAGTTGTTGAGGTCATCCGAGTGAAGGCAATTAAGTTAGCCCTTTTGTTGCTGTGCAAACACAGAAACGCCACAGATTCACGGATAAGGAACACAATCGGTCGGTGCATCAGTAGAAACACAAGTTGCATCAATATCAGAAATGTGTGCTCATGAGCGCTCTTTTAAGTAGAACTCATATGCACAATCACCCAGATCACTAATGACAAATCTAACAGTGCTAGTCAGTGATCATATCTGTATTTGTACGAACACACTGCAATGAAAGAAACTCCCCTTGCCATATCAACCAGTCTGAATCGACACATCAATACATCATGCATGTCTTATCGGTTAGTACTTATGTTTTCATTATTATTATGTATGTCAAATAGTTTTACCGTGTAGTGGACAAATTCCCAAACTGCAACAAACCAGCTCTCTCCCTCTCTCTCTCTCTCACACACACACACACACACACACACACACACACACACACACACACACACACACACACACACACACACACACACACACACACACACACACACACACACACACACACACACACACACACACACACACACACACACACACACACACACACACACACACACACTCGGACATACAGACGAGTCATTGCTCGTTGCCTCTCAGCAAGGGATAATGCATCAACTGTTGAATGCGTAGCTAAACGATACCTGCTGCTTTGATGTGTGCCTGTTGAAACATTTCTCATGGCTTAACAAGCAATTAATCACTCCGTCGTTGTGCGAAATGACCAACATGCATCGCCATCGCTACCTTTTCGGAGTGGCTGTTTAGTACGTGACTAATTGCCTTAAAAGAAGTAGTACATCTCGATCGTGACTGGTACACTGGCTCAATTTTAATAATAAAATGGATTTCACTGACTGATTTGGCGTACCTTAAGGTAGTTAACATATAGCATTGACTGATTGTTTCTAATCAGAAAGCTCTTCTCTAATTGCCTTACAATGCTCAACTGTTCTAAGGGGACTGGTGTATGTGTGCATCTGAACGCACAGTACTTTGCCTTGTTGCCTTTGCCCTGTTAGTGCGTGTACTAGTTTGCCATTACGTCGTTAAGAGCACTTATGTTTTTCTTAGCTAAATTACACAACGCTACTATCCTTTACATCAGCTACCTCAGTACTGGGTAGTGCATGGCAATGCAACCAGGCACACATTTGCACATTCGCTCACACACACTTTTCTTTCCAAAGATTCTCTTCACTGGCGATGGTGAAGGGGTAAATTGACTACAAGGCACTGGCACACCACCAAACATATCGAGACAAACACACTGGCGAGAGTTTGCATACCAGAACATAGGCAATGGTTTATAAACAAGTGATAAACATGAAAAGTGAAGCTAATATCAATCGACGGCTAATTGAGCTCATATCGATGATGTAAGTGATAGTCCGAAACACAGCACACACAGCACTCACACAAAACGCACACACAGCACACACACACCACACACAGTCTAGAAAGTGTGTAGTTCAAAGTGCAACTATGCTATAATCGCAATTCTCTGTGTTGTTCGGTTTCACCTTGCTAATCTCGACAATGTCAATCTCTCCCTTTAATGGTGCTTTCACTACATACGAATTTGGGTTTGGTCTGTTAGTTTCACGATAAGGGAGTGAAACTATCTCTCGTTGGTGATTTGATTCTCGGTTGAATTGGTTGGATTTGCGGCTCGTAACGTAATTCTCGTGGTCGAGCCCGACATTCAACTAGTGGTGTGCCGGCTTGACTTTGTACTTTTTATTAGTCAGAAGTTTGCGCGTATTAGCGATGATTTTCCATCCATGGTATCTATATTTTGACTGATGCCCTTTTGTTCCGTTAAGTATTGTGTGTGTGTGTGTAGTGCCCATTGCCAAGCGCACAACACAACACCGACAAACGGTGAACGCGTTTGGTCAATCAGTTGAAATGTAAATCGAATCTGCCACAGAATCCAGTGGACAGAGTGGCTAGCACTAAATCTGGCGATGAGTTCGATTGCTGGATGGAATTAGTTTGCGATCTGCTTCTTCACCAGCACCACCGCCAGCAGCAGCAACAACCGACGGACAACATGGAAATGTGTGTGGCGCGTACGTATGTGGCTCGTATGTTTAACTTCTATAGTTGTTTCTACATTGAGAGAACATTAGTCTGTTTTTCTTGTGGGAGGATTCTTTTGATTGAATAGCCATGATGACACGAGCGACGCTAACTAACCAACGCAAGTGTCAATACATTTGTGGTCAAAGCACTGCTGAGCGAGTAACAGCAAACGAGCAAACCTCTCCAACTACAATATTCAACCTCTAGGCTGTGACTGCGTGCTCGCAACTGGTCATATCACTCGATTCGTTACGATGTCTACATTGGCACTGCTACAAGACTTCATCAGTTCTACAGCACTCGCATTTGCCCTTCCAAGCCTGCGAACCATTGGTTATGTCAGGCAATGGCATGGCTTGTCCTCTCTGTATGGCTTGTTGGGGCAGTGAGATAAACTGGTTTACGGTGTAAATGTGCCCACCGGTATAAACGGATACAACACACATCGGATAACGAGTTCAATTGTTCGAAAGTGAGTGATCTGTTTTGTTTCATCATCATCACCACCACCACTCTGGCCATCATAATCACCCTAAAACTGAAACGATGATGGCAGTCATACCCGTTTGAGTACATTGCCCTTTACTGCCTATGCATGGCAGCGATGATCAACCTCTACCAATGGCATCAGTTTGTTACTGAGTTGGTATTTGTGGTGTTGTTGGTTCATTGAATGCACTCTCAACAAAATGAATGTTGCAATGTACGTATGTATGTATCTTAAAAAGAGGTTCAGCAAATCATTTGATCACATTTATGTCTTTACACTCACTCTCATTGTACTTCTGTGAGTGTCTAATCGGCAATTTTCTATGTTGTAAGGGAGCCGAGTTATAATGGTTCAAACTTTTTCCAAAAAATGCATCCAATTGGGTCATGTCTATGCTCAAAATTTAGAGAAAAATGAGTAAAAAATTACTGTCTAATCGGCAATTTTCTATGTTGTAAGGGAGCCGAGTTATGAGGGATCAAACTTTTTCCAAAAAATGCATCCAAATGGGTCAAGTCTATGCTCAAAATTTAGAGAAAAATGAGTGATAAAATAATTACTGTCTAATCGGCATTTTTTGATGTTGTAAGAGAGCCGAGTTATAAGGCGGCAAACTTCTAGGTGAGGCATCTTTTCAGTGTCAAGTTGACACTCACCCTTTCGGTGATGCCTGTTACAGAGGCACATTCTATTGTCCAACTGTGCTCTTCACACTTTGTACTCGTGTGAGAAATGCCCTGGTACGTGAAGATGGTTAAGCTGTTGAAAGAAGATTGTTACAGATATCAACGCTTAAGCCCAAAGTAAGAATCTATGCAGGAGCTAGATCATACTGTGGTAATGAACCTTGTCCAAGGTATGAACGATCGTAATATGTTGAAATGCTTGTGTAGGACTACAAGTGGCAATCGACTATGTTTGGATTATATACTTTCCACAATTTATTAAGTGTATTGTGTCATCAAGAAAGAGGACTAACACTTAATCTACCGGGACAGTCACCACGAGTTCAACTACACCATCTATGAGTCCGTGTACAAATCTGTTAGATGAGGTACAAGTAGGTCAATTTGGATCGTAATTTTCAAAATCATCCAATGTAATTTATTGTCATTTTACTGTAAAAGTATCCACTGATCAGTGATATTACGAACGTATAGACTCAATCGACCAAAAAACAGACAGACTCAGCACTCGTATTAGAATGAAGACAAAGGCGACGAATAAGACGAGTGTTGGCCAAGGAAAGGTGTTGCCAAAAGCAAACAAACGTTCCAATTAAATAACGCAAAGTAATCTTGTTTATTAATAGCAATTATAATATAATTTTAAAGCAAAAATAAATTTCAGAACAAAAAAGTAAGAATTAATCAGTTAAGTATATAGAAAGAAAAAAATAACACAATTATAATATTAAGGTACTCAACGAATTATAATTGATCATAATAATTCAAAATAGAATAATAACTAACGCTTAGATAAATCTAAAGGACTGCTGGAATGAATCTCGTTGAGCTCATACTCGAAACTGACACGATCGTTCATCTTATCGAACACAATCTTTATCAGATGATCGGTAGTGATCATATACTTGACACCGTTACTGTAATTGAGCATTTTTCTGCTTAATTTCCTCTGCCGAGTGGAGTGCTGCAGTGGCAATTGCTTCCTGTGATTGAACAAACACCGACTTGCACTTGATCGAGTTTCGTTCGTTCAACAGTTCTTGAAGCTAAAGGACGAAAATGTTAATAAGTGACATTGTTCTCTACTTGTTCGAACTCGCCTCAACAACAATCTTTTCAACAATCAAATCGAGCGTGTATGCAGTGTAGGCCTTGTTCCCAAACTTGTCTCGAAGCTCGTCCTTGTACTCTTCCACAGTGAGCTTCTTGTCCAACATCATTTTCACCAACACGATCAAACAGGTGAAATAGTCACTGGTTGGAACACCTCCTAGAGGAATTGACAATGAGTTATACATTTAAGGATATAAAAGCATAATTACCATTCTTCTTGGGAACGAATGACTGTCCACTGTTTGCGCACTTTTCCTTATGTTGCTCGAGTTCATCGTTCTCCAACTTCACCAAATCAGACTCAACATTCTGCATGTGTCGCAATCGTTCACAAAGTAGAATGTACAATCGAACGAAGTAGTACCAGTTGTCGTTCCCATAGAAAATCTTAGACTCTTCCAATTGGTACTTGCGTTTGAGCAGTATGTCTGGCATAAATTGAGTCAACTTCTCTTTGATTTCTTTCTCACGTCTTAATTGGATCGATGGATGCTTCAGCACAAAATGCATAATCAACTCGTTGGCCACCTTCATAAAGGTCTCAAGTGGATACTGTTTGAGCAGCAGTGCTGGTTGACCACCATTGGCTTGTTCACGATGGTGCATGATTTCACGAGACATCGAGTCGCGTTCCAACTGCTTCGAGTCATCCTCACGAAAAGTGGCACCAAGAACATCCAACGATTTCAAGTAGACAGCGTCTGTTTCTTGTCTCCATTCTATGAAAAAGTCCTCTTGCTTCCGTTTCCATTCATCATACTTCTCACACAATCGATAGTGCACCTGTGGCACAGCAATAGCAGGAAAACGACGAAGTTCGCGATAGATCGAGTCGAACTTATCTTGGCCATAGATGCGTTCAATAGATTTGCGGTAGATTTTGCCTGATGAGCCGTTTAGGTTATGGTCCAACCTAAGTGAATGAATAGTAGATTGTAAGTTAAAGGTTTGGTTATACATAAAAAAAAATTTACGTAAACTCAACCAACTTCGAAGGATCATCTTCCCGAATCTGATCAATCTGATCAATAAGTTTTGCCAAGTGGTCCATCGTGGAGCGACTTGTTTCAATCACATGATCCAAATGTGCTCGCTCGTTCTCGATTCGAAACATGTCGTGAACAGCATCGTGTTTCGTTTCATTCGCCTTATAGTCAACACCACAGATGGCCAAAGAGTCGTTCAGTACATTTTCACCCAACCAGCTTCGGCCTGAGCACTTTTCATTGCTGTAGAATTTCACATAGGATGTGCCAACACGTTCCAAATCGGATGCATCAATCACAATTAAATCATCATCAGACTTTGGTGAGGCAGCTTGAGGATTGACTGTGTTAGATGATGAGTTTAGACTTTGAGATTGAGCAAATTCATTAAGCAGATTGCGGCTAACACTTGAGGCATTCGGTAATAGTAAACCAGTATCCATTTCATCAAAATTCGGATAAAACAAGTTGGCTTGAGGTGAAACTGATTGAACACGAACTTGTTCCACACCCTCAGTTGAGTAATCGCTGACTGAGTGAATGGTCATGTTACTAAAGGAAAGATCGATAGGTGTAGAGGTAACAGGTACTGCTGAAGTAAATGAAGATGACATATTGCCACTAGTAGGTTCAAATGAGGAAATTAAATTTGATACTAATGTGCTACAAGATCGAGTAGTCGGGCGGCTTGCTAGAGTAGGTTTGCATCTTTGCTTCTTTTCACTTTTGGCTGTATTGCTTTCGGCGGTTTCAATACGTTTCGGGCTAGGAGGTGACTCAGATTTGCTCGTTGAAGTCGAAAGAGACAACTGTTGAGTTGAGGCCATCTTGTCACTACTAATCGAAAGAGGGCTTGCAGAGTCCACCTTACTTTTAGTGAGTTGACGGGTCTGAGATTCAGAAAATAACTTGAGTAAAGGAGAAATGTCTCGAATAGTCGTTGGCTGAATAAAATCAAGACGATCTGCCGATGATGCGAATTGCTGTTGAGGGAAAGTAAGCGACTTTGGAGTTATGTTCTCACTAAAGCTCGACTGTGTAGATTCACAACGTTTTGGGTTTAATGAAGTCTTAGATCTAGTAGCGTAAGGTGAAGTGGGCAACTTGTTGGTGTTAGTAATAATAACTTGACTAGTAGTTTTCGTATCAAGACGTTTTGGAGTTGAACACATTTGAGATTGGGTGGAACTAGATGGTTCTGTAGTTGGTGAGGTTTCCTCACTATTGGCTGACATTGTAGATACACGGCGTTTCGGAGTTGATGGAGGTAGAGTTGACTTGGCTGACCACGACCTGGTAAACGGCCGTGGAGTAAGTGATACGTCGTCGCTGGTGACTGGCTTCACCGATGCACGACCCTTCGGAGTTGTGGAAATTAGAGGTTGAGTGGATTTGGTCGAAATAGACGACGGTGGAGAAAGTGACACCTCATCACAGGTTGTCTTTATCGAGGCCCGACGCTTCGGTGACTGAGTAGTAATAGAAGAAGTAGTAGGCGAGCTACTTTTGTTCGTGGTTAGTCCTCGAACACCAAAATGATCACCACCATCAGGACCGTTTCCACTCATGTAGTTACGAAATTCCTCCACCAGGTCGTCTGAGCTCTGAAACAGTGTGACTACCTGTAAAGAGAAAACACCAATTAGAGATACTCACATTAGTCCGTGAAGAACATACCTCAAAGTAGATCTCATTCACAACATTGCGCCTCTCCATAATCGGCATATGCTTCACACCACATTGCAGCTCGTGAAACTTTTTCCAAATCGCCAAAAACTTCTTGGAGGAATTATTAATTTGGCCATTAAAAAATTTGAAACAGGCCATAAAAGTAATTGATTTAGGCCATAATGAATGTGGCCATAAATTTATTTATTATTACCATACAAAATATTAAATTGGCCATAAAAAGAATGAAAGTAGCCATAGTCACATAAAATCACAGATCGATTGATTACACAGATGATTAAAGTTAAGTTAAGTAATAGTTACATAAATCACTTGCACAATGCTCCAGCTACTTTTGGACGACGTCCAGGCCTACGTTTTCCAGCCAAAAAATTGGGAGCTTTTGCTTCTGGTTTCACTTTAAAATGCTTTTCTCTTACTGCAATTGCGATCACATGTTTACATGTTACTTTCTTGAGGAAGTGTGCACAGTCACAAGTAGACTTTTGCCAGTCAGTCAAGTCGTACTTAACCACATTCATCCGTTCGGTGAATCGAACATAATTGTCGAATGACCGAAAAGCATTCGGAGGGAATGATGACTTTCGAAGAAAGGTGGCGATCTCTTCTTCGGTAATTGGTTTTGGATTTGTTTCTGATGGGACAAAGAACAGTAAATTGTTGTCGCTCAACTTCCTCCTTTTGATTTGAATTGATTTGTCAGTTGCAATTCTGTAACCGTCTGACTGGATTGCTGTGGAATGGTTTGGTGTAGTGAAGAATTCTTTGTAGAATCCAAATTCTGGGTTTCTTTCTTGAGACCAATCTCTCACCACTGCCAATGCCATTCTGATAAAGTCCTGAAGCGGGAGCTTTTCACGAAGAGTATATTCCTTCTTTAATACAGAGTTTGTACCCTCGAGGGCATTGTCTGTCGAGGGAAATCCAGGAATTGCTCCTTCAAACCAATTGCTGCGATGATCGATGTATTCACGACGGAAGTATTCCAGAAACTGATCCAGTCCAGAAGTTTTTTTCCATTTCAGAAAGAAACAAGAGCTACAGCAGTCAAATTCTGCTCGAGATTTTGCAACTTGAATCTTGTTAATGTCTTTTCTTATCAAGTGTCTAGTTTTGTCGTCAACTTGTGCCTTATCAAGTTTGGAATCGATCTTTGCGCTTACGTGGTACCAACAATAACCTCTGCTGTATTCATCTTCGGAATTGTACTTGAAAGCACCTTCAAACCTTCGCGAAATTGCTGGAGCGCAGTCGGCAATTAGAATGGTTGGGCGATATGAAGAATCGGCTTGAAGTAACGCTTCGAATGTAAACTGAAAAGATTTTGACGTTTCGTTTGATACTAAACATAACCCAAACGGGTGGAAATGATTTTGCCTATCCGTTGTGCCCACGATTTGAACTGGAAAATCCAAGTAATTCAACTTGTATGTTGAGTCGGCATGAATTGAAGGTGATTTAGCTGTAAAGCTGAGTAGAAGAGGAGTCGACCAGAAGCAACCAAAATGTAGTGTGTCATGGTCAAAGTAAGAGCTGACAACAAAGGCATCATCATCTGCTGAAGGAACACAATCAAGCGAGTGTATTGCCTCTTCCAATTCATAAAGAGTCTTAATTGCAGGCGATGATTTCAGTTTATTGTAAGATACAAAGTTGGTGACTTGTTGGGAAGAGGGACACTGAATTTGTTTGTTTCGCAGAGATTTTAAGATCTTTTTGGAACCTTTTATTCTTTCATTTTCGATTAGATTGACTATTTCGATTTTAGTTTGGTGCTCGATTCTACGTTCAATCTTTGGACAGTGGTCATGTTCCTTTCCGTTAGATTGAACCAAACATTGAAGAGAATTATTTGGAAGCCAAATTGAAATCTTAGCAGAACATGACACCTTGAATTTACACACCCAAATATGTCGTCTTCCTTCAGATGAATTTGATGGATACTTGTGCTTCCACATTCTCATGTCGCGAATGTATTTGAATGCTTCATCGACAGTGTCACACTCCTTGATCGTGCTTGAGTCATCGTACTGTTCATTACCACCTCTTTTACGCTTTGTCGGTATTATTTCAAAAGACTCTTCTTCATCACCTTCAGTAGAACTGTAGTGAGGCACGACTTGAGATTGTTCATTTTCATCTCTCGAATCATCATAATCGATATCAGAATTCGAATAGCTCGAATTGAGTTCATCATCAACGGAATATGCCGACGAAGAAGTTCCACCAACATCTAGTATGCGAATAAAACAACATTAGAGCATTCTGTGCCAAAAATCATTACTTGTACCTGTGATATGATTTTCGATAGAGGATAATACAGGAGATGTAATCTGATGGGCCCCAATGACCTTGGCACCTCTACCTTTTCTTATTGTTGAAATCGATTTGGTTACTGGGGTGCTGGTAGTAGGTTGTTGATTTTCTTTAGAAATAAGCTTGTTTCTCATTTTAGCACGAGATGACATGGTGGATACAACTGTTAATCGGATTCACAATCGTGTTCGATAGAAAATGTTAAAACAATCGTCAAAATTAAAGTTTGAAACAAACAAAAAGATCAAACAATCGCAAACTCTTAGGAGCATTAAATCACAGTGCGATGCAATCATATGATGTAGTCACGCATAAACAAACAGTCACAGTCAGTACAGTGTACATTCACAAACGTCATTTCATTGAAAATGAACTTGAATATATATCATGTGGTTTATGGTAAATTTCGTCACTTTTATGGTAAAAATTAAATTTTTTATGGTAAAATTGAAAAAAATTATGGCCACATTCATAATGGCCCAAATTAGTCATTTTTATGGCCAGTTTCAAATTTTTTTATGGCCAGATTAATTAGGTCCCAACTTCTTGTAGGTGCCTGGCTGCTTTGCGTATCGTTGCTTGACTTTCTTCACAAAATCCGCACCAAATGTAGATGAGCCAAGAGAGGGGATGGTAGCTTTGGTAGGAGTTCGGGAAGAAGACATTTTCTGGTGTGACAAAAGAGAGGGCGAACACGATCAGAAAAGCGCTAGTCTGAAGGACAAAAAGAGAGCAACGAAAGAGAGAAGTTACTCGAACAACACACAAAAGCACAATGCTGTATGAGTGACGAGTGAGTGAGAGGTAGGAGAGTGAGAGCGCGTTTGTTGCCAGTCATCGCGAGAGAGCACGATCACATTCGATTTGTCATCGCTGGCGTCCACAGAGGACGTTACGCTGCATGACTGTGATTGTGCTGATAGATTAGATTTGATGTGTTCGTTGTTCAACTAGATGACGTACTTCACATCTGTTGTCTGTTGCGTTAAAGTACGAGCGTGAATATTGCGTGCATGCAAATTAGTACCGTAGCTATGATCATGATCACCTATCCGATTACATCAGTGACCAAGCCAGATGCAACAAAAGCACAAATGTCACATGACCCATTGCACAATCGTGTGAATTAGTGTCAAGTAGATATTGTTAATGTACTCGGACAGTTGCATTACACACATCATACTAGTTGCCATCAATTTCGTTATGATCGCTTCATTCCTAAAGGGCGCAGTTGTATTCGGTAGCCATCATGCGAGCAACAAATCTAATTTTCAGTAATGGCCAAACACGTGCACGCACGGGGCATACACACAGGCCAATTTGCAGTTGCCACTAATCGAAAGGAATCAATCTCGATAGTTCATTCAAGATGATGAACGATTAGAGAGGTCAAAGTAATGTTGGTACTGTTGCTGGTGGTGTGTTTGAAGGGATTCTTGTGTAGTAAGTTGTACTGACTGTGCAGTGATTTTACAGACATGGCATACAATAATGAGCTCGTTACATGTGTTCTTCTTTACTGTACACTGAATAGTTCTCACGCGGTCTCGACACTGCCAACCAACAACCGCAATGAACAGTCCGGTTGAGATGCTACGGCGTGATATGTGAGAGCATCGAACCAGAAAGTGCTCGTTGCCGAAGATAATCAGAGGGTTCAAGCATTGGTTGTATGATTTGCCGAAGCAAATTAGACTATGAACAGTGGCGAGAATGGCTCATTGGTGGTGATGCTTGATCGATGATGATAACAAGATTAGTGATTCACTTTGCGGTAGCAACTGACTGACACATCAAACCACATCGGCACCATCATCTAGTGATCGACTATGGCATATTGTGCTTTGATCAGTGTCACATCATTCAGTACGCATCGAGTGGTGCCGGTCATTACGTGCACGGATTGCGGTGTGGAACTGTATCCATCAGTGCTCCGCACAATGCTCACTTCAGTTGCTCAAGTCTATTATAAGTTTGAATTGCACTCGCATGCTCTCGGTGGAGTGATGTCACATGATGCCAGTGGACACACAATCGCCAGTACTTTGCTGCCAACGGCCAACTGATTGTAGTGCTCGGCACCGGACTTTGATGTTGGCACAACACTCGCTCAAATCGATTCTGGCTATGGTGGTTTGTCTGGCTTGGCTTACTGGTCGAGCTGTAGTGGAAGAATCCTCAGCGAGTGGAGAGGATGTAAACTTGAACTGCGAGGGATAGAGAGCACAGGCACACAAGTGCCAAATTGCCATCACTCGTACGTTCTCCATCAGGCACCAATGCCTTACTGCCTTACTGGTGATAGCAAGAAGACACCGACACTTGGTCGGCCTTGCTGTAATCGCCATTGAATGATCACATGGATCGGTACCGATTGATCTATGATTACCAATTAGCCAACTGAGCTATTTGCCAGTCTTCTGGTTCCAGTGAACCACAAGGTGGATCGATATGTTTGTGTTGTGTGTGTTGCATCAGCTTGTGCGGGTGAGCGTTCATATTAGCGGCGATGGTGGTGGTGATGGCGAATGTATCATTGTATGTATACCAATGGCTTTAAGTGCGGCCATAGGATCGAGTACATGTGTACTGGCAATGTATGCATTTGTTTGCTCAGTTTAGAGTGCATTGATGGCGGTGAATAGATGTGATTGCATCGAATTTAGAATTAGATCGGTCACGAGTGAGCATGTGACATCTTCGCTCTCACCTGTGGCACATCAAACGAGAGAGTAATAAAAAACAATCGATACGTGCCAGCCATCGACATCATTATCATCATCAACAACATTGGTAACATTCAATCAATCTATGTAAACTTTTATTATTACAATCACAAATGGCATAATAAACTTAAAACAGCATAAGTATCACTTTAGAACATATAATAAAATAAAACAGTCAATTCAAGGTCAACTGCTGTTTTAAATCTTCAATTGTGAGATTTTGCAAGTCTAAATCTTCATCTTCATCAACACTGATGATTACTGAAATATGGTGCAGTGATGAGCAGTCGGCAAGTGGCATCATCACGTGAGACATACAGAGCAGCATTTCCTCTCGGGCCACCAGCTGTCCGTCTTCTTCCTGCTCATTGTATTCGCAAAGACCGCACAGACGATTGCCTTGTTCTGCTACCCCAATGTACGCACTCACAGCCTGCAAGTTTGGCATTGTGTAGGGAATGTTGAACAGGAACAAGTCGTTGTGGTTCATTAGATTTGCGACCACCAGTCCGAGGGTCTTGACCGATGGCAGGAGACAAAGTGCCTCTTCACTGTCATCCTCGTCATTAAATTGAAAGTTGGGAATCGTGAGATGCAGATGGATCACTTGGTTCAATTTGGACAAACAACGAAAGACAGACTCGATTGGCGACTGTTCAATCGGTTGAATGGTGAGATCCAGAGAAGTGATAGCATTGAAGTTCGAACAGAAACGTTCGAGTTCACCAAGCATCAGATCCACACAATGAATAAGATCGAATTGACCACAAAACTGTCGTCCAAATCGGTAATAATCTTGCAATTCAGTATCTGGCCACCAAAGGTGACTGTGGTACGAAAGCCTGAGTGTCGGATTAGGAACAGCGTTAGCGCGAATTGTATTCAGTAAAACATCACTAGTGTCTTGGGAGTGAAAGTAGAAGCTTGCCAGTTGAGCCAGGATTGGAAACTCCAGTTGGACATCTCTGCCGTTGTGGTGATGGTCAAGGTGACTGGTCAGTTGATGGTGTGCGAGTGTGATTGGTGCCGTTGTGGTGATGGTCAAGGTGATGGTCAGTTGATGGTGTGCGAGTGTGATTGGTGCAGTTGTGGTGATGGTCAAGGTGATGGTCAGTTGATGGTGTGCGAGTGTGATTGGTGCAGTTGTGGTGATGGTCAAGGTGACTGGTCAGTTGATGGTGTGCGAGTGTGATTGGTGCCGTTGTGGTGATGGTCAAGGTGACTGGTCAGTTGATGGTGTGCGAGTGTGATTGGTGCCGTTGTGGTGATGGTCAAGGTGACTGGTCAGTTGATGGTGTGCGAGTGTGATTGGTGCCGTTGTGGTGATGGTCAAGGTGACTGGTCAGTTGATGGTCAGTTGATGGTGTGCGAGTGTGATTGGTGCCGTTGTGGTGATGGTCAAGGTGACTGGTCAGTTGATGGTGTGCGAGTGTGATTGGTGCCGTTGTGGTGATGGTCAAGGTGACTGGTCAGTTGATGGTGTGCGAGTGTGATTGGTGTCGTTGTGGTGATGGTCAAGGTGACTGGTCAGTTGATGGTGTGCGAGTGTGATTGGTGTCGTTGTGGTGATGGTCAAGGTGACTGGTCAGTTGATGGTGTGCGAGTGTGATTGGTGTCGTTGTGGTGATGGTCAAGGTGACTGGTCAGTTGATGGTGTGCGAGTGTGATTGGTGTCGTTGTGGTGATGGTCAAGGTGACTGGTCAGTTGATGGTGTGCGAGTGTGATTGGTGTCGTTGTGGTGATGGTCAAGGTGACTGGTCAGTTGATGGTGTGCGAGTGTGATTGGTGCCGTTGTGGTGATGGTCAAGGTGACTGGTCAGTTGATGGTGTGCGAGTGTGATTGGTGCCGTTGTGGTGATGGTCAAGGTGACTGGTCAGTTGATGGTCAGTTGATGGTGTGCGAGTGTGATTGGTGCCGTTGTGGTGATGGTCAAGGTGACTGGTCAGTTGATGGTGTGCGAGTGTGATTGGTGCCGTTGTGGTGATGGTCAAGGTGACTGGTCAGTTGATGGTGTGCGAGTGTGATTGGTGCCAGAGCCCGTGGGGTTATGTATTTTGTGTACTTTTTAGTACATTTTTGTGGGGTCTAAGGAACCAGGGGCACCATTTTGGGAACATTAGGGGCACCATTTTGAATAAAATCGGGGCATCATTTTATCATTTTTGTAAATTAGAATTGATTTAGTAAAAACTAGTAACGACATTGAACAATTAGCAAAAATACAAATAGCAAACAAAGCGCCTTCTAAGACGCTTACGCTTAAGGCTAAATTAGACAATAATGTCATGCTGTTGAACTTTTACTGAAGCTGTCTGCAAGTAGAAAGTGCGGAAGAAGAGAGCATTGTTAATAGTTTGTCGGGTTAGTAGCATATGCGTGTGTCTCCACTGGACCTCCAGACACCGGCTGCAGACCTCGACGTGTCTGCAACTTGCCACTCCACTCGAAGAAGAAACGTTAACGTTAGCTTTACGTATGGTAGGTTCTGCACTAAAGTTTGGCTAATTAAGGCTATCAAGTGGCGACGAATTGAGACAAATGTCCTTGAAGTATACTTAAGTTTTACAAAGGGTGGTCTACTACAGGGACATTTGTTTTGTAGTTTTTATAAGTCGTGTTGACACTGTAGACACAGTGGACAGTCTTTCTGTTGCCAGTCAGGCACACGACACTTGTGCTGTTAGACACAGCGAGAAGCAATGCCATTCATGGGGCAAATGTCCACTTCATGCATGCATTGCATTTCACGCAAATTATCACGTGTACATTTGGTCTCTGTTTTGTTTTTTTTGTGTTGTGTTGTGTGTTCGAGTTACTTAAAGCACCGTTGGCCACTCAACCAAAATTTCACATAACGACGACGACGACGACGACGACAATCAACAGGATGCTCAGAAGATTCTTGATGAATTGAAAAAGAATCTTGAGTATATCTCACGATGTCGATGATGACGAGGGCAAAGATGACAATAAAAATGAAGTTCATAACAAACTAATACGAAATCAACAAAAACGACAGACCAATCTTAGTTGTGAGAAGATTGAATCAAATGTCTGGGTTGATTCGCAAGTTGGAGCGATATCAATTGCTGAAACAGACCATTTACGACGATTGGAGGAGATGAAGAAACAACATATTGATCAACAACCAACACAACAACTAATTTAACAACAACTCAAGGAGCAAACCTCAAGTTTCAGACTCTACTAGTTCCCTTTCTACTTCAAAGTCTTCCATCGTAAATGATGAGCAATGCCAACCGTCTTCTAACAAAAATTACTTGTCTAATCAACATGTGCCAGAATCGATACAATCCGAACTAACTGAGCAACAACATTCCCAATCTCCTTCTACCTCTTGTTCCACATCATCAACAGTAGTTCATCATTATCCAAATCCAATTTCACCTGCCTGCCAATTTAAGTCTAGTTAAAAAGGGCCTGGCATTTACCAACTCGAGAAAGTTTTTCCCACTGCAAATGTAACCAATCAAAATTGCGCAACAATGCAAGATGGAGATGTCAGCGCCCAGAAAAACCTTAACCAGTTCACGAACAAGCTGATTACACTATTCAACTATCAGCTCCAACCTCTTTGATAGGCTGATGACCCTTCTGGTGACTCGTGTGGTGGTGATGGTGGCGACTTTGAACAACCAGAAGGTGCTTCGACCAGTGCAGCACAAGGTGGTCAAGTGACGTTCTCACAAGATCGAGCCAACGCGGAATGTGTCGTACCCACTTGTTGTGTCAACACCGTCAGTAAAGTCATGTTCACAGGTAAGGCTTCATCATCTTGCTCCAAAAAAGATTTCGATAATTCGCAAGATGATGTACAGCATGATGGTCACTTTCTTGTGAAGAAGAAGCGCAAACTTGAAAGCGCAAACCACAGTTACGATGATGATGCAGGCGATGATAGGGACCAGTAGGGCTGAAAACTGACACAAGGCTTCACTCGAGTATTGGTCTATTGTATTTTTCTTGAGTTACCAATTTTGGTCAAATTCAATAGCAGACACTAGTTACCAATTTTGGTCAAATTCAATAGCAGACACTAGTTACCAATTTTGGTCAAATTCAATAGCCGACAGTATTTACCAATTTTGGTCTAATTCAATAGCATACACTAGATACAAATTTTGGTCAAATTCAATAGCAGACACTAGTTACCAATTTTGGTCAAATTCAATAGCAGACACTAGTTACCAATTTTGGTCAAATTCAATAGCCGACAGTATTTACCAATTTTGGTCTAATTCAATAGCATACACTAGATACAAATTTTGGTCAAATTCAATAGCAGACACTAGTTATCAATTTTGGTCAAATTCAATAGCAGACACTAGTTGCCAGCTTTCCTTGCTTCAGCTTGGTTAGCTTCCGACCACCACATTTCCAGTGAACACATTGGCACTGAGCAGACCGAGCAGTGCCTGGGTCAAATGACCAACCTGCCCACTTTTCCACTTGTCGGTGCAAGGCCAGTTCAACTTGTTAAGATGGCTTCCCACAGCACTACATAAACATTATGTGTTACACACAGCAACCAAATTTTTCAACTTTTTCTCACGGGTCGTCCTTTTGGCTTTCACACATTTAAGTCATTCTGGATCGACTGGTATCCTTGGTTTAGCTAGATCTGGTGGGCATCATGCCTAATCTGATGGTCCAAAATTGGCAGTTTTAAGCACAATTCCGCGTAAGCCAGCAGGCAAAAATCAAATTATGATGCGTTCACAAAGGACGTGCATTCATACTACTGTCAGCTGACTCAGCGCGCGTGTTTACATTTGCTGCAAATGTTGATTCTGATATCTCACAGTTTTGTTTAATTTATTAACTTGTTTCTAATTTATTACTTATTTGATATATTATTAACACAATGGTCTTCTGGTAATACTTGAATTGAATAACAAGTAAGTTTACTTGTTTCATCACACAGATGGGCTGATTTTCTCAGTCTTAGGATCTCAAATCGTTTTTAGTTTGTACGATTAAATATTCTTGACATTAGTATAACATTTACCATTCTTATTAAAACGGAAACAACCAAAATTGTTGAATTCGATTTCACAAGTTTGTCACACAATGTGCAATGAACATTTTCAAAATGACACGGACTTTTAATTTTGTTTAAACAAATTTGTTTGTATGATTAGCAATGTCAATAACAAAAGTGCCCTGAAGGCATTACTCGAGTTCTTTATGCATAAGTTGACCATGACTGTAATCTAATTAACCTTTTGGTATATATTGACTGCAAGTGAGCAGTTTCACACTTTCTTTCGATCCTCCAAGTCTCATCACATCACCATTAAAAAGCTAGTTCAAACACTAACAAGCAACAAGACAACAATAAGAACACAAGTTTGAAGAAAATAAATATAAATTTTAATCAACATAACCAACGTCAAACATTTAATAATTCAAAGTTCTCCTTGACATCCTTGATCTCCGCAAACATGACAGAACGTATTCGGATGATTCACGCATTTACTTTCAAAGTCTTGATCTTTCCTCTTCACTCGATTTCGAACCATTTTGTAAATAGCAAGGATGGATTACAATAAAATACACAAATGTACAACGTTCAACCTGTTTTATTCAAATATTAGAATTCAGTAAATAAATAATTAATAAATAGACAAACCAGACAAATCTCAAATCACAAAGCAAACGAAGATAAAGTCAAATCAAACAAATGGACCAGTTTGTGACATAAATGTTAAGCAGAAATTGCAAAATGCACTGTGATGATAAATAAAAATTAATAATTTTGAATTTTAAAATTTGTTAAATTACCGAATCAAATTGATTGCAATTTATAAAATGCAAGAGAAACAGAAAGAACACAAAATCGCACTAGACAAATTGGAGGGAACGCAGACAAGACCTTGTAGAGCGAGTGAGAGCTACAGTTGCCAATAACAACAACGCCGAAGACGTCCTTTGTGAACGCATCATTATTTGATTTTTGTCTGCTCGCTTACGCGGAATTGTCATAAAATTGCCAATTTTGGACCATCTGATTAGTCATGATGCCCACCAGATCTAGCCTAACTGAGCTTACCAGTCGATCTAGAATGTGTTAAATGTGTAAGAGCCAAACGGACGACCCGTGAGAAAAAAGTTGACTTAATTTGTTGCCGTGTGGAGTAGCGAAGAGTAGTGAGCCATGACTGGCTCGATGCCTTCCAGGCTCAGGTTGGGCTCTGTAAATGGAATAAAATGTAGTGCTAAAATAGAGTGTAACATCCTTGCACATAATAAAATATAGGAACAAACAGAGAAGTAATGCGTTCCTTGTGCATGGCTAGATTCAAAAATAAATGAGACGATCACGTGGGGTGCAGACTGACTGACTTTCACAGAAAGAATAGATAACACAAAATAGGTTGTAAAAAGAAAAGGAGGAGCAGCCACAGAGGAGAGCACGCCAGCGAACATAAACACACAGACAGAGGATGGCATCGTATTCAGAATATTAGTTTATTGGGCGGTATTGCCCACAAATAAAAATAAAATTGTCAATTCATAGACAAAGTTACCAAATGCTTATTCATTTATTTTGAGCAGTAAAGGAACAAAGCGGCCAAAACGCCACTGCATTACACTGACGTTGCAATCTTTTCCGATCTACTTAACCTTGTGCTGGCCAGACGGGTTTGTACACTGTTGACACACTACTAGTTCTATCACGGCACTAGTTCCAACTGCAAGTTAAGTTCTCAAATTTTTATTAGAAAATAGAGATGAATACAAAACTCCCTAAGGAGTCGGAATGGAAATACTAAATAGGCTGTAGATCGTCAGTGATGTTTTGGTGACAAGGTCAAGAATACTGCCGATCCGTGAATAGGTCATGCCAAGAGAGGTCAAAATGTTGAGAGTAGTGTTGTGGATAGCCCCCACGAGCACCAAATATCAGGCCGAAAACGTCGAACGTTCCAGAGACAGATAGTTTTGCCTTGATTGCTGCCAAGATTGATTTTTCAGAGTACTTCGTTCTTTTTGCCATATCTCGATCGGACAGAGTCGTCTTCTCGCTTTCGAAGGATACTTGAACATCGAGGATGAGGCATTTGTTTGTTGGGCTTATTGCGACAATGTCAGGTTTAAACGCATTTCCGTCGGAGTCGAGCACAGAGAAGTTTGTATGCACTGTCCATCCAATCTTCTCTAAATGGGCAGTAATTATGTTCTGGGCAGTGTTATGGCGTTTACGATGCATTCCTTCCATATGGCGATATTCACTGAGAATATGCTTCAGTGTCTCAATCTTGCCACATTTATGGCGACAGTAGACCGGAATTGATTATAAACCAGATGCTCCAATTGAACATGTTCTCATACGGAGGTAGCTAACGAACAAATGTCCTGAGAACCATGTGTTGCCATTCAGGTGCCGATTGACTAGTGTACCAGCCACGGAAAAGCTTGACTGACCTTTGAAATTCCGTATTTTCCCGACATCATTTAATAGTCTTCCTCGGTTGTCACAGTAGTGAGGCAAAAATCTTTCGATTCGATTCAGTTCGTTTCCAAACCACGGTGAGTTTGCTACGTCTTGGCTTATCCAATAATCAAAGTCTTTAAGCCGGGAAAGGCGCTAAAAAAGATCTTAAACAATCGGTATCTCGTTCTTTAGCTCGGTCAGTCCAAGGCCACCACACTTGACTGGGAGATGGAACCAACTGCTAGCAACCGAGTTTGGCAGGTGACTAGAACAAAGGGTGCAGGCGAATGTGATTGTCGAATGTGTTAAATCTCAACCACGCGGCCATCAAGAAATGAAGGTAGACTCAGGAAATATCGGTTTCGGGGGAGCTTTATTTGGTAAAGGGCACAAACGAGAGCATGCAATTGCCTCGCGCACCAATCACACAGTGTCCAACAGCTCGAAATGAGCAGACATTTATACAGTCAACCAGTGCATGCTTAGTAGCACAGGTCAACTTAGTTGAGGTGATGACCAACGAGTAATGATGAGTGGTGTCTGTGACTGTCGATTGTACACTTACCAGTGACGAATGCAAATCAGTCATAACAGAATGGGTTGTGGCGGTGCAGTTGTGTGTCGACTTGAGACACAAATGAGTGGTAATCGGTTGAATTTCCGTCGAATTTCGAGATCTCTTTAGTACGGGCTGAAGGTTCTTGCTTCTTTGATCGGTTTTCAGCACGCCATTCAGGAAGCAATGTGCTTTGGTTGTTGACAGTTTCTTTGATTTGACTGTTTTCGTAAAAGGGGTCCTGCGTTGTGTTTTTTCGTTGAGCTTGAGCAACTTTAAGTTCGTTTTCTTGTTTCTTATTTTCAGAGATTCTTTGCTCATGTTGAGCCTGAAGGTATTCGTCGTATCGTATATTGATACCTTGCATAATTTCTGATGTACATTTGCCTTCTTGTAGTTGTTGTGAAGTCTGACTTGCAGAATTTCTACAGTTGGCTTCATTTATCGGCTTCTGTTCTGAGCGTGTGACGTTTGTTGTTTCAATGGCATCATCGAATTGTGCAGCATGTTCTGCATTCAGATGTTCATTATCGGACGAAATATTTATGCCACCATGTGAATGAGATGATTCAGGTTTAGACAATGTTCTAAACGGAGGATTGTTGAGATTTCTTTCTGCTACGGAGTTTAGGCGAGTACCTCTTCCAGTGTAGAATGTACTACGAGACGGGCAGGGAGTCGAATTATTGAAGACATTATGCTTTGTTGAACTTCGAGTGAGGATGTTCTCACGTGATGCTTGGGGATTAATGTTCTTACTTTGATCAGGTCGAAAAACGATAAGGTTCTCTTCCAAAAAGTAGTCTTGCTGCTGAGTTTGCACGCTTTCAGTTTCGGTACAGGTTGATGGCTTGTGCTCGATTGTTCTAATTGAAGATTGCCATTCGGGAAGTAATGTACTTCGTTCGTTGAGATTATTTTCATCGATTTGCTCGTTGCCATGAGCGATATTTTCCTGCGTTGTGTTTTGTTCGCTAGTACTTTCAAAAAGAGCATTACCCAAAAGGTTATTTTTTCTGCCTATTTTGAAACAACTCGATTTATTTTAAATTACGTATTATTGGAGAGAGTATGGTCCACTAAAACTATATATATGGGAAACTAAGTAGCATTATATACTGTTCCAGAATTATTCCAAAATGAAAATATGAAATTGACATGTAGCTATACATGAGTTATTTTTGTTTTTTGAGGTAAATTAAGGCTTTGTTTTATGTTATAGTGGATAAATAATTTCCAATATTGTTTAACGTTGTCCAAAATGTAAGTTTTGAACGTTTCAAGGTAAACCGGAAGTGTTAAAATTTTTGTTCCAAAATTTTTGGAACCTATTTCCGGATTAATTTAAAATTCAAACTATTTTTACTGAAGAGTTATTTTTAGCCAAAATTGAGTGTTTTTATAAAGTTTTACCAAACAATTTAATTATCAAATAATTTCACTAAAATATTTGTAAAAATAACTCGCGTATAGCTACACGTCAATTTCAAGTTTTCATTTTGGAATAATTCTGGAACAGTATACAATGCTACTTAGTTTCCCATATATATAGTTTTAGTGGACCATACTCTCTCCAATAATAGGTAATTTAAAAGAAATCGAGTTGTTTCAAAAATAGGCAGAATTGGGTAATCCTCTTTCTCTTATCTCTTGTTGAGCCTTTAGATGATCATTGTATCGCGCGTTGATAACATCCATCATTTGATCGGTATCATCGTCTAGAATGCTGACGCTGAGTGCTGTGTCGATCTTGATGAGTTCTTCGTACATCTTGTTGACTTTTTCCATGTTTGGAACGCCTTGATTGTGATGAAAGTAGGTAATTCCATCAATTAGGTGTCTGCGTCGGTCAAAGAGCTTATCTTCCTCGTTTGCCGTTGGGATTTCCATGTCGGTCCTGTGACCATGCGGTTTTGTAGAATTCTGCTGAAACTTTTGGAGATTCTTTGAAGCTTTGTTCATCTTTTTCTTGTTTGAAAACTTTACGTTGATCGGCGGCAATTCATCGACTTCGTCGGAATAGTAATCGTCGGAGTCGGATTCGAGAATCTTAGCCTTGTAGCTATGAATCTTCTTGTGCTTGATTTCTTTGCCATTGGGCATAAATTCTTGATGCTGGACTGTGCCAGTGTAAATTTCGTTTTCTGATTCGTCGTCGTCGACGTCCAATGTTTCTTCATCAGAAGAGTCATCATCAGGATCGTTTGTATGTTCAGTTTTGGACAAAGTCCTGAGCGGGTGATGATTGAGATTGTACTCAGTAATGTGCTTCAGTTTAATTCTAGTGGGGCCTGGGTCAGAGTATGTACTCTTGGAAGATGGCTTGATAAATTTTCCGAGGCGAACGAGTCCGTTGGGGTTTCCGATAGTTCCATTGTTAGGCAAAGTCCGGGAGGGTGAGGCTGAACTGACCAGGCGAACGAGTCCTTTAGAAGTTCCAATAAGTCCAGAGTCGGGCAAGGTCCGGGAAGGTGAGGTACAACCGAACATCTTCAGTTGTTGGGGATGCGAGCTTGGGTTTTCAATCCAAGACTTGAGTTGGCCTGAACCAACGTCAGGGCTTTGAAAGCGAAAAAGGGGGTGTCGAGGGGAACGCCCAAGACGATAACGGTTAAGCAAGAGCGATGTGCTCTGAGGACTTGTACAACGTACGTACGTACGGTAAACCGGGTAGAGCGGGTAGAATAAAAGCAATGTGCCCTGGCTGGTACCAAGGCTTGAGCGATGAATGATCGGGAAGAACTGAAGTACTGGAGGGTGACGAAGCTTGCTTGGGTCGTGAATCCAAGACTTGTGGCTGCCTGTACGGATGGTAGCAAGTACGGAGAAAAGAGGTGCCTGGGTTGTCAGTCCAGGGCTTGTGGCTGCATGTACGGAAGGTAGCGAGTACGGAGATGCTTCAAGTTGAGCGGGTAACCAATACGGGAAGAACCAAGTACGGGAAGCGAGAACAGATGACGAGCCTGTGCTCGAAAAAGTTGACAGTATGACCAAGCAAGTCAACAAGGTCAACGGCACCAATGTTACGGGAAAGGTGATGAAGGCACAGTCCCGTAGCGAGAGCGGATCGAGAAGGGCGAGAGAGAAGGTTAGGACAGTTGGTTAACTGAACGATTTACTTGGTCAAAGGACTGAAAGTACAATGATCAGGACTGACTATGGTCAGTCCTTATATACACAATAGTGGTGTACTGTGACAATAGAGAGGACACGAGCTGACTCGTATGAGTGTACATCGAGTATGTCTGAGTGATGGTAAATGTTGAGGTGATGGTCAGTTATGTTGTACATTTGTGTTTGTGGGTGTCTGAGTGATGTTAAATGTTGAGGTGATGGTCAGTTGTGTTGTACATTAGTGTTTGTGGGTGTCTGAGTGATGTTAAATGTTGAGGTGAAGGTCAGTTGTGTTGTACATTTGTGTTTGTGGGTGTCTGAGTGCTGTTAAATGTTGAGGGGAAGGTTTGTTTGGTTGTACATTTGTGTTTGTGGGTGTCTGAGTGATGTTAAATGTTGAGGTGAAGGTCAGTTGTGTTGTACATTTGTGTTTGTGGGTGTCTGAGTGCTGTTAAATGTTGAGGGGAAGGTTTGTTTGGTTGTATATTTGTGTTTGTGTGTGTCTGAGTGATGGTAAATGTTGAGGCGATGGTCAGTTGTGTTGTACATTTGTGTTTGTGGGTGTCTAAGTGATTTTAAATGTTGAGGTGAATATCAATTGTGTTGTACATTTGTGTTTGTGTGTGTCTGAGTGATGTTTAATGTTGAGGGGAAGGTCAGTTGTGCTAAAAAAGTACAAATGTTTCAAAACTCAATATCTCGTTCCATTTGGAACTGTGATGTCCTGCAAGTTTCTGAATATGCGGGATCCATTCTTCTCGTTATTCTGAACATTGCTGACTATCTAATTACTTTCTAACTCCAAACGGAACCTAAAAGTGAACAGATGTTTCAAAAACTCATCATCTCGTTCCATTTGGAACTGTGATGTCCTGCAAGGTTCTGAGTATGCGGGATCTGTTCCCCTCGTTATTCTGAACATTGCTGACTATCTAATTACTTCCTAACTCCAAACGGAACCTAAAAGTGAACAGATGTTTCAAAAACTCAACATCTCGTTCCATTTGGAACTGTGATGTCCTGCAAGTTTCTGAGTATGCGGGATCTGTTCTATTTGTTATTCTGAACATTGCTAACTATCTAATTACCTTATAACTCCAAACGGAACCTAAAAGTGAACAGATGTTTCAAAACTCATCATCTCGTTCCATTTGGAACTGTGATGTCCTGCAAGGTTCTAAGTATGCGGGATCTGTTCTCCTCGTTATTCTGAACATTGCTGACTATCTAATTACCTCCTAACTCATAACGGAACCTAAAACAGCACAGATGTTTCAAAAACTCAACATCTCGTTCCATTTGGAACTGTGATGTCCTGCAAGTTTCTGAATATGCGGGATCCATTCTTCTCGTTATTCTGAACATTGCTGACTATCTATTTAAGTTCTAACACACAACGGAACCTAAAAGTGAACAGATGTTTCAAAAACTCAACATCTCGTTCCATTTGGAACTGTGATGTCCTGCAAGGTTCTGAGTATGCGGGATCTGTTCCCCTCGTTATTCTGAACATTGCTGACTATCTAATTACTTCCTAACTCCAAACGGAACCTAAAAGTGAACAGATGTTTCAAAAACTCAACATCTCGTTCCATTTGGAACTGTGATGTCCTGCAAGTTTCTGAGTATGCGGGATCTGTTCTATTTGTTATTCTGAACATTGCTAACTATCTAATTACCTTATAACTCCAAACGGAACCTAAAAGTGAACAGATGTTTCAAAACTCATCATCTCGTTCCATTTGGAACTGTGATGTCCTGCAAGGTTCTAAGTATGCGGGATCTGTTCTCCTCGTTATTCTGAACATTGCTGACTATCTAATTACCTCCTAACTCATAACGGAACCTAAAACAGCACAGATGTTTCAAAAACTCAACATCTCGTTCCATTTGGAACTGTGATGTCCTGCAAGTTTCTGAGTATGCGGGATCTGTTTTTCTCGTTATTCTGAACATTGCTGACTATCTATTTAAGTTCTAACACACAACGGAACCTAAAAGTGCATAGATGTTTCAAAAACTCAACATCTCGTTCCATTTGGAACTGTGATGTCCTGCAAGTTTCTGAATATGCGGGATCCATTCTTCTCGTTATTCTGAACATTGCTGACTATCTAATTACTTTCTAACTCCAAACGGAACCTAAAAGTGAACAGATGTTTCAAAACTCATCATCTCGTTCCATTTGGAACTGTGATGTCCTGCAAGGTTCTAAGTATGCGGGATCTGTTCTCCTCGTTATTCTGAACATTGCTGACTATCTAATTACCTCCTAACTCATAACGGAACCTAAAACAGCACAGATGTTTCAAAAACTCAACATCTCGTTCCATTTGGAACTGTGATGTCCTGCAAGTTTCTGAATATGCGGGATCCATTCTTCTCGTTATTCTGAACATTGCTGACTATCTATTTAAGTTCTAACACACAACGGAACCTAAAAGTGAACAGATGTTTCAAAAAACTCAACATCTCGTTCCATTTGGAACTGTGATGTCCTGCAAGGTTCTGAGTATGCGGGATCTGTTCCCCTCGTTATTCTGAACATTGCTGACTATCTAATTACTTCCTAACTCCAAACGGAACCTAAAAGTGAACAGATGTTTCAAAAACTCAACATCTCGTTCCATTTGGAACTGTGATGTCCTGCAAGTTTCTGAGTATGCGGGATCTGTTCTATTTGTTATTCTGAACATTGCTAACTATCTAATTACCTTATAACTCCAAACGGAACCTAAAAGTGAACAGATGTTTCAAAACTCATCATCTCGTTCCATTTGGAACTGTGATGTCCTGCAAGGTTCTAAGTATGCGGGATCTGTTCTCCTCGTTATTCTGAACATTGCTGACTATCTAATTACCTCCTAACTCATAACGGAACCTAAAACAGCACAGATGTTTCAAAAACTCAACATCTCGTTCCATTTGGAACTGTGATGTCCTGCAAGTTTCTGAGTATGCGGGATCTGTTTTTCTCGTTATTCTGAACATTGCTGACTATCTATTTAAGTTCTAACACACAACGGAACCTAAAAGTGCATAGATGTTTCAAAAAACTCAACATCTCGTTCCATTTGGAACTGTGATGTCCTGCAAGTTTCTGAATATGCGGGATCCATTCTTCTCGTTATTCTGAACATTGCTGACTATCTAATTACTTTCTAACTCCAAACGGAACCTAAAAGTGAACAGATGTTTCAAAAAACTCATCATCTCGTTCCATTTGGAACTGTGATGTCCTGCAAGGTTCTAAGTGTGCGGGATCTGTTCTCCTCGTTATGCTGAACATTGGTGACTATCTAATTACCTCCTAATTCCCAACAGTACCTAAAAGTGAACAGATGTTTCAAAAACTCAACATCTCGTTCCATTTGGAACTGTGATGTCCTGCAAGTTTCTGAGTATGCGGGATCTGTTCTCCTCGTTATTCTGAACATTGCTGACTATCTAATTACTTCCTAACTCCAAACGGAACCTAAAAGAGCAAAGATGTTTCAAAAACTCAACATCTCGTTCCATTTGGAACTGTGATGTCTTGCAAGTTTCTGAGTATGCGGGATCTGTTCTCCTCGTTATTCTGAACATTGCTAACTATCTATTTAAGTTCTAACACCCAACGGAATTTAAAAGTGCACAGATGTTTCAAAAAACTCAACATCTCGTTCCATTTGGAACTGTGATGTCCTGCAAGTTTCTGAGTATGCGGGATCTGTTCTCCTCGTTATTCTGAACATTGCTGACTATCTAATTAACATCTAACACCCAAAAGAAGCTAAAAGAGCAAAGATGTTTCAAAAACTCAACATCTCGTTCCATTTGGAACTGTGATGTCCGGCAAGTTTCTGAGTATGCGGGATCCATTCTTCTCGTTATTCTGAACATTGTTGACTATCTAATTACTTCCCTAACTCCAAACGGAACCTTAAACTGCACAGATGTGTTAAAAACTCAACATCTCGTTCCATTTGGAACTGTGATGTCCTGCAAATTTCTGAGTATGCGGGATCTGTGCTCCTCGTTATGCTGAACATTGGTGACTATCTAATTACCTCCTAATTCCCAACAGTACCTAAAAGTGCACAGATGTTTCAAAAACTCAACATCTCGTTCCATTTGGAACTGCGATGTTCTGCAAGGTTCTAAGTATGCGGGATCTGTTCTCCTCGTTATGCTGAACATTGGTGACTATCTAATTACCTCCTAATTCCCAACAGTACCTAAAAGTGAACAGATGTTTCAAAAACTCAAGCAAATTATCCTTTTTTGATCGTTCTGGAACACTATGACACTCGGGAGTTTCATGGTTGGATTGCCCAGCCTCCACAACCCCTATATCGATATAGACATTGCAAACAAGCAAGTTGTCTCATTTTGGATCGTTCTGGACCACTAGGACACTCGGGAGTGTCATGGTTAGATTGCCCACCCTCCACAACCCCTGTATCGATATAGACATTACAAACAAACAAGTTGTCCCATATTGGATCGTTCTGGATCACTAGGACACTCTGGAGTGTCATGGTTAGATTGCCCACCCTCGTTAACTTCCGTCCCTCGTATACTGACAGTCGTTTAGAATCTTCCCGTGCCTTCTCCTTTAGAGCAACATACGAGAACACACTGTATAGTCTAATAGGGTGGCACACTGTAGGACATTCGATATCTTTCGAGAACAGTCGAGCCACCATATTCTGAATTCTGGCTTCATAGATGTCGCCCACGAACAACAGTAACAACGTAACTCTCGCTGTACAACTGAGTTGGCGTTACGTCTTCTGTGTACATTCCCTCGTCTGTTGCCACCGCACCTGCCTCCTGTTCTCATTACAACAACAACACGCTCGATTGCAAGTTCTCCTTCCGATTCAGAAGACTCAATCCTGTGTATTTCCAGAACCTGTGCATCGATTCTCATCAAACTGCCACCAATCTACTCGGATCATCTACCGTCATCACTCTGTGAAGTATCAATTCTGTTGGTAAGTTCCTTCCATGCGAACTCAGGAAATGGTCACCTTTTTCGATTAAATTCCCTAACCGATTTCCTTTTTTTCCTCCGTTTCAGTACTTCCAAACATTTTTTTGGAACCGCGCTTGTTATAGATTGACTCTACTCATCGTCATCTACAAGGAACTGTACCTTACCAGACTCCACCACTCGAATTTCCGGTCATTCGGTAAGTCTTTTGGTTTGTGTTGTATTTTGGTCGGTCCACCGGTGGGTCCTGGGGGCGCTACCGCTCTTTCTATTTAGAGTTAATGTACAGTCTTGTGTTAGCTTTCTTTTAAATTTCCCACATTTTGAGGGCGGCAGCGCCCACAATATTTGAGGACATGTTTAGGTGTCCTATACTTAGATTCCAATTGGATATTATGGGTTCTGTGGACAGTCAGGAAGGATCTGAGGGTACACTCGTGCCACCTGCCCGATCAGAAGTTGGGTTAGTGTTCTATGGCTCATCACAGTTCCAAATGGAACGAGATGTTGAGTTTTTGAAACATCTGTGCACTTTTAGGTTCCGTTGGGAGTTAGAAGGTAATTAGATAGTCAGCAATGTTCAGAATAACGAGGAGAACAGATCCCGCATACTCAGAAACTTGCAGGACATCACAGTTCCAAATGGAACGAGATGTTGAGTTTTTGAAACATCTGTGCACTTTTAGGTTCCGTTGGGAGTTAGAAGGTAATTAGATAGTCAGCAATGTTCAGAATAACGAGGAGAACAGATCCCGCATACTCAGAAACTTGCAGGACATCACAGTTCCAAATGGAACGAGATGTTGAGTTTTTTAACACATCTGTGCAGTTTTAGGTTCCGTTTGGAGTTAGGAAGTAATTAGATAGTCACCAATGTTCAGCATAACGAGGAGAATAGATCCCGCATACTCAGAAACTTGCAGGACATCACAGTTCCAAATGGAACGAGATGTTGAGTTTTTGAACATCTGTGCTCTTTTAGGTTCCGTTGGGAGTTAGAAGGTAAATAGATAGTCAGCAATGTTCAGAATAACGAGGAGAACAGATCCCGCATACTCAGAAACTTGCAGGACATCACAGTTCCAAATGGAACGAGATGTTGAGTTTTTTTTAACATCTGTGCACTTTTAGGTTCTGTTGGGGAATTAGAAGGTAATTAGATAGTCACCAATGTTCAGCATAACGAGGAGAACAGATCCCGCATACTCAGAAACATGCAGGACATCACAGTTCCAAATGGAACGAGATGTTGAGTTTTTGAAACATCTGTGCTCTTTTAGGTTCCATTGGGAGTTAGAAGGTAATTAGATAGTCAGCAATGTTCAGAATAACGAGGAGAACAGATCCCGCATACTCAGAAACTTGCAGGACATCACAGTTCCAAATGGAACGAGATGTTGAGTTTTTGAAACATCTGTGCTCTTTTAGGTTCCGTTGGGAATTTCTCTTTCTTCTCTCTCTCACTCTCTCTCTCCCTCTCTCTCTCTCTCTCTCACTCCTTCTCTCTCCCCCCTTCCTCTCACTCACTCTGCCGCATCACTCACTTTATCTTGTTGTTTCTTTAGCTCTACACGATGGAGTTTGTCCGCGTTAAAGGTTGCAAGTGCCCATCACTTGAGGCCCATTTTGCTACATTTCCCCGTCTAATTTCGGATATGGGCGCAGTAACCATTCGTCTCACTGGCGCTCAGCTACCGTCTCCATATTGCTTGACATCACTTCTCCCTATGTTCGATGCTAAAATGGCCGAACAATTGTATAATGAAGCTGGACCTGTTGAGATTTCGTTTTCGTACCTCAACATTGGCACCTACCAGTCGCCTTTCGTCCCGGTGGACCAGACTTCTCTCGACCATATCGTGTACTACCAGGACCGAGCTCAACTCGACAACCTTTACTTCACCAACCGTGCCATGATGGCTTATGCTCTCAGCTCCAATGGTCGTCGAATCAATGCACGCGAATACATTGCTTTCCCAGTGTCGAACGTAAGTGCCACTTTTGTTTACCGCGTGCGCCCTTTTTAGGGATTTTAGGCTATTTTGCGTATTTCTCTGTTACTGTTTGCTATAACTCGGGCGTCTTCTGCCTCCTAGAGCCTCTTCCGGTGGGTGACCGCGGATTCGTTTGGCAGACTTGAGCACGACCAAAATTGTTACGAGTGTGCTGGTAACACCATTGCCACATCTATTCGCTGCATCGTGCCTCTCATTCCCAACTGGCAACAGTTGGCCCCTGCTCGCACCTTGGCCGAGCTTGACCCGAGTGAGCGTCGCACGTTTGTCCCACCGGCAATTCCGCTCACCTTTGGCACCAGTGGCTGTATGCTGAAGTGCACTGATATGGTAGTCAACTGTTACTCGCAAGATCAACTTGGCAATCATGCCCGTGCTGTCATCTCCTTTGACCCGACTACCAGCGTGACTGTCACTGTTCCATATGTTGCTTCCACTGTTCAATCTGATGCTCCTGCATCTGGGGCTACTGCTGAAGAGGTGGCCTCCTTGTCCACCGAAGGCAAACCTTCGTCATCTCTGTTGTCGTCGTCATCTTCTGCTGCTCCTGGCGTCGAGCCCGTGTCATCTGAGGGGAATGTGTCCGTTACTAGCGAGTCGATTGTCGGTGTCATCCTGCAAGATATGTCTGTTGATTTGCCATCTATTGCTTCTGATATCGTGTCCCCAATGGAGGTTGAAGTGTCCACTGCCGTCACCGCTCAAATTGCTGTGTCCTCTTCCGTGTCGAGTGTCGCATTGGCTCCTACTTCTGCCCAACCTTCTGTCGAAGTTACTGATCAAGGCATGAAGGCCTCCTCCACCACTGCTGTGGACATGATCGAAGGTGGCTTAACTGGCGCTGGACTCTCTCAGGAAACTTCTTCTGCAGGTACTAGTGTTGCGAAACGCATTTATCGAGCTCCACCCCCGGACAGTTTGTACGCCCGATTTATGCGCTACAAGGCTGAGTGCAAGAAGGCCAACGTTATCCCTCTGACCAAAGAGGCCAACCTGGTTGTGCCTAATCCTTTTCCTGAGTATTCCCGGCCGGCTGCTCCCCGAAATGACTCACCGCCTGGATATCCCGACTATCTGTCGGATGACTCAAGTTCAAGTTCAGGAAAGAGCTTGAAAAATATACCCGAGGAATATCGTCATCGCAAGGTTCTTATGTTGCCAATGTTCAACACTCTAAGCGCTCAAGGACAAGAAGAGGTCGAGGTTACTGCTGTTGGTGGATCGGGTAGTGGATCGCCACCGTCCGGCGGCTCCATCACTACCGAGAAGCGTCAAGCTTCTTCTCCTGGCTGTGTTCCTTCGAGCAAGCGTATCTCCACTGGTGCTCCTGCAGCCAATGATCCTCAGCTTTGCCAGATTTGGTCTGAAGTTTCGGTTGGCTTTGATTTGCCAGACCTGTATCGTGGCGACTCCGACGATCCTTCTATTGCTTCTGCTGCCGCCGCCGGTCCATCAGTTGGTGAACATCTGTCCGCCACTCCTCCTCCTGCTGCTGGTGGCTCTGCTCCACTGCCGGGAACTCCTGAGTCGTGTTTTACTACGTACAGTAGCAGTGATAGTTCGCAGATGTACTCCTTCCCAACATCCTCAAGCAGTCCTCCCAACAGTGACCGCATTCGTTTGACCGACGAACAGCACATGCGCATGGTGTGGGGAATGGAACTGGAGTATCGCGAGGGACATCAACCAGTGCGTCAACCCCAAGTTCGACAACAACGTGCCCCACAAGTGACCGGACAAGAAGATTCATCTTCTTCAGACTGGCAAGAGGACTACTTGGCATGGATGGCACTTAGCCGACGAGGTTCAACTTCTTCAAGTTCGTTGGAGCGCTCATCCCACTCTACTTTGTATTCGACTTGTGACAGTGAGTCCGATTCATCGTTTGGTGTTTCTTTGCAAGCTCGAGCTGATCCGACCCCCGCTGGTGTCCTGTCGACTGTGGCCCAATACATACCCTCATTCCTGCGAAATGTCTTTGGCCGTGTCCTGGGACTGAACATCCGGCCCGCTGCTCAAGCTCCTGCTGGTGATGGTGGTCGTGGCGAGGGCGGCCAGGATGAGTGAACAGTGCAACTGTGCATTCGAATGAGCATTACATATTGTAAACACATGTCAGCTTAGTTATTCATTTACCCTATTTGTGTACAACAACAGCAACATTACCACAACACTCTAGTTTATTTTTTTCTATCTTGAGAACAACAGGTTTATTTTTTTACTGATTGTTTTCAATCTCCCCAACACTACACACATCATTTAATCCTCTGTTTTTTTCCCATACTCTTTCTCTTCTATCAATATAATTTGTGTCTTTCTTTTTTCCGATACACACTATTCATGTTGCGTACACTTATCATCTAATATTCGAATGATTTTGTTGCCTTTGTACTAAGTGCGACATGGTGTGTAATGTCTCTGTACTCTTTTTTATTATCAATAAAATTTAACTTTTAAAACGATTACCTTTTGGTGTGACTATTGACTAAGTTGAGAAGTGTAGAGGTTCATTGATGGTGTGTTCACTCACACAGTTAAAGTGCATTTAGAAATGTAGAGGGTTTCGGTTTGGGAGTGTGAGTTGGATCGAATGTTTTGACAGTAGAGAAGTGTTGATGGTAGTGGTGATTGGTGGTCATTAATGTTCAGCACAAGGAAGAGAAGTAGACTCCCTCATCTAAGATGCTTCTAGACACTCACAATTCCAAATGGAACGAAATGAGTATATTTTACTCATCTGTGTAATTTAGCTTCCCTTTAGGACTTGAATAAAAGTTTGGTGGTCATTAATGTTCAGTACAACGAGGAGATATAGACTGGCTCCCCTAAAATTCTTAGAAATACTTACAGTTCCAAATGGAACAAGATGTTCAGCTTTTGAACATCTGACCTCTTTAGGTTCCGTTGGGAGTTAGAACTTAATTAGATAGTCAGCAATGTTCAGGATAACGAGGAGAATAGATCCCGCGTACTTATATTTGTCTAGGACAATAACAGATCCAAATGGAACCAAAAGTTTAATTTTTAAACATCTGTGCTCTACCCAAACCATCACTCAGACACACACAAACACAAAGGTACAACACATGTACACAACAAGTATGCTGGATCTGTTCTCCTCGTTATTCTAAACATTGCTGACTATCTAATTAACTCCTAACACCCAACAGAACCTAAAAGAGCAAAGATGTTTCAAAAACTCAACATCTTGTTCCATTTAGAACTGTGATGTCCTGCAAGTTTCTGAGTATGCGGGATCTATTCTCCTCGTTATGCTGAACATTGCTGACTATCTATTCAAGTTCTAACTCCCAACGGAATCTAAAAGTGCACAGATGTTTCAAAAACTCAACATCTCGTTCCATTTGGAACTGTGATGTCCTGCAAGTTTCTGAGTATGCTGGATCTGTTCTCCTCGTTATTCTGAACATTGCTGACTATCTATTTAAGTTCTAACACCCAACAGAACCTAAAAGAGCAAAGATGTTTGAAAAACTCAACATCTCGTTCCATTTGGAACAGTGATGTTCTGCAAGTTTCTGAGTATGCGGGATCTATTCTCCTCGTTATGCTGAACATTGCTGACTATCTTATTAACTCCTAACACCCAACAGAACCTAAAAAAACAAAGATGTTTCAAAAACTCAACATCTCGTTCCATTTGGAACAGTGATGTCCTGCAAGTTTCTGAGTGTGCGGGATCTATTCTTCTCTTTATGCTGAACATTGCTGACTAACTAATTAACTCCTAACACCCAACAGAACCTAAAAAAACAAAGATGTTTCAAAAACTCAACATCTCGTTCCATTTGGAACAGTGATGTCCTGCAAGTTTCTGAGTATGCGGGATCTATTCTCCTCGTTATGCTAAACATTGGTGACTATCTAATTAAGTTCTAACACCCAACAAAACCTAAAAGAGCAAAGATGCTCAAAAACTCAACATCTCGTTCCATTTAGAACTGTGATTTCCTGCAAGTTTCTGAGTATGCGGGATCTATTCTCCTCGTTATGCTGAACATTGCTGACTATCTATTCAAGTTCTAACTCCCAACGGAATCTAAAAGTGCACAGATGTTTCAAAAAACTCAACATCCTGATTGCTGAATTCCAAATGGAACGAAATGAGTATATTTTACTCATCTGTGTAATTTAGCTTCCCTTTAGGACTTGAATAAAAGTTTGGTGGTCATTAATGTTCAGTACAACGAGGAGATATAGACTGGCTCCCCTAAAATTCTTAGAAATACTTACAGTTCCAAATGGAACAAGATGTTCAGCTTTTTGAACATCTGACCTCTTTTAGGTTCCGTTGGGAGTTAGAACTTAATTAGATAGTCAGCAATGTTCAGGATAACGAGGAGAATAGATCCCGCGTACTTATATTTGTCTAGGACATTAACAGATCCAAATGGAACCAAAAGTTTAATTTTTTAAACATCTGTGCTCTACCCAAACCATCACTCAGACACACACAAACACAAAGGTACAACACATGTACACAACAAGTATGCTGGATCTATTCTCCGCGTTATGCTGAACATTGCTGAATATCTATTCAAGTTCTAACTCCCAACGGAACCTAAAAGAGCACAGATGTTTCAAAAACTCAACATCTCGTTCCATTTGGAACTGTGATGTCCTGCAAGTTTCTGAGTATGCGGGATCTGTTCTCCTCGTTATTCTGAACATTGCTGACTATCTATTCAAGTTCTAACTCCCAACGGAACCTAAAAGAGCAAAGATGTTTCAAAAAACTCAACATCTCGTTCCATTTGGAACTGTGATGTCCTGCAAGTTTCTGAGTATGCGGGATCTGTTCTCCTCGTTATTCTGAACATTGCTGACTATCTTATTAACTCCTAACACCCAACAGAACCTAAAAAAACAAAGATGTTTCAAAAACTCAACATCTCGTTCCATTTGGAACAGTGATGTCCTGCAAGTTTCTGAGTATGCGGGATCTATTCTCCGCGTTATGCTGAACATTGCTGACTATCTTATTAACTCCTAACACTCAACAGAACCTAAAAGAGCAAAGATGTTTCAAAAAACTCAACATCTCGTTCCATTTGGAACTGTGATGTCCTGCAAGTTTCTGAGTATGCGGGATCTATTCTCCGCGTTATGCTGAACATTGCTGACTATCTTATTAACTCCTAACACTCAACAGAACCTAAAAGTGCACAGATGTTTCAAAAACTCAACATCTCGTTCCATTTAGAACAGTGATGTTCTGCAAGTTTCTGAGTATGCGGGATCTATTCTCCGCGTTATGCTGAACATTGCTGACTATCTTATTAACTCCTAACACTCAACAGAACCTAAAAGAGCAAAGATGTTTCAAAAACTCAACATCTCGTTCCATTTGGAACTGTGATGTCCTGCAAGTTTCTGAGTATGCGGGATCTATTCTCCGCGTTATGCTGAACATTGCTGACTATCTATTCAAGTTCTAACTCCCAACGGAATCTAAAAGTGCACAGATGTTTCAAAAACTCAACATCTCGTTCCATTTGGAACTGTGATGTCCTGCAAGTTTCTGAGTATGCTGGATCTGTTCTCCTCGTTATTCTGAACATTGCTGACTATCTATTCAAGTTCTAACTCCCAACGGAACCTAAAAGAGCAAAGATGTTTCAAAAACTCAACATCTCGTTCCATTTGGAACTGTGATGTCCTGCAAGTTTCTGAGTATGCGGGATCTATTCTCCGCGTTATGCTGAACATTGCTGACTATCTTATTAACTCCTAACACCCAACAGAACCTAAAAAAACAAAGATGTTTCAAAAACTCAACATCTCGTTCCATTTGGAACAGTGATGTCCTGCAAGTTTCTGAGTATGCGGGATCTATTCTCCGCGTTATGCTGAACATTGCTGACTATCTTATTAACTCCTAACACTCAACAGAACCTAAAAGAGCAAAGATGTTTCAAAAACTCAACATCGCGTTCCATTTGGAACTGTGATGTCCTGCAAGTTTCTGAGTATGCGGGATCTATTCTCCGCGTTATGCTGAACATTGCTGACTATCTTATTAAGTTCTAACACCCAACAGAACCTAAAAGAGCAAAGATGCTCAAAAACTCAACATCTCGTTCCATTTGGAACTGTGATTTCCTGCAAGTTTCTGAGTATGCGGGATCTATTCTCCTCGTTATGCTGAACATTGCTGACTATCTATTCAAGTTCTAACTCCCAACGGAATCTAAAAGTGCACAGATGTTTCAAAAAACTCAACATCTCGTTCCATTTGGAACTGTGATGTCCTGCAAGTTTCTGAGTATGCTGGATCTGTTCTCCTCGTTATTCTGAACATTGCTGACTATCTATTTAAGTTCTAACACCCAACAGAACCTAAAAGAGCAAAGATGTTTGAAAAACTCAACATCTCGTTCCATTTGGAACAGTGATGTTCTGCAAGTTTCTGAGTATGCGGGATCTATTCTCCTCGTTATGCTGAACATTGCTGACTATCTTATTAACTCCTAACACCCAACAGAACCTAAAAAAACAAAGATGTTTCAAAAACTCAACATCTCGTTCCATTTGGAACAGTGATGTCCTGCAAGTTTCTGAGTGTGCGGGATTTATTCTTCTCTTTATGCTGAACATTGCTGACTAACTAATTAACTCCTAACACCCAAAAGAACCTAAAAAGAGCAAAGATGTTTCAAAAACTCAACATCTCGTTCCATTTGGAACAGTGATGTCCTGCAAGTTTCTGAGTATGCGGGATCTATTCTCTTCGTTATGCTGAACATTGGTGACTATCTAATTAAGTTCTAACACCCAACAGAACCTAAAAGAGCAAAGATGCTCAAAAACTCAACATCTCGTTCCATTTGGAACTGTGATTTCCTGCAAGTTTCTGAGTATGCGGGATCTATTCTCCTCGTTATGCTGAACATTGCTGACTATCTATTCAAGTTCTAACTCCCAACGGAATCTAAAAGTGCACAGATGTTTCAAAAACTCAACATCCTGATTGCTGAATTCCAAATGGAACGAAATTAGTATATTTTACTCATCTGTGTAATTTAGCTTCCCTTTAGGACTTGAATAAAAGTTTGGTGGTCATTAATGTTCAGTACAACGAGGAGATATAGACTGGCTCCCCTAAAATTCTTAGAAATACTTACAGTTCCAAATGGAACAAGATGTTCAGCTTTTGAACATCTGACCTCTTTTAGGTTCCGTTGGGAGTTAGAACTTAATTAGATAGTCAGCAATGTTCAGGATAACGAGGAGAATAGATCCCGCGTACTTATATTTGTCTAGGACAATAACAGATCCAAATGGAACCAAAAGTTTAATTTTTAAACATCTGTGCTCTACCCAAACCATCACTCAGACACACACAAACACAAAGGTACAACACATGTACACAACAAGTATGCTGGATCTATTCTCCGCGTTATGCTGAACATTGCTGACTATCTATTCAAGTTCTAACTCCCAACGGAATCTAAAAGTGCACAGATGTTTCAAAAACTCAACATCTCGTTCCATTTGGAACTGTGATGTCCTGCAAGTTTCTGAGTATGCTGGATCTGTTCTCCTCGTTATTCTGAACATTGCTGACTATCTATTCAAGTTCTAACTCCCAACGGAACCTAAAAGAGCAAAGATGTTTCAAAAAACTCAACATCTCGTTCCATTTGGAACTGTGATGTCCTGCAAGTTTCTGAGTATGCGGGATCTATTCTCCGCGTTATGCTGAACATTGCTGACTATCTTATTAACTCCTAACACCCAACAGAACCTAAAAAACAAAGATGTTTCAAAAACTCAACATCTCGTTCCATTTGGAACAGTGATGTCCTGCAAGTTTCTGAGTATGCGGGATCTATTCTCCGCGTTATGCTGAACATTGCTGACTATCTTATTAACTCCTAACACTCAACAGAACCTAAAAGAGCAAAGATGTTTCAAAAACTCAACATCTCGTTCCATTTGGAACTGTGATGTCCTGCAAGTTTCTGAGTATGCGGGATCTATTCTCCGCGTTATGCTGAACATTGCTGACTATCTTATTAACTCCTAACACTCAACAGAACCTAAAAGAGCAAAGATGTTTCAAAAACTCAACATCTCGTTCCATTTGGAACTGTGATGTTCTGCAAGTTTCTGAGTATGCGGGATCTATTCTCCGCGTTATGCTGAACATTGCTGACTATCTTATTAACTCCTAACACTCAACAGAACCTAAAAGTGCACAGATGTTTCAAAAACTCAACATCTCGTTCCATTTAGAACAGTGATGTTCTGCAAGTTTCTGAGTATGCTGGATCTGTTCTCCTCGTTATTCTGAACATTGCTGACTATCTATTTAAGTTCTAACACCCAACAGAACCTAAAAGAGCAAAGATGTTTGAAAAACTCAACATCTCGTTCCATTTGGAACAGTGATGTTCTGCAAGTTTCTGAGTATGCGGGATCTATTCTCCTCGTTATGCTGAACATTGCTGACTATCTTATTAACTCCTAACACCCAACAGAACCTAAAAAAACAAAGATGTTTCAAAAACTCAACATCTCGTTCCATTTGGAACAGTGATGTCCTGCAAGTTTCTGAGTGTGCGGGATCTATTCTTCTCTTTATGCTGAACATTGCTGACTAACTAATTAACTCCTAACACCCAAAAGAACCTAAAAGAGCAAAGATGTTTCAAAAACTCAACATCTCGTTCCATTTGGAACAGTGATGTCCTGCAAGTTTCTGAGTATGCGGGATCTATTCTCTTCGTTATGCTGAACATTGGTGACTATCTAATTAAGTTCTAACACCCAACAGAACCTAAAAGAGCAAAGATGCTCAAAAACTCAACATCTCGTTCCATTTGGAACTGTGATTTCCTGCAAGTTTCTGAGTATGCGGGATCTATTCTCCTCGTTATGCTGAACATTGCTGACTATCTATTCAAGTTCTAACTCCCAACGGAATCTAAAAGTGCACAGATGTTTCAAAAACTCAACATCCTGATTGCTGAATTCCAAATGGAACGAAATGAGTATATTTTACTCATCTGTGTAATTTAGCTTCCCTTTAGGACTTGAATAAAAGTTTGGTGGTCATTAATGTTCAGTACAACGAGGAGATATAGACTGGCTCCCCTAAAATTCTTAGAAATACTTACAGTTCCAAATGGAACAAGATGTTCAGCTTTTGAACATCTGACCTCTTTTTTAGGTTCCGTTGGGAGTTAGAACTTAATTAGATAGTCAGCAATGTTCAGGATAACGAGGAGAATAGATCCCGCGTACTTATATTTGTCTAGGACAATAACAGATCCAAATGGAACCAAAAGTTTAATTTTTAAACATCTGTGCTCTACCCAAACCATCACTCAGACACACACAAACACAAAGGTACAACACATGTACACAACAAGTATGCTGGATCTATTCTCCGCGTTATGCTGAACATTGCTGACTATCTATTCAAGTTCTAACTCCCAACGGAATCTAAAAGTGCACAGATGTTTCAAAAACTCAACATCTCGTTCCATTTGGAACTGTGATGTCCTGCAAGTTTCTGAGTATGCTGGATCTGTTCTCCTCGTTATTCTGAACATTGCTGACTATCTATTCAAGTTCTAACTCCCAACGGAACCTAAAAGAGCAAAGATGTTTCAAAAACTCAACATCTCGTTCCATTTGGAACTGTGATGTCCTGCAAGTTTCTGAGTATGCGGGATCTATTCTCCGCGTTATGCTGAACATTGCTGACTATCTTATTAACTCCTAACACCCAACAGAACCTAAAAAAACAAAGATGTTTCAAAAACTCAACATCTCGTTCCATTTGGAACAGTGATGTCCTGCAAGTTTCTGAGTATGCGGGATCTATTCTCCGCGTTATGCTGAACATTGCTGACTATCTTATTAACTCCTAACACTCAACAGAACCTAAAAGAGCAAAGATGTTTCAAAAACTCAACATCTCGTTCCATTTGGAACTGTGATGTCCTGCAAGTTTCTGAGTATGCGGGATCTATTCTCCGCGTTATGCTGAACATTGCTGACTATCTTATTAACTCCTAACACTCAACAGAACCTAAAAGTGCACAGATGTTTCAAAAAACTCAACATCTCGTTCCATTTAGAACAGTGATGTTCTGCAAGTTTCTGAGTATGCGGGATCTATTCTCCGCGTTATGCTGAACATTGCTGACTATCTTATTAACTCCTAACACTCAACAGAACCTAAAAGAGCAAAGATGTTTCAAAAACTCAACATCTCGTTCCATTTGGAACTGTGATGTCCTGCAAGTTTCTGAGTATGCGGGATCTATTCTCCGCGTTATGCTGAACATTGCTGACTATCTATTCAAGTTCTAACTCCCAACGGAATCTAAAAGTGCACAGATGTTTCAAAAAACTCAACATCTCGTTCCATTTGGAACTGTGATGTCCTGCAAGTTTCTGAGTATGCTGGATCTGTTCTCCTCGTTATTCTGAACATTGCTGACTATCTATTCAAGTTCTAACTCCCAACGGAACCTAAAAGAGCAAAGATGTTTCAAAAACTCAACATCTCGTTCCATTTGGAACTGTGATGTCCTGCAAGTTTCTGAGTATGCGGGATCTATTCTCCGCGTTATGCTGAACATTGCTGACTATCTTATTAACTCCTAACACCCAACAGAACCTAAAAAAACAAAGATGTTTCAAAAAACTCAACATCTCGTTCCATTTGGAACAGTGATGTCCTGCAAGTTTCTGAGTATGCGGGATCTATTCTCCGCGTTATGCTGAACATTGCTGACTATCTTATTAACTCCTAACACTCAACAGAACCTAAAAGAGCAAAGATGTTTCAAAAACTCAACATCGCGTTCCATTTGGAACTGTGATGTCCTGCAAGTTTCTGAGTATGCGGGATCTATTCTCCGCGTTATGCTGAACATTGCTGACTATCTTATTAAGTTCTAACACCCAACAGAACCTAAAAGAGCAAAGATGCTCAAAAAACTCAACATCTCGTTCCATTTGGAACTGTGATTTCCTGCAAGTTTCTGAGTATGCGGGATCTATTCTCCTCGTTATGCTGAACATTGCTGACTATCTATTCAAGTTCTAACACCCAAGAGAACCTAAAAGTGCACAGATGTTTCAAAAAACTCAACATCTCGTTCCATTTGGAAAAGTGATGTCTTGCAAGTTTCTGAGAATGCGGGATCTGTTCTCCGCGTTATGCTGAACATTGCTGACTATCTTATTAACTCCTAACACCCAACAGAACCTAAAAGAGCAAAGATGTTTCAAAAACTCAACATCTCGTTCCATTTGGAACAGTGATGTTCTACAAGTTTCTGAGTATGCGGGATCTATTCTCCTCGTTATGCTGAACATTGCTGACTATCTTATTAACTCCTAACACCCAACAGAACCTAAAAAAACAAAGATGTTTCAAAAACTCAACATCTCGTTCCATTTGGAACTGTGATGTCCTGCAAGTTTCTGAGTATGCGGGATCTATTCTCCTCGTTATGCTGAACATTGGTGACTATCTAATTAAGTTCTAACACCCAACAGAACCTAAAAGAGCAAAGATGCTCAAAAACTCAACATCTCGTTCCATTTAGAACTGTGATTTCCTGCAAGTTTCTGAGTATGCGGGATCTATTCTCCTCGTTATGCTGAACATTGCTGACTATCTATTCAAGTTCTAACTCCCAACGGAATCTAAAAAGTGCACAGATGTTTCAAAAACTCAACATCCTGATTGCTGAATTCCAAATGGAACGAAATGAGTATATTTTACTCATCTGTGTAATTTAGCTTCCCTTTAGGACTTGAATATAAGTTTGGTGGTCATTAATGTTCAGTACAACGAGGAGATATAGACTGGCTCCCCTAAAATTCTTAGAAATACTTACAGTTCCAAATGGAACAAGATGTTCAGCTTTTGAACATCTGACCTCTTTAGGTTCCGTTGGGAGTTAGAACTTAATTAGATAGTCAGCAATGTTCAGGATAACGAGGAGAATAGATCCCGCGTACTTATATTTGTCTAGGACAATAACAGATCCAAATGGAACCAAAAGTTTAATTTTTAAACATCTGTGCTCTACCCAAACCATCACTCAGACACACACAAACACAAAGGTACAACACATGTACACAACAAGTATGCTGGATCTGTTCTCCTCGTTATTCTAAACATTGCTGACTATCTAATTAACTCCTAACACCCAACAGAACCTAAAAGAGCAAAGATGTTTCAAAAACTCAACATCTTGTTCCATTTAGAACTGTGATGTCCTGCAAGTTTCTGAGTATGCAAGATTTATTCTCCGCGTTATGCTGAACATTGCTGACTATCTAATTAACATCTAACACTCAACAGAACCTAAAAGAGCAAAGATGTTTCAAAAAACTCAACATCGCGTTCCATTTGGAACTGTGATGTCCTGCAAGTTTCTGAGTATGCGGGATCTATTCTCCGCGTTATGCTGAACATTGCTGACTATCTTATTAAGTTCTAACACCCAACAGAACCTAAAAGAGCAAAGATGCTCAAAAACTCAACATCTCGTTCCATTTGGAACTGTGATTTCCTGCAAGTTTCTGAGTATGCGGGATCTATTCTCCTCGTTATGCTGAACATTGCTGACTATCTATTCAAGTTCTAACTCCCAAAAGAACCTAAAAGAGCAAAGATGTTTCAAAAACTCAACATCTCGTTCCATTTGGAACTGTGATGTCCTGCAAGTTTCTGAGTGTGCGGGATCTGTTCTCCTCGTTATTCTGAACATTGCTGACTATCTAATTAAGTTCTAACACCCAACAGAACCTAAAAGAGCAAAGATGCTCAAAAAACTCAACATCTCGTTCCATTTGGAACTGTGATTTCCTGCAAGTTTCTGAGTATGCAGGATCTATTCTCCTCGTTATGCTGAACATTGCTGACTATCTATCCAAGTTCTAACTCCCAACGGAATCTAAAAGTGCACAGATGTTTCAAAAAACTCAACATCTCGTTCCATTTGGAACTGTGATGTCCTGCAAGTTTCTGAGTGTGCGGGATCTGTTCTCCTCGTTATTCTGAACATTGCTGACTATCTATTTACGTTCTAACACCCAAGAGAACCTAAAAGAGCAAAGATGTTTGAAAAACTCAACATCTCGTTCCATTTGGAACAGTGATGTTCTACAAGTTTCTGAGTATGCGGGATCTATTCTCCTCGTTATGCTGAACATTGCTGACTATCTTATTAACTCCTAACACCCAACAGAACCTAAAAAAACAAAGATGTTTCAAAAACTCAACATCTCGTTCCATTTGGAACAGTGATGTCCTGCAAGTTTCTGAGTGTGCGGGATCTATTCTCCTCGTTATGCTGAACATTGCTGACTAACTAATTAACTCCTAACACCCAACAGAACCTAAAAGAGCAAAGATGTTTCAAAAACTCAACATCTCGTTCCATTTGGAACTGTGATTTCCTGCAAGTTTCTGAGTATGCGGGATCTATTCTCCTCGTTATGCTGAACATTGCTGACTATCTATTCAAGTTCTAACTCCCAACGGAACCTAAAAGTGCACAGATGTTTCAAAAACTCAACATCTCGTTCCATTTGGAAAAGTGATGTCCTGCAAGTTTCTGAGAATGCGGGATCTGTTCTCCGCGTTATGCTGAACATTGCTGACTATCTTATTAACTCCTAACACCCAACAGAACCTAAAAAAACAAAGATGTTTCAAAAACTCAACATCTCGTTCCATTTGGAACAGTAATGTCCTGCAAGTTTCTGAGTATGCGGGATCTATTCTCCGCGTTATGCTGAACATTGCTGACTATCTTATTAACTCCTAACACCCAACAGAACCTAAAAAAACAAAGATGTTTCAAAAACTCAACATCTTGTTCCATTTGGAACAGTGATGTCCTGCAAGTTTCTGAGTGTGCGGGATCTATTCTCCTCGTTATGCTGAACATTGCTGACTAACTAATTAACTCCTAACACCCAACAGAACCTAAAAGAGCAAAGATGTTTCAAAAACTCAACATCTCGTTCCATTTGGAACTGTGATGTTCTGCAAGTTTCTGAGTATGCGGGATCTATTCTCCTCGTTATGCTGAACATTGCTGACTATCTTATTAACTCCTAACACCCAACAGAACCTAAAAAAACAAAGATGTTTCAAAAACTCAACATCTCGTTCCATTTGGAACAGTGATGTCCTGCAAGTTTCTGAGTATGCGGGATCTATTCTCCGCGTTATGCTGAACATTGCTGACTATCTTATTAAGTTCTAACACCCAACAGAACCTAAAAGAGCAAAGATGCTCAAAAAACTCAACATCTCGTTCCATTTGGAACTGTGATTTCCTGCAAGTTTCTGAGTATGCGGGATCTATTCTCCTCGTTATGCTGAACATTGCTGACTATCTATTCAAGTTCTAACTCCCAACGGAATCTAAAAGTGCACAGATGTTTCAAAAACTCAACATCTCGTTCCATTTGGAACTGTGATGTCCTGCAAGTTTCTGAGTATGCTGGATCTGTTCTCCTCGTTATTCTGAACATTGCTGACTATCTATTTAAGTTCTAACACCCAACAGAACCTAAAAGAGCAAAGATGTTTGAAAAACTCAACATCTCGTTCCATTTGGAACAGTGATTTCCTGCAAGTTTCTGAGTATGCGGGATCTATTCTCCTCGTTATGCTGAACATTGCTGACTATCTTATTAACTCCTAACACCCAACAGAACCTAAAAAAACAAAGATGTTTCAAAAACTCAACATCTCGTTCCATTTGGAACTGTGATGTCCTGCAAGTTTCTGAGTATGCGGGATCTGTTCTCCTCGTTATTCTGAACATTGCTGACTATCAATTTACCTTCTAACACCCAAGGGAACCTAAAAGAGCACAGATGTTTCAAAAACTCAACATCTCGTTCCATTTGGAACTGTGATGTCCTGCAAGTTTCTGAGTATGCGGGATCTGTTCTCCGCGTTATGCTGAACATTGCTGACTATCTTATTAACTCCTAACACCCAACAGAACCTAAAAAAACAAAGATGTTTCAAAAACTCAACATCTCGTTCCATTTGGAACAGTGATGTCCTGCAAGTTTCTGAGTATGCGGGATCTATTCTCCGCGTTATGCTGAACATTGCTGACTATCTTATTAACTCCTAACACCCAACAGAACCTAAAAAAACAAAGATGTTTCAAAAAACTCAACATCTTGTTCCATTTGGAACAGTGATGTCCTGCAAGTTTCTGAGTATGCGGGATCTGTTCTCCTCGTTATTCTGAACATTGCTGACTATCACATTACCTTCTAACACCCAACGGAACCTAAAAGAGCACAGATGTTTCAAAAACTCAACATCTCGTTCCATTTGGAACTGTGATGTCCTGCAAGTTTCTGAGTATGCGGGATCTGTTCTCCTCGTTATTCTGAACATTGCTGACTATCTATTTACGTTCTAACACCCAAGGGAACCTAAAAGAGCACAGATGTTTCAAAAACTCAACATCTCGTTCCATTTGGAACTGTGATGTCCTGCAAGTTTCTGAGTATGCGGGATCTGTTCTCCTCGTTATTCTGAACATTGCTGACTATCTATTTACGTTCTAACACCCAACGGAACCTAAAAGAGCACAGATGTTTCAAAAACTCAACATCTCGTTCCATTTGGAACTGTGATGTCCTGCAAGTTTCTGAGTGTGCGGGATCTGTTCTCCTCGTTATTCTGAACATTGCTGACTATCTTATTAACTCCTAACACCCAACAGAACCTAAAAAAACAAAGATGTTTCAAAAACTCAACATCTCGTTCCATTTGGAACTGTGATGTCCTGCAAGTTTCTGAGTGTGCGGGATCTGTTCTCCTCGTTATTCTGAACATTGCTGACTATCAAATTACCTTCTAACACCCAAGGGAACCTAAAAGAGCACAGATGTTTCAAAAACTCAACATCTCGTTCCATTTGGAACTGTGATGTCCTGCAAGTTTCTGAGTATGCGGGATCTATTCTCCTCGTAATCCTGAACATTGCTGACTATCTATTTACGTTCTAACTCCCAACGGAACCTAAAAGTGCACAGATGTTTCAAAAACTCAACATCTCGTTCCATTTGGAACTGTGATGTCCTGCAAGTTTCTGAGTATGCGGGATCTATTCTCCTCGTAATCCTGAACATTGCTGACTATCTATTTACGTTCTAACTCCCAACGGAACCTAAAAGAGCACAGATGTTTCAAAAACTCAACATCTCGTTCCATTTGGAACTGTGATGTCCTGCAAGTTTCTGAGTATGCGGGATCTATTCTCCTCGTAATCCTGAACATTGCTGACTATCTATTTACGTTCTAACTCCCAACGGTATCTTCCTGTGCCTTCTCCATTAGAGCAACATATACGAGAACACGCTGTATAGTCTAATAGGGTGGCACACTGTAGGACCTTCGAGATCTTTCGAGAACAGTCGAGCAACCATATTCTGAATTCTAGCTTCATAGATGTCGCCCACGAACAACAGTAACAACCGTAACTCTCGCTGTACAACTGAGTTGGCGTTACGTCTTCTGTGTACATCCCCTCGTCTGTTGCCACCGCAGCTGCCTCCTGTTCTCATTACAACAACACGACGCTCAATTGCAAGTTCTCCTTCCGATTCAGAAGACTCAATCCTGTGTATTTCCAGAACCTGTACATCGATTCTCATCAAACCGCCACCAATCTACTCGGATCATCCACCGTCACCACTCTGTGAAGTATCAATTCTGTTGGTAAGTTCCTTCCATGCGAACTCTGGAAATGGTCACCTTTTTCGATAAAATTCCTTAACCGATTTCCCTATTTTCTCCGTTTCGGTACTTCCAAACATTTTTTGGAACCGCGCTTGCTATAGATTGACTCTACTAGTCGTCATCTACAAGGAACAGATTCTTACCAGACTCCACCACTCGAATTTCCGGTCATTCGGTAAGTCTTTTGGTTTGTGTTGTATTTTGGTCGGTCCACCGGTGGGTCTTGGGGGCGCTACCGCCCTTTCTATTTAGAGTTAATGTACAGTCTTGAGTTAGCTTTCTTTTAAATTTCTCACATTTTTAGGGCAGCAGCGCCCTACAATATTTGAGGACATGTTTAGGTGTCCTACATTTAGATTCCAATTGGATATTATGTGTTCTGTGGACTGTCAGGGAGGATCTGAGGGTACACTCGTGCCACCTGCTCGAACAGAAGTTGGGTTAGTGTTCTATGGCTCATCACAGTTCCAAATGGAACGAGAAGTTGAGTTTTGAAACATCTGTGCACTTTTAGGTTCCGTTGGGAGTTAGGAGGTAATTAGATAGTCAGCAATATTCAGAATAACGAGGAGAACAGATCCCGCATACTCAGAAACTTGCAGGACATCACAGTTCCAAATGGAACCAGATGTTGAGTTTTTAAAACATCTGTGCACTTTTAGGTTTCTTTTGGAGATAGAAGGTAAATAGATAGTCAGCAATGTTCAGAATAACGAGGAGAACAGATCCCGCATACTCAGAAACTTGCAGGACATCACAGTTCCAAATGGAACGAGATGTTGAGTTTTTGAAACATCTGTGCTCTTTTAGGTTCCGTTGGGTGTTAGAACTTAAATAGATAGTCAGCAATGTTCAGCATAACGAGGAGAACAGATCCCGCATACTCAGAAACTTGCAGGACTTCACAGTTCCAAATGGAACGAGATATTGAGTTTTTGAAACATCTATGCACTTTTAAGTTCCGTTGAGAGTTAGGGGGTAATTAGACAGTCAGCAATGTTTAGCATAATGAGGAGAACAGATCCCGCACACTCAGAAACTTGCAGGACATCACAGTTCCAAATGGAACGAGATGTTGAGTTTTTGAAACATCTGTGCTCTTTTAGGTTCCGTTGGGTGTTAGATGTTAATTAGATAGTCAGCAATGTTCAGCATAACAAAGAGAATAGATCCCGCATACTTATAATTGTCTAGGACATCACAGTTCCAAATGGAACGAGATGTTTAACTTTTGAACATCTGTGTTCTTTTTGGTTCCTTTGGGAGTTAGATGTTAATTAGATAGTCAGCAATGGTAAGCATAATGAGGAGAACAGATCCCGCATACTCAGAAACTTGCAGGACATCACTGTTCCAAATGGAACGAGATGTTGAGTTTTTTGAAACATCTATGCACTTTTAAGTTCCGTTGGGAGTTAGGAGGTAATTAGATAGTCAGCAATATTTAGAATAACGAGGAGAACAGATCCCGTATACTCAGAAACTTGCAGGACATCACAGTTCCAAATGGAACGAGATGTTGAGTTTTTGAAACTTGTGTTACAACATTTTTTGGTTGTACTATTTGACTCACTTTCTTTTTATTTTCTATTGATCTTAGGCTCGATTATGCCGTTCATCAATGTTGCTGGGTGTAAGTGCCAAAGCTACAACGAGCACTTCCACCAGTTCCCTCGCCTTCACTCGAAGATGGGCCGTGTTGATGTCAAGATCACCGGCGATGCACTTGTGTCTCAGAAGTGTTTGGATCTCGTGATGCCTGAGTCCCATGCTCAGATGCTGCTTAACCTCTACACCCAGATTGGACCTTATGAACTGTCGATGATGTACCAGTACATCGTCCTGAAGGATAATCCTCTCAAGCCTCTGAATCAGGTCGAACTGGATAAGTTAATCTACCGTCAAGATCGGACTGCCATCAATAAACTCTATTTTGGTAATCGAGTGATGCATGCATTCGCTTTGGACTCAACCGGTGCTCGAATTCCCGGACGCTATCTGGTGGCCATTCCGACTGGAAGCGTGAGTAAAACTTTTGTTTGTTTTTTCAACTTTGGCTTATTGTGTCAATGCGCTCTCCTTACTCTACACTATAGTACTCTTTCATTTGGATCAATGCCGATGCCGTGGGTCGAAAGGTGCACGACGAAAAGTGCGTCGAGTGCTTCCGCACCACTACTGAGCCCATCTCGCTGCGCTGCATAGTGCCTGCTATTTCGAATTGGGACTCTCTGGCCCCGATTGTGCCTCAGGTGGATCGCACTTCTACCCATCAGTACGTGCAGTGTGCCTCACTGGTTGTCGGTGATGAGCGCCGCCGCTTGAAGCCCACCGATCTTGCGTTCAAGACTTGCACCGTTGGTCGTGCTGCGATTTCTACTGGAGAGTCGATCATCCTGTCCACTTGGACTGGTACCGGTGCGCCTTCATCTCCTGGTACTATTTCGATAAGTTCAGATTCTTCAATGTTGGTCGAGGTCCAATCTGTGGAACCATCTACCTCGGACGCTGGACTCGCTGCTTCTACTGTGTCCTTGAGTGTCGCTACTGTTGGTGGAATGGCTTCAACCTCCGAGGACAATCTTCCTTCGGCTGTGACCGTCATCAGTGAACGTGTTTTGTCGCGTGAATCATCATCTCGCCGACCATCAATTGTCTCTACTTCTGCTAAGGATGGTCCTGCCAAAGTATTTGCATCACTTGTAGCCCGTCCCAAAACTGTGCCTTCTAAGGTGTTGTCCACTACATACATCGACTTGGTCTCTCCGGTTATTTCAGGTATGTCCCAACCATTACCCTCTCTTGAGCGACTTTGCAATCAATCGTATCTTCGCCTTTAGCTTTATCGAAAGTTAGTAGTGTTCCTACTGTTAGCGCTCCTGCAGCTGCTAGTGTCGCATCTATCTCTCCAATGTCGATTAGCGCTGACAATGGCAGTAAGGTTGCAAGTATGGCTATAAAGTCGCCAGAAGTCGGTGCTTCGGAGATGCAAGTTGATTCGTCTATTGGCTCGGTTGTTCCAATGTCCATCAGTGCGGACACTAACGTGCAGAAGTTAAAGTCTCCTGGTGCTCTATCAGGTGACACGTTCGAGATTTGCACCATCTGGTCGGAGGAGTCTATCGGCTTTGGTCTTCCCGAACTGACCGAACTCGTTACAATGGATGGGGATGGTTCGATGGTGGAGACGGTTGCCGACGTGGAGTCTGTGGTTGTTTCCGTTTCGGGCGATGCTGTCACTGCTCGAAAGAGCGCTACTGAATCGATTGCTTCTCCACAAGTTACTGCTGAAGAAGGTTCTCCCGAAGAGGGTTCTGCTCAAGAGAGTTCTGGTGGCCAAACCCAAGTCTCTGCTGCTGGTGATGTTGGCGCTACTGGTGCCCGTTCTGTCCGATTCGATGATACGTTGGTCACTGTGCCCATTTCTGCCCGTGTTGTCAACACTCGTCCAAGTGAGGCTTCAATCCAGTCGGATCCATCATCGCTGTGTGGAGCCCTGGCCCCGCCCATTCGACAAATGTCCATCGACACGCAAGAGCTGATCGACATGTGGGACGACTCGCAGTCTTCACCTTCTGGCTCGCTCAACTGTGCTTTGGCTCAGTACTCCGACGAGGTGGACATATTCCAGACTAGCACCATGTTCGAACCGGTGGCTAATCCTCTACGACCACCAACTCCCGATGAGTGAACTTGTGCGCATTCTACAGTGATTACCTTCACGTGAGCTTATCAACACATTCTCTTTCTCATACACAAACAAGATGTAACACACTCAACCCTTCTCTTCTCTTCTACTACACATGACACACTCAAGTGATCATCCTTTTACTTTTTATGGATGACTTTGGGTTCTATTACTTCTACTTCTGTCCCCCTTTCCAATGTTTATTTTTAAACTTAGTATATATTGTACTCATACGATATTCTATAAGCTCGGTAATCAAATTGTATTTGATTTATTAAAATAATAAAAAACTTTATTCGATATTCTGTTTTTGTGTGTTTGTATTCGATTTGTTGATGAACTAGATGGGTAGGACAACTAACACAGCAACACTGAACATCTCCACCACCGATACAATCACTTGCACTCAACTCAACACTAGAGTTGAGCACCACTGACCTTAACCTCGACAGATACCATCACCTTACCTTAAATAATAGTCTTCAAGAGAATCGCAATTCCAAATGGAACGAAATGAATATATTTTAATTTATTCTGAACATTGCTGACTATCTATTTACGTTCTAACACCCAAGGGAACCTAAAAGAGCACAGATGTTCAAAAACTCAACATCTCGTTCCATTTGGAACTGTGATGTCCTGCAAGTTTCTGAGTATGCGGGATCTATTCTCCTCGTAATCCTGAACATTGCTGACTATCTATTTACGTTCTAACTCCCAACGGAACCTAAAAGTGCACAGATGTTTCAAAACTCAACATCTCGTTCCATTTGGAACTGTGATGTCCTGCAAGTTTCTGAGTATGCGGGATCTGTTCTCCTCGTTATTCTGAACATTGCTGACTATCTATTTACGTTCTAACTCCCAACGGAACCTAAAAGTGCACAGATGTTTCAAAAACTCAACATCTCGTTCCATTTGGAACTGTGATGTCCTGCAAGTTTCTGAGTATGCGGGATCTGTTCTCCTCGTTATTCTGAACATTGCTGACTATCTATTTACCTTCTAACACCCAAGGGAACCTAAAAGAGCACAGATGTTTCAAAAACTCAACATCTCGTTCCATTTGGAACTGTGATGTCCTGCAAGTTTCTGAGTATGCGGGATCTATTCTCCTCGTAATCCTGAACATTGCTGACTATCTATTTACGTTCTAACACCCAAGGGAACCTAAAAGAGCACAGATGTTCAAAAACTCAACATCTCGTTCCATTTGGAACTGTGATGTCCTGCAAGTTTCTGAGTATGCGGGATCTATTCTCCTCGTAATCCTGAACATTGCTGACTATCTTATTAACTCCTATCACCCAACAGAACCTAAAAGAGCACAGATGTTCGAAAAACTCAACATCTCGTTCCATTTGGAACTGTGATGTCCTGCAAGTTTCTGAGTATGCGGGATCTATTCTCCTCGTTATCCTGAACATTGCTGACTATCTATTTACGTTCTAACTCCCAACGGAACCTAAAAGTGCACAGATGTTTCAAAAACTCAACATCTCGTTCCATTTGGAACTGTGATGTCCTGCAAGTTTCTGAGTATGCGGGATCTGTTCTCCTCGTTATTCTGAACATTGCTGACTATCTATTTACCTTCTAACACCCAAGGGAACCTAAAAGAGCACAGATGTTTCAAAAAACTCAACATCTCGTTCCATTTGGAACTGTGATGTCCTGCAAGTTTCTGAGTATGCGGGATCTATTCTCCGCGTTATGCTGAACATTGCTGACTATCTAATTAACTCCTAACACCCAACAGAACCTAAAAAGAGCAAAGATGTTTCAAAAACTCAACATCTCGTTCCATTTGGAACTGTGATGTCCTGCAAGTTTCTGAGTATGCGGGATCTGTTCTCCTCGTTATTCTGAACATTGCTGACTATCTATTTACGTTCTAACACCCAACAGAACCTAAAGGAGCAAAGATGCTCAAAAACTCAACTCTTTGTTCCATTTGGAACTGTGATGTCCTGCAAGTTTCTGAGTATGCGGGATCTGTTCTCATCGTTATTCTGAACATTGCTGACTATCTAATTGCCTCCTAACTCCCAACGGAACCTAAAAGTGCACAGATGTTTCAAAAACTCAACATCTCGTTCCATTTGGAACAGCGATTTCCTGCAAATTTCTGAGTATGCGGGATCTATTCTCCGCGTTATGCTGAACATTGCTGACTATCTAATTAACTCCTAACACCCAACAGAACCTAAAAGAGCAAAGATGTTTCAAAAACTCAACATCTTGTTCCATTTGGAACAGCGATTTCCTGCAAATTTCTAAGTATGCGGGATCTATTTTCCGCGTTATGCTGAACATTGCTGACTATCTAATTAACTCCTAACACCCAACAGAACCTAAAAGAGCAAAGATGTTTCAAAAATCAACATCTCGTTCCATTTGGAACAGCGATTTCCTGCAAATTTCTGAGTATGCGGGATCTATTCTCCGCGTTATGCTGAACATTGCTGACTATCTAATTGCCTCCTAACTCCCAACGGAACCTAAAAGTGCACAGATGTTTCAAAAAACTCAACATCTCGTTCCATTTGTAACTGTGATGTCCTTCAAGTTTCTGAGTATGCGGGATCTATTCTCCTCGTTATTCTGAACATTGGTGACTATCTAATTACCTCCTAACTCCCAACGGTATCTTCCCGTGCCATCTCCATTAGAGCAACATATACGAGAACACACTGTATAGTCTAATAGGGTGGCACACTGTAGGACCTTTGAGATCTTTCGAGAACAGTCGAGCAACCATATTCTGAATTCTAGCTTCATAGATGTCGCCCACGAACAACAGTAAAAACGTAACTCTCGCTGTACAACTGAGTTGGCGTTACGTCTTCTGTGTACATTCCCTCGTCTGTTGCCACCGCAGCTGCCTCCTGTTCTCATTACAACAACACCACGCTCGATTGCAAGTTCTCCTTCCGATTCAGAAGACTCAATCCTGTGTATTTCCAGAACCTGTGCATCGATTCTCTTCAAACAGCTACCAATCTACTCGGATCATCCACCGTCACCACTCTGTGAAGTATCAATACAGTTGGTAAGTTCCTTCCATACGAACTCAGGAGATGGTCACCTTTTTCGATTAAATTCCCTAACCGATTTCCCCTATTTTCTCCGTTTCGGTACTTCCAAACATTTTTTGGAACCGCGCTTGCTATAGATTGACTCTACTCATCGTCATCTACAAGGAACAGTTTCTTACCAGATTCCATCACTCGAATTTCCGGTCATTCGGTAAGTCTTTTGGTTTGTGTTATATTTTGGTCGGTCCACCGGTGGGTCCTGGGGCGCTACCGCCCTTTCTATTTAGAGTTAATGTACAGTCTTGAATTAGCTTTCTTTTAAATTTCTCACATTTTGAGGGCGGCAGCGCCCACAATATTTGAGGATATGTTTAGGTGTCCTATACTTAGATTCCAATTGGATATTATGGGTTCTGTGGACAGTCAGGAAGGATCTGAGGGTACACTCGTGCCACCTGCCCGAACAGAAGTTGGGTTAGTGTTCTATGGCTCATCACAGATCCAAATGGAACAAAGTGTTGAATTTTGAAACATCTGTGCTCTTTTAGCATCCGTTGGGAGTTAGAAGGTAAATAGATAGCCAGCAATGTTCAGAATAACGAGGAGAACAGATCCCGCATACTTAGAAACTTGCAAGACCATCACAGATCCAAATGGAACAAATAGTTGAATATTGAAACATCTGTACTCTTTTAGCATCCGTTGGGAGTTAGAAGATAAATAGATAGCCAGCAATGTTCAGAATAACGAGGAGAACAGATCCCGCATTCTTAGAAACGTTCAAGACCATCACAGATCCAAATGGAACAAAGTGTTGAATATTGAAACATCTGTACTCTTTTAGCATCCGTTGGGAGTTAGAAGGTAAATAAATAGTCAGCAATGTTCAGAATAACGAGGAGAATATATCCCGCATACTCAGAAACTTGCAGGACATCACAGATCCAAATGGAACGAGATGTTGAGTTTTTTGAAACATCTGTGCTCTTTTAGCATCCGTTGGGAGTTAGAAGGTAAATAGATAGCCAGCAATGTTCAGAATAACGAGGAGAACAGATCCCGCACACTTAGAAAGTTGCAAGACCATCACAGATCCAAATGGAACAAATAGTTGAATATTGAAACATCTGTACTCTTTTAGCATCCGTTGGGAGTTAGAAGGTAATTAGATAGTCAGCAATGTTCAGAATAACGAGGAGAACAGATCCCGCATACTCAGAAACTTGCAGGACATCACAGTTCCAAATGGAACGAGATGTTGAGTTTTTTGAAACATCTGTGCACTTTTAGGTTCCGTTGGGAGTTAGAAGGTAAATAGATAGTCAGCAATGTTCAGAATAACGAGGAGAATATATCCCGCATACTCAGAAACTTGCAGGACATCACAGATCCAAATGGAACGAGATGTTGAGTTTTTAAACATTCGTGCTCTTTTAGGTTCCGTTAGGAGTTAGAAGGTAATTAGATATACAGCAATGTTCAGAATGACGAGGAGAACAGATACTGCACACTTAGAACCGTGTAGGGCAATCACAGATCCAAATGGAACAAAGTGTTAAGTTTTTGCACATCTGTGCTCTTTTAGCATCCGTTGGGAGTTAGAAGGTAAATAGATAGCCAGCAATGTTCAGAATAAGGAGGAGAACATACCCCGCATACTTATAATTGTCTAGGACAATCACAGTTCCAAATGGAACAAATCGACAGTGCAGTGGCGTTTTGATATACGCCAGTGCACTCGATTACGTCTTCTATGGAACGCACGCCAACCACAACAATAGCAGTCACCAGTCTGTGCCACTCGCTTTCTGCAACTACCGCTCATAAATGCTAGCAGTCACCACCACAGCGCTCAGGCCAGCGCGCCTCCACCGTCGATCCCTCTCCGCTCATTGTCAACACGCATGCGCGCACTCCTCCACCGCGTGCCGAGGAACGTTCTCGATCTTTCGAGCACGCTCGATAGAGGCACAGTCAGTCAGACAGCGGTGGCCGACGCACGCTTTCGCATGTGTTCCGGTCTATTGTGTGCTCGCTCTCCTCGTGTTCTGTCGTGTCCTCTCGTCACCTACTTTACTCACCAAACCCGTACGTCTATAACTTCCGTTCCAGCTAACCTACAGCCAAGATCTAACCACCGTTGGACTCTGCTGACTCACCTGCGTTGATCTGTGCAATCCACGCGTGTCTAGGTATGTTCAATCAGTGTCACCGGGCGCCTCAACTTCAGCTCTAATTTTCGCCATTTTCTCTCGATTTCTCGTGTTTCTTCTCCTTTTGCTCCTGGAACAGCACACCAACCGACTCCATTGCACCATCCAGCACATTCCGACTGCTCTACCCCATCTACCCTCACCTGTACACCTCCATCGGTAAGTGCAATCATACCTGGCTGGTATCTTCCTCTTCCCTTTCCTCTCTACCTCTCCTGTGTGTTGAGTTTGATGTTAAATGTTGATGTGAAGGTCAAATGAGTTGTACATTTGTGTTTGTGTGTGTCTGAGTGATGTTAAATGTTGAGGGGAAGGTTTGTTGTGTTGTACATTTGTGTTTGTGTGTGTCTGAGTGATGTTAAATGTTGATGTGAAGGTCAGTTGAGTTGTACATTTGTGTTTGTGTGTGTCTGAGTGATGTTAAATGTTGATGTGAAGGTCAGTTGAGTTGTACATTTGTGTTTGTGTGTGTCTGAGTGATGTTAAATGTTGAGGGGAAGGTTTGTTGTGTTGTACATTTGTGTTTGTGTGTGTCTTAGTGATGTTAAATGTTGATGTGAAGGTCAGTTGAGTTGTACATTTGTGTTTGTGTGTGTCTTAGTGATGTTAAATGTTGAGGGGAAGGTTTTTTGTGTTGTACATTTGTGTTTGTGAGTGTCTTAGTGATGTTAAATGTTGATGTGAAGGTCAGTTGAGTTGTACATTTGTGTTTGTGTGTGTCTTAGTGATGTTAAATGTTGAGGGGAAGGTTTTTTGTGTTGTACATTTGTGTTTGTGTGTGTCTTAGTGATGTTAAATGTTGATGTGAAGGTCAGTTGAGTTGTACATTTGTGTTTGTGTGTGTCTTAGTGATGTTAAATGTTGAGGGGAAGGTTTTTTGTGTTGTACATTTGTGTTGTGTATCTAGTGTTCTTTTTACGGATTCTCTAGAAGGTTTATATAGATTCTTATCAGACGTTAGCACCATCTAGTGACTGTGATTAGTTAGTGTTTCCTATCTAATACAGTTACTTTTATATATACAGACCCACACTGTATCTCTGCTCTAGTGGGATACTTTTAATTCTATAGAAAGTTTAGATGGATTCTTATCAGACGTTAGCGATGTAGTGAATAGAATTTGTGTTAGTGTTTACTATTTATTACTGTGGCTACTCTCAACCGGGACAAACAGTACCTCTATTGTTCTCTTGCTCGAGTGATACACTCCTTCTATTTTCTCTTTGTAGTTTTAGTAACGGTGACTATACTGCTGTTATTGAGTGACCAAGTCTATATAGCTGTTAGGTTTTAATATTATAATGCTCGTAGTAACCCGTAGTATAACCGCATTTTCTTTGTTTCTTGTTGATAGATTACGCTTTCGATTAGTCCTCTTATTTCATCTGCATTTTGAGAATGTCTGCTATCGCCGGCCTCGCTTCGGGTTCTACTTCAGCTGAAGTGCTGAACCTGAAAACCTATTTCCAAACTCATCCTCGCCTCTTCGCCACCAACGGCAAGATTGAACTCCGCCTTCTTGAGCAGCAGATGGCTCACAATCAACATGTGTTATCCATCATGCCTATTAACTTCCGTTGCTACATACAAAATGCCGTGAAACTGTTCGGCCGAATGGACATTTCGATCACTTATCAGGCAGTGTGCGCCATTGAGGACAAATCCGTCTTCTTCACTCAATCTCAGCTCGATGAAGCCGTCTTCAGTCAGTCCCGCCAATTCCTCGACAGCTTTACCTTCTTTATGCCAATTATGCATCTCTGGCCTTTGAACAACGAGAACGAACGATTTGTGGATCGCCAGTACACTGCCCACCTTAACCAGGTAATGAAGCGTTTTGGGGTTTTCTTATTCTAATCTGTTCTTTTATAGGACGGCATCTATTGTATCACGTTGACTTCGCTTTTGGCCGCACTCAACGATGAGTCGCTTGCTGTGTTTGGTGTGGTGCCTTCTGGCACTGCCACTGTTGAACTGCCTGTTGGTGCCAGTACCGATGCGAACATTGATGTCAACGTGTTTACCCAGTCTGGCGAAGTTTCGGAACAAGGCGTTCTTTCTGCGGTTGCTGGCTCCTATGATGCTCTATCTGGTCCCACTGCTTGTACCACTACTTCGCCACCTGTGGGCACTTCAACTGCTGCTTCTGGTGGTCCATCACCGCGTTCATCGTCATCCATTATGTCGTGTAGTCCGTTCTCTATCAAGTCGAAGGCAAGTGTTGTCTCTGCTGAATCACTTGTCGAACTGCCAATCACCGAACAGGAAGAAAAGCGATCGGTGAGTTCTCTCCGTTCGTTTCACTCTCAGTCGAGCAATGCTAGCATTGGCCGATTTGGCAATGTGGTGTCGCATTGCGAGCATGTTGCTTGTGGTCACGGCACTGGATTGATGGCAACTTCGCATTCTGTGGCCGTTGGAGGACTTGAAGTAGATGAGCTGGTGGTTGAACTGAGTTCCGTTGAGGGTGGTGGCTCTTCATCATCGAGTTCCGGGTACACTACTGCCCATGGTGGTTCATCTGCTTCATCAGGTTCTGGTTACCTGACCGCGCACGGTTCGCCAGTATCGTCCTTTTCACTGGAGCCGGCTTCTTCTGGTGGGGCACAACTGTCTGGTGGCTCTACCTCCGACCTTAGCAATCCATCGTTCAACTTGGCTGCTTCTGTTGGCGCTTACGTTACTGCATCGGAAGCTCATTCGATTGAGTTTGACTATGGCTCAGTCTCGGCCACTCAACCCCCGTCTAACAAGCGTCCACTGGAGCAGTCGGACGATTCCGGTCAAGAGTGAAGATGTCAACTTGCTTCAAGGTTTAGGGTCATTACCATTTCTATCTATTTGATCCTAAACAAAAACACTGTCATCTATTCCTTCTATCTCCACTTTCGATTTCTTTCTTTCACAATTTCCATGTGCCTATGATAGCCTTTTTCAAACATAAATTCAATGTTATTACACTCTTTCTTGAACAACACAATACATCCATTAATAGTGCGCATATTTTGTAAAAGACTGTGTTCACACTGAACTTTATCAAACACACTACCACTTTTGTACTTCTATCTGTCGTCAATAAAACTCTTTAGTTATTCCATTGGTGTTTGTTATTTAATTGAACAATGCGCAAGAACCGACGAGTTGGCGTTCGTTCATTGGTAATATGTATTTTGCGGTTCTAAGTGCAGAGGTAAAATGTTGAAAGTGTCCGTTGCGATGCAGCAGTTGAGTTGTTTATTCGTTCTAGTTCGGTAGTGTTGGCCCTGATTCGATAGCTGTGGAACTAGACTTGGACTAGTGTCAGTCGATGAGTTGTAGACCAATTCTTTCCTACACTCACAGGTGTTGACCGATATGGACGACTAATCGTCTGATGATTTTCACTACTCATTTTGATTCTCGTCAGTTTGAATGTTGTTTCCAGTCCTGGACTTGTGGTTCTTGTTTGAATGAGGGTTGAATTCTCACTCTAAGTTCTCTTTATCTTCATGGTTTTTGTGGTTGCCATGATCAGTAGCATTGTTTTCTTCTGTACGCCCTCTTCTATTCCGTTCATCTTCCTTTCGTCCTCCTTGTACACACGAACAAGTGATCTACTTCAGTTGATTTGTTTTATGAACAAAAAAGTTGAAGCGATACCACAGGAAGGACATGTTAGAATCAGGGCATTTCTCATCCAAAATCTTGTCAATGCTTTGATGTGTTGTATTTGTTGGACTAGTGAATGAAGTGCATTTTGCACCGAAATTTAATTTATTACTCAATACGTTGTCGTGTACACTTGGTCCTCTACGGACTCACTCATCCAGTTTGACAGTTAAAAGCTTCGTATGTACATTCATCTCGTTCACTTTGGTGCCAAGAAGCAAATCAACGAACGAGTGTCGAACCGTACTCAGAGTGACATGACTAAATCACAGAGTACCATAGCAACCGAGGCATCGACTGGCACCTATCGCAGTCAATGCAAGACATGACTACTTGTCCAAACACCCAGCAACACTACAACACTCATACATTCATCCAGTACAGGCAACATCTTCTGTGTTGGACGTATGTCACTTTCATCATACCATCTTTAATGTTAGTTTCAATAAATCCATCGACAACATTTTCAAAAACACTAATTGATTATCTGATCGACTCGATCTAGTGCAGCACTGCGACCGAGACAGTAATAGCAATAGATCGATTGTGCAAGGAATATATTTTGTCGAGTGATAATCAGGGCTCGTACATTCGCTAAAAGTTTACACGGTGCAATGCACTGTGGAAGGCTACGCACCGTGTAAACTTTTAGCGAATTTTAGCTGAATCTACGAGGCCTGGTGATAATGGCATGATGGTGGTGGTCACCTTCTTAGTGGTGTGTGGTTTGGTGATGTGACACCACCGAAGAGTTGCCGGTCGTTGTCATTGTGCTCTATGCACCAAGTGGAAGAGTTGTCCTCTACTATCTTTCATTTGGCTATTGCACACATTAGATGACAACTAGAGCACTCGTGGAACAGTCATGCATGACTTGACATGCACTTGTGTGCATTAGTACGGCAATTGTGTGTGTGTTTGTGTGTGCTTTCTATGTGTGCGCACATACAACATTGGGCTAACCAGACTTATGAAATTGACACATTTTGCACACTTGCGATAATAACTTCACTTTGCCTTTGATGTACACAAGAGCACATCGATGCAGCATGGAATTGCCATTTAGATGAAGAATGGGATTAACGTTTTGGGACAGGCACAGTAAATATGGCAATGTGTTTGGGCCACTTTATCGTTGTCGAGTTTGGGTCATTAACTCACTCACTCACATACCGTAAGAAGAGAAGAAGAGACATTTGGAACTGCCGTTCATGTCCAAATGTGTCTGTTCGGTGATGTAGTGGCTAACTTACCTCGAAACAGAATGACTTTAGAAACTGAATTATTTTGTAATCAACATGAACTAGCGTTATTGATGAGTTTATGGTTCTCAGGAGAGGCACATACAATCACAATCAATTGGCCATTACATCATAGACACTTTGGGATTGAAATTGAATTTGATCGAGCAACATTTGCCCTAAAGAACCATAAGTTTTACTTAAACCAGTCCAGACACAAGCACAGAACTGCACAATTCATGAGTTTTATTTAGCCTGTTGTCTTCTTTTTCAGAGGCACTGCCTAATTGCTCATTACCTAACTCACCATATGAAACCGGCAGTTTGTTCTACTTTGACAGACCAGTGTTTCACTACAAATTGCTATGTTTAGAATTTGGTGCTTTCGGTTATTATTTCTCTTTTCTATGTGGCTGGTATAGAGAATAGTACCTACACACACACACACACACACACACACACACACACACACACACACACACACACACACACACACACACACACACACACACACACACACACACACACACACACACACACACACACACACACACACACACACACACACACACACACACAATTATGTTACAATTAGGCTAACTGTACTATGTGTGTGTGCTCGGATTGTGTATGATATGTTGGGAGAAGACGACTCTAGTTCAAATTGCTTAAGTGTGCGAATGTGTGTTGGTGCCAGAGAGAATGTGTCAGTGCAAGTATTATTGAGATGTGATCGACACAAGCAGTAGAGTATACTATGATAAGTCACAACTGTAGGTCACTTTGCTATACGATTACTTTGTCTCTCTCACTCACATTTGAATATTGTGTTAGTGTGTTAACAATAATTGGGTTGATTGAGTGTGTGCTGTTTTACGCAAACATAAGTCAATTAAATGTGTATCTGTGCCCCGTTGGCCTTTTGATTCGTGAGTCTATCACAGGATGATGTTTGAATGTGTGGCTGAGTGGTGATTCACTGGCCTTGTTCTTACTTTGGTTCTTCGATGATCTAATGAACGATGTGTGCTGAATGCTTTTTGCTCTCCTGGTGCAAATTGGATTCGAAAGGTAAACAACCTGACTAATTCAAACCTCACAGACATAAGACACACAGGCAAAAGTGAATTGGTGGATTAGTAGTGAAGTGTAAATGTGCTGGAATGTCAGGTAAAACAAGTCGACATTTCTACCGTGGTGTCAAATTGGTCTTGTTTTCCTGTTCGCATCAATCAGATTAATTGTAGCACATTGACTACGTTGGTCTGTCTGTCAGTTATCGCCGTTGGTTGTATCAATAAAGCGATTGACTTGTCTAGTGTTTGTTCACTGGAACCAACAACAGTTTCCATTGGTGTGCGCAAAAGGCGACTAGCACACTTGACTAATGCTATATCACCTGCAAAATGCCAAATTCTCAACACACCCAACAATCGAGTATGTCTTCACGTTCCCGTACACACGGTTAGTGTCGCACATAAACAGAGATAGCGCATTGTTTTCTTCTAGTTAACGAAAATGCTAATTTAATGCACTGCATTTCAGTAGAGATGCAACCATCAGACAAAATTTCTTTTTTACCTTGCATCAATTGAAGAACTCTCCTAAGAGCAAAACACAGCGCAAACATATTCGAGCCAACCAATTAATGGTGACGGCTCTGCTAAAAGCATGTCTAGTCTAAACACTCGAGTGCTAATGGAACACTAATTGACACTTGACAACTAGTAGTGCTATGTTTGCTTGTGATGGTTGAGGGAAATGTTCAAATGGCTACTAAAAGTTTTTGACAGACAGACCCTTTAAGTACTAATTTTGTTAACTTACTGTGCAGTGTTTGAAAACACTCGAAATTAATTCTAAATATTGAAAATAAACGAATTTGACAATTTAAATTTAATTCCAATTTCTGCTGTACACTTTTTCCTCGAGTGTTTAGTTTACTTTTCAATAGAGTTGTCCCTTCCTAATGAAAACAACATTATTTTCTTTCTTTTTCTGTAGTGTTCACTCAAATAGTGCGTGCAAAAATAAAAACAAAACCCTATTGATTGTTAATTAGACATGCTAGTATGCACGAGTTGAACTAAAAGTACCACGTAATGCAATTAGGGAAAATGACTCTCTCTCTCTCTCTCTCTCTCTCTCTCTCTCTCTCTCTCTCTCTCTCTCTCTCTCTCTCTCTCTCTCTCTCTCTCTCTCTCTCTCTCTCTCTCTCTCATCAAACATCAAACTCAAGTGGCATTAATGCACACACACATAAATTAACGATGAACTCAAACAAAATAAACTCTTTTTGTGCTAATAATAATAATAAGCCTAATAATGACTCGCAGTCCAGCACAGAGTTGGTTGACACTTGGAAACCACTCAAAACATAATCCCCCATTTATTATAAACATTCACATTAATTTTTTAATAATTTAGAATTAATAAATACTGATTTTTTAAATGAACGCTTACGAGTAAATTATGCATGCATTTCAAAATCATTATTAATTTTTGAAAGAGAATTAAAGGACAAAATAATTCAAGAAACTGGATTTTTTAAAAGTTTTATTATTATTATTTTGGATGAAATCTACAAAACAGACTAGTGTGAAATGATCTGGACAAAACACAGTGACATTTATTGAACAAATATTACAGATAAAGTGTGAGATTATGTTTGATTGAATAATATCGAAGCTAAACTAAAACAACAAGGAAATGAATTAAGCTTATTAGATTAGAATAGACGAATTATCGGTCGATTAAGCAACTTGAGAGTTCAAAGCGGGTCCAGGCCAAGGATGAATTCTGCGACGACAGAAGATGAAGTGATGAAGTCAACGAAACGGTGCAAAAGAATGACAAAAGACAAACATAAAAACTGACTTAGATATTAGTGACTTGGGCTTACATGAGATAACATTAAAATGATTACACTGGTTAGGGATACATCCACTACGATCAACGACTGATAACGCCTAAGATTAATAAGAAATTGACTAGAAACAAAGGTAGTTAGTGTGTAAAGTGAAGAGCGCGAAAATGAAGCGATTCTATGTTTGAATATCTATTTGTACGTGATATTGTGCTTGTTTGTGTGAGTATGGTCATTCTGCACATGATGGTGCACAAAGATCATGGAGGACAGACTGACTTGCGAGTTACATTTTGGCTTGTTGATATGACGAATCTATCAACATGCTCTTATTAGATAAACATTGTCACATCAAAAAGGTGTCAACTGTGCAATGCGACTGTTTGATTTAATCAATCTATGTGCTTGACTGATAGTTGTTTGCATTGTGATCTAGTTTACATAATGCGAGATGGGTATGACCACAATTGATCATACGGTGGCATGACTGGCTCCGGGCTGACTGTAACAAAGTAGTCGATGGCCCGGGTTATGCTAATTTTTTCGTAATCAAACTTTGCTGAAGTCATTCGAATGAGCAGCTTTTTCAAATTAGGATCACTGATCTCTAGCTCATCAACCCGACTGGCAATATCCGACTCATAGTTCTTGTTGACATCGAAGAGAAGAAACTTGTCCACAAACTTTCCGTTGGCATCGTATTCGCCGACATTGGTGATCATTCGGGTAAAGAGGAAGGACTCCTGTATGAATGCATTCTGTTCCATGAGAATGTGTGCACACTTTTTGGCATGAAATCGTTTGATTTCACACTTTTCTTTGGAGGGATCGAAACATGCGGAATGGGCTTCGGCTGCTTGAAATTCTGCTTTTGTCAACAAACGTGCATTGTCAAAGTTGAATAACTTCATCTTTGGGATGCCTTGCCAATCTAAATCCGAGACGCCAATGTTGTCCCATTTGAGATCATTGTGCACAATGAAATGCCTTTGGTGCAGGTTCTTCAAGGCTTGGCCAATTTGGGAAAAGACCGCTTTAGTGAGCACACCGTTCAAGACTGTCTTGTTTTTCTGTTGAACATAATTCAACAGTGTACAATCTAGATGTTCAAACACAATTCCACTCATGAGAAGGTGACTGCTGGGGTCGTTAAAGTAAATACTTTTCTCAACAAAGTATTGCTTCGTTTGAGTGTTCCAATAAAACTGAAACGAACCAAAAAACTTAACAATGTGCTCTGTCCCAGTGTCGAGTCCCTTTCCCAAACAACACAACTCATCTAGGTACTTTTGGTCACGTTTATTGCTATCTTTATCAAGGGTCCACATTGTGCCGTATGGAAACACCTTGACCACAACAGTTCGTGGAAATTCTTGTCTATGCTCCTTGAGCATTGAGCATTGCTGTATGATCGGAGATGGCACAACACTGTACACTGTGCCAAAGTGTCCACTTGCAAGTTCGCGCACATTTCGACATTCGAGTTTGTCTTTCAAATATGTCACACAGTGTTCTTGTTGCACCAGTTGAGGAATGACTTCACTCTTTTTTAAAGAAACCTTCGATTAACGTAGGCTAGGGATCTCACAGTCCTCACAAGAGACAGCCACCTGTGTTTAAATAGACGTAGGGGCCATTCATATACAAAGTAGCCCATGAACACGGCCTGTGAAGTCAAGTGAGTTTGAGACGACTATTCATACGTAAGATGGTTTGAATATGTGGAAATAGCTTTACAAAAATAATTTGTATTATTTTGTGTAAATTTATCTAAAATTTAGGTTCTAAATTAATTTACATCATAATTAAACTAAAACTACTATTACCAGTGTCTGAGAATAAATAATTTTTTAATCTATTGACAAAATATATATAATTTGTTAATCTTCTTATAAATTCAACTTTAAGTCGAGTCACTTGTGGTAAAAGATTTTATTCAACAAATAAATAATTTACAAAATTTTTAATTCATAATAAGTTTATTTAATAATTAATGTTCGGTAATCTTAATTATGTGAATAATTAAGACAAATTCATACGAATGCAAAGGATTAAAATCTTAATTATATGAATAATTAAGACGAATTCATTCAAATAAACAAAAAACCAAACTACCAAACGATTAATCTAGGAGAAAAGATTAATTATGCCAATGTGAAAATATATTAACTTGTTTAGAGATCAATTAGCCGAACGATACCGATGTGACTTTGAGTTCGGGACGTTTTGATGACTATCAAATTTAAAAAATCAATTAAAATCTGTTTGATTTCGTTACTGCTTAACTTACTTATAGTTGATCTCCTTCAGTGGGGTATTCGTGTTCTCTTGGAGATAAGTCGAATATATCCAATTTATTGCCGCAATGTCGGAATCGTCAACAGGGTCAGATGAGGGAACAATCGTCGTGGTAAGACATGAAGGAAAATCCGAATCCACAATGGAAACATCGATGTTGGGTTCAATCTTGACAATGTCGCCATTCTCGTCCTCCAAGTATCCAAAGTCTTCAATGCTATCCACTGTGGGGTGGGAGCTGCCTCGACTTCTTCTACCTGAAACTTCAGATTTGCTGCAATAAGGATGATCTAAGTTCATAAATTTGAGCCTAGCTTCACGCGTTATTGATGCTCTCTTCAGTTTTCTTGACTTGGAGATGGGGGTTGTCGTAGAAATTGAACGAGGCCTTTAAAAAAATATATTAAATTTAAGGATTAAACAAAAATTAAAATACCTTTTCAGACCGATCGATTCACCATTCGGACTAATTCCATGTTTAACCAACAATTGCTCAACACAAAAGTCATTTGCAGAGGAATTTAAAAGAGTTGCACTTCTTCGTTCGCCTGAGAGATTTGAATCTTCATGTCCTAAGAAATCACCATCACACATACTGCTGGAAACAGGACTCAAGTGTACATCTGGACGTACGCCTGGGTCGTGCGATGATGATAAACAGGGGGATGATGGTGACTCGGTTGACTCAAGTGCCAAAGCTTGTTCACACAAATGTTTCTCATATTCCTGATCGAATGCGGAGTCCACAATCGATTCGATGACGGATTCCTTCAATTGTTGAACAACAGTATCCAGAAATAAATACCTCAAGTCTTGATAAGCTGAATCCAAAGACAATTCGATAGCCACCTCGGAGATGGATTCGGTGATTGAATCTGGAACTGCTGCAGATTTAGGAACTAATTCAAGAATTGGTTCTCCACTTGATTGGCCATTCGATGTCTTTCCTTTGCGCTTGTACTTGGCATCGTTCAGAATGGCTTCTCTGAGGGCTTCATTTTGCTTCAAAATGTTGATCATTTCTAAACAACTGCTGGTAAGGTTGTACCGAATCATGAAGTGAGCCCTCACGGTAGAGAACGGAACAGTTATTCTTGCTTTGGTCCAGAAACTGTTGACTTGAGAGAATATTCGTTCCACCATTGCATTTGTAGGAGGCATTGACAAGATGTAGGACACAATTTCAAGCATCATCGGACATGTTGTTCTCAAGCTTAGGTTCTGGAAGACAGAAACCCAACGCTTATCGGATTTCAAAAATGTCCTCTTCTTGCTACGCTTCCTCTTGTTGCCCTTTTCCCACATCGGCAAGTACTTGGCGATTTCAACATTCAACAACGGAATTTCCTGGCGAAGTTGTTCTGCGTCAAATTGGATGTCGATGTCGTTTCTTTCAAAGTGAAATTTGATCGATTTGATGACTTTTTCTTCATCCAAAGTTCCAAAAAGATCAATCCAGTTGAGTTCTTCAAGCCCAAGCATCCAACTATCAGAAGTTTCCGACCAATCACAAAGATACTTGTGGGCACAAGTGTAGAATTTCCGGATTTCTTCTTTGAATTTTGCCTTCTCTATGTGGATCCATGACTCAATCTTCCTCAAGATACCAGGAGAAAGATCATCTGGATTGGTGGAGTGCAGAATGTCACTCTTCAAGCCGTTGAACTCGGTGGCCACTCTTGGTAAAGTGATGTCATCGGCCTCCATCAACTTAATCTTGCCATGGAAGATCTGAATAAGATCATAGATGGCCATGAGATATGGAAGGCTTTCCTTGTTGTTGAAAAACTCTCTCAGTTCCTTCACGTGCTTCGTACCATCAAGAGACTTCGATGCAAAATAAGTTGCATAGGTGTCGAACATGAGGATAAGACGTTCGAGTGCTGGACACAAGGACAACCACCGAGTCTTGGAGTGAGACAAAGGAACGATCTTCTCGAGAAATTCCATGATTGCATCAAGTTCTTTACAAGAAACATGAGCTTCGATTGCAGCCAATTGTCGAACTCTTTGAGTGGATCCTTTGAAGTGATCGTACAGTTGACCCAAAACCTCGACCAAAGGAATCGGCAAATTTTCCGCAGCATTCTGGATCGCATTGTTGCATGTGTGGGTAGGACAAGCAACTCCAAAGAGAGGACGATTGAGGATTGCTTGGGATTGCTTGTGAATGTTGCGAGGCACCTTTCAGGCTTCTTTTTCTTGTACGTCCTCTTCTGAGAAGCCACCCGCTTTTGCTTACTTGGGGGATTGTTGCGATACATTCCACCAAAATTAACTGGGGCACTGTCTCCGCTAAGGATTCTGGTTCGATCTTGAATATCGCACTTCCGAATCACATCTATAATGGGAGGAACAAGATCATCAACGCTTTCCCCATTCACAGTCACCAAATCCAGCAAACGGTGAGCCAAACCATCATCCACCGAAAAATACCGCCCAGCGATCGCCATAATCTTGATCGTGTTACATCCTTTGATTCGACTCGTACAGTCCGTCAGAATCGAAATGGAACTTGCTTTGCCCAAATCAGATACAAGTTTCTCATCGGCATACTCAGCAAACACATTGTGGAGAATCATCTTGGATTTACGGGCCCCACAATTAAAGGAAGGATCGGCTGTGTTTTGCATCACTTTGCTGGTACAATCCATAACTTTAGTAGCGCCATTGTGTTTGTAATGATGAAACACCATACCACCTAAAATAATTCAATTAGTAATTATAATTAGTTATAAGTTTTAATTCAAATAACACAAACCTTGGTGAATAGCCATGAGATCACGCTTAGTAAATTCAGATTTGTAATCGAGCAAGTTAGGCAACAATTTCAAGTTGCTGATATTATCTGAGTGAGTCTTGGTGGCAACATGATTCTCAATCAAATAACATTTGTTGTGGCGATCGGATGGGGTAACGTTGATGTGACAGAGCGTACAGTGGAGTTGGCCAGATTTCGGTGGATCTTTGCAAATTTCGGAATCACAACTTGTAACGAACCAATCTTCGGACTGAACTTGCCACTTGCAAATATGAGGTTCACAACCACTGCAATCATAACTGTTGGTTGCCATTTTCAATAATGATCTAAACGAATAATAATGATGAATAATTTGAAATGATATAAATAATAATATAAGTAATGATATAAGTAAGGATATTAGTAATGATATAAGTAATGATATAAGTAAGGATATAAGTAAGAATATAAGTAATTATATAAGTAATGATATAAGCAAGGATTTAAGTAAGGGTATAAATGAATAATGATAAAATAATTTTGAAAAATAAGAATCGAAAAGGAATTAGTATAGAAAATAGAAACTATCGAGTTGTGAGGCACAGAACACGAGAGTGAACGTAAGATAGATGCACTGACAACACAACAACACATGCATGTGTAATGTAACCGTCAAATCGGCTATTTTGACTTACACAACATTAGATTAGTCAACACTCGGCTATATCTACGGTTGCCTCTATATGTGAGTGGTCCTTCAGCTATTTACACTCGTGAGGAATGTACGACCCCTAACGTAGACATTGTGGCAGTAACTCAATTAGAGGCTGATCAGAAACCAACAAGTTTTGTTTTAGAATTGCTCAATGGGCGAGACTAGTATAACTTGACTAAAACAGTGTTTAGTTTGAGTTATTGATGCACACACAATGTAAGTATGACGAATGTGGGCAAATTTGGTTCAAAGCACACACATTGAGACCAGCAAAAAAGTCACATAAGAAAGAGAGAAAAGAGAAAGAGAAGAGTAACAACGAAGCGGAGGAAGATGTGGCGCCGTGATGGTGGTTGAGAATGCTGATGTTCATTACTAGACCAGCGATGATGTCTGATGATGAGATGTAGTAAGAGCGTGAGATGCAGAGAAAAGAGAGACAAAAAAGTTCAAACGAAAAGCAAGCGGACAACCAGACTGGTCGGTTTGCCGAAAGGACAATGCATGATTGAGTACAACAATGCTGACAGAAGATGAGAGAGCGAGAAGTGATTGTTCACTGACGGATGAAAAGCGATGCAAAGACAATACGAACGAGTTCCGATTGTATGGCGAGCATCGAGAAGAATGGCATCTCTCTATTCAATCCAACACCTACTCACAGCGTGCACAGTCACATAGGCTACAGTCGCTCAATTCTAGTTACTAGTGGCACACACACACATGTCTAGTTCAATTCTCTTTCGTTCCTTCTATAATAGAAGTTCTATTCATCGATTACAGGTTGACATAAAATAACAGAGCATTAAACGCTCAAATAGACAAACTAATTTGTATATAGCATCTCCCTGTACACAATTCTGCTGATGCAGGCAAACGCTAGGCCAGTGTAGAGTAAATGTACTCTACGTGTAGAGAGCCAGCAGTGGCTCGGTGGTGGCTGGTTGGCTGTGACATTTAGAAATGTATAACACAAAAAATGAAACGATTACGTTTTGATTTACTGTTATTGCGTCAGGCATACGTTGATTGAAATTGAGAACAATGGGTTTAGTTCAAAAGGTTCTCTAATAACTTGCGCGCGAATCGAGTCATTTGATGCTATCATAATTGCATCATAAATATCCACAGTTTAAAACTGATTTCTTTTGACACTAAAGTCAAATATGTTGAATCATCACTTATGCATAGCCGTTATATTTACCCGCCCGACTGAATTTAAAAATTGCTGATTCAACAATTCAAACGAACATTGCGAGTTGCACACACACACAAGGTGGTAAGAGTGTTTGGTTCGAAGCATACACAGTGTGATCAGCAAAAAGGCCAAAAGAAGCAGAGAAGAGTACCAATTTATGAAGTTGAGAAGAATGTTGCAGGATTTGATGATAGAGAATGATGGCGATGCTCATGAACAGACCAGTGATGATATAGTTGAGGGCGAGTGGTGCACAAAAATAAATAAGATCAAATGGGTAGCGAGTGGGCAACTAGACTGTTTGCTGAAAGAACAAAGCACAATTGAGGACAACACTTTTTACAGAAGTGGCGAGATGAAAGAGCGAGAAGTGATAGTTAACTGACAACGGATGCAAAGCGATCCAAACGCAAGACTGACACACAGCCAAACGGACGGGCACCGATTGCACGAAGAAGGACACGAAGAATGGCGTCACTTCTGTTCGATTCAGCACACAGTCACAGTCTGTTCAGTCACACAGGTTACAGTCGCAGACTTGCTAGTGGCACACAGACCTAGTTCCACTCTCTTTTGTCTCTTCTAGTCAGTGATTTCAGCGGGACACACACAAAAGCAAAGCATTTCACTCTCAGGCAGACAAGCCCACCAAATTGTATATAGCATCATCCCTGTGGGAGGCCAGAGTTGAGCGAGTGTTGTTTGTACATGTACACGGCTTGAGAGGTTTGAGAGCAGCCAGTGATGCAGAGTAATAGAAATAAAGTTCAAATGCCAGACAGACTGGTCTTGACTGTTGGTCGTGGATCGAGGTCAATGTCAGTGTCAGTTGGTCGTATGCAATTGAGAACAGCAAAGTAAATAGAAGTGCAATGGTGAGATGGTGAGAGAGGATGAAGTGTTCACTGAGAGCGGGAGCAAGGCGATTCCAAAACGCACACACAGCCAAAACGAAGAGCTCCAACTGAATGTGGTTTGCCTGCTCGATCCAACAAGCACACACAGTCTGTACACTCTGCACATTGACACAGGCAACAGTCGCACATTCTCCGATGGCTAGTGGCACACAGGTCTAGTTCCGTTCTCTTCTGTCACAACTAGTTATGGATATTACAAGGTGACATACAAAAATCACTACACTTTCAATCAGACAAGCACACAAAATTGCATATAGCATCTCCCTGTACGCAATTCTGCTGATGCAGTTGTGCGAGTGTACATGTACCATCAACAGACAGTGAGACTGCAGAGCTTCGTTGGTGGTTGGTTGACTGTGACAGAGGCACACAAGCATCCAGTTCAATTCTCTATCGTATCTACAATTCATCGATTACAGGATGACATGGAATAACAAAGTATTAAAGGCTCAAATAGAAAAGCCAAATTGTATATAGCATCTCCCTGTACACAATTCTGCTGATGCAGGCCAACGCCGTGCGAGTCTACATGCACAGAGAGAATGGAGAGAGAAACAGAATAGGCTCGGCGGTGAAGGGTTGGCTGTGATATTTAGAAATTCATAATACAAAAAATGGAACGTCTGCTTTATGATTTACTATTATTGCGTTTATGCATTGAAATTGAGAACAATGGGCTTAAAGGTTGAAAGTTCTCTATTGTCTTGTACGTTAATCGACTGATGCAATTTCAACCGCAATAAATAAATATTCTCCTTTGAAAACCGATATCCTGTGAGAGACCATTTTCTAGCAAAATATGTCGAATCATCACTTTTTAATCATTTTCGTTTTCTCCAACAGCTCAACTGAGTTAATCATTTTAAAATTTACAGACTCAACCGTTCCAACGAAAACATAAATGTCATCCAGAGATAATGGAATACATTTATCAATACAGAATCGAATAAGCTCGAATGTTGCATTCGTGTGTTTTTGTACCCTGATGCATTATTTTCACTGAGATTGCACTTTTTAGTGGCTCTACAACCACCTCAAAAACAATTAACATTCATCTTTTGTAGTAGACTTGTAAATTTATGGACTCGACATTCTCTCAATAGACAAATCAATGCACCAAATTGATACTTGAATTTTATATTGAGTCAACTCAAATTATTCTTTTTTTTCAGTTATATGCATCGCAAATTCTCCTTTTCATTCCGACACTAGAATTTATAAATAAATCATTCTGAAAATGGCCTTAAATAATTTAGTTTTAGTAAATGTTCTGTCGCATAAATTAATGTCAATTAATTCTTTATTTAATAAAGTCAGCATTGAACTCGTGGCATATGACTGGTTCGAGCAGGCACACACACCTACACACACATTTTCTCTCTCTCTCCCTCTCTCTCTCTCTCTCTCTCTCTCTCTCTCTCTCTCTCTCTCTCTCTCTCTCTCTCTCTCTCTCTCTCTCTCTCTCTCTCTCTCTCTCTCTCTCTCTCTCTCTCTCTCTCTCTCTCTCTCTCTCTCTCTCTCTCTCTCTCTCGTTTCTCTCGTCTCGTCTCGTTTATTCGTATTCTGTTTTCATTGCCATCAGAGATAATTCAACTGTTGTGTCATCACTGTACTTTCCTTAGTAGTATCTACTGCTGTTGAATCTGTCACATGTCAGGTATGCTGTTGTTGTTACCTTGCTGCACTACTCTGTGTTCGTTTCTGTCTTGCTGTCTCTATGCAAAGCATCCCCTAGATGTGATACTCTATGGCAATTCTACTTTACTGTGCTCACGTGACATTATCTTCTTCTTATACTTCTTTTGACAAAATGTTTTATGATGATCTCCCTTTGGTCTCAGTGTCATCATGTGTGTGTGTGTTAGCGAACACATGCATACTCGACTATCATCCATAGTAGCTCACTCACTCGTATGTGTCTGTGTGAGTTCGTGTGTGTTTGCATCGAACTCGTGAATTGTGACCAGCGTTGAGGTTGACGTGGATCATAGAGCTTGTATGGTCCAATGCGAGGACCACTAAAAAAGTACCTCGTTTTATGAACATCTCTTTTCGGCAGTAGCCGAAACAAACCACCGCCGATCGTAAGTCTTCTCAGTACGACCCCCATTTCAGTAAGCAACGATCGTTCACACCACACCGTAACGTCGACATAAAACACGAAAATAGCACTCGAAACGCAAAAATGCCACATAAAACACGAAAATAGCACTCGAAACGCAAAAATGCTACATAAAACTTGTTTCCTCTTAATTTCGCATATATAAGGCGACAGCCAAACCGCCATTTCTTCAGTACAGTACACAATATGACCGCACGCACACGTGCTCAACCCAACTGCCTAGTCACGTTCTCTCCTCATTTTCAGGACTTCGTTCCCACCATTTCCAAAAGCGCTCATCGTGATAGTGACTGGTCGAGCACGCACATCGAAACGACCGTCTGCTCATTGTACTTTCTTCTCTCGTGCTGCTTGTCAATTTCTATTTGTCTCTATTCTCATCTCGCTTTCCGTTGCTCTGGTCACATTTCATCATACCTTGTGAGTACCCTTTTTGTAATGTATCTTTTCTCCAAGTTCACTCGTTTTACTCGTTCTCAAACTTGAGTAACCTCAACCTTCTTTTTTTGACTACTTAACGCCACTCTGTTGCATGTTTTCTGACTTTTTCAAATTCATACATTACCTTCCTTATAACCAAAATCCAATCGGATTATACCCACACTGCATAACATCACTTTGGTGATACCCAGAGCATCGCCTAATAGCACTCACCCTGCAGTCAACTTCAGTCTGCAGTCCACCTGTTTAAACCACCACTGATATACTCATCAAATTTGTATTCCTTCTAGGTGCAATTCTCTCGCGTGAACTACTCAAGCTATGACCACTGTTGTGCTACCTCTTAACGGTGTCATCTTCACAGGTGACCGACTCAATCTGTTCATTTGAATTAGGTAAGTTAACTTTTTGTTGTAGTCTCTCCTTATTCTATGACTACTACTAGCGCGTTCACTTTATTCATACCTTAGTAGATCCCTGATGGGCAGTCACGCCCACGTATATGTTCAGTATGCTAAGTTTGTGCTCTGGCTGGACTTGACATCACCAATGGCGCTTTCACATGCACATGCCATCTGTCTGATTATGTCAAGTGAGCACACACACACTCTCACTTTGTGTATTTTATTGTAGTTTGTGTGTCTGTATTGTCTGCCTTTGTTGTATTATGAGTATGAATATGCCATAAACACACACAGACATACACATCAATGTTGCAACCGATTCTGAGTGATCTTTTTCTCTTTGTCTCCTCCCTCACACACTCGAATTGGCTAAGTTCGTTCTCTGTTGCAATTCAACATGCCTGCACAATCATAGGTGCAATATCGTAATCTCTGTAATTGGCAGAGAGTGCCTTTGGGCAGCGCACTTTCGGCTGACCTTCGGTCTCGCCGTTTCTAGACTTAATCACACTAACTTGTGAGTGACTGCTTGTATTTTTCAAAGTCAGTTGGTGTTTATTATTCGGTGCAATTGCTCATTAGCTCATATGTCTCTCTGAACAGTTGGCTGGCTGGTTGGTGTTCATGGGGCACACTAAACACTTTGAGTGTTTTCAACTCAGCTCGGACTGATTACCGCCGGTGTTGGCATTGTGTTACAGATTCATTCTGCTGTTGGCATGTGTGTTCAGTGTGTTAGTGAGAGTGTATTGCATCATCTTCTCACTCTAACCAGTAAGAGAGTCTATGTGATATTTTCGGACAGTCTCGACAAATTTCGAAGATTCTCGAACCGTCAGTGCAGACTTCGATAGTCATCTTTCGACTGTGAGTGTTCTGGGTTCGATAAATGTTTGTGTTCCTGTGCCTACAGACAAGCTTTATTTTCCCTTTGCACAGCCTCTCTCGTGCATGTCTTCATTAACTTATCTACTTGCACAGTTTGCCATCTATCCGGCAGATAGACAAGATATATTTGTACTAAAATTGGATTTATCGCAAAATAATAAGCTTACAAATAGTTTTGTTCCTCCAAGAATAGTCCGAAAGCTAAGCTGGGTTGATCAATACTGGCCAAATGTTCCTTTCAAGCCCCTTACTCTCTAAGTATTGTTTTATTTCAATGGAAAACGCATACACAAACTTCCACATAGACATTGGAGGCGCATCCGCTTGGTATCATATCATACAGGGAGAGCAAATATTCTACTTCATAGAACCAACAAAGCATAATCTAGACAAATTTTAACAGTGGATCCAATCACCAACAAATGAAATGATGTTTTTTGTAAACACTGAGAAATTGTTCAAAACAAAAGTATCAACAGGAGAGACCATATTTATTCCAAATGGATGGATGTATGCTATACTGAGTACGCAAGATTCTATTACTTTTGGAGGATACTTTCTGCATAGTATGAGCATCTCTACACAACTAAGTATCAATGATTTCTTACAAAAACTAAATATGCCAGAGTTGGAATTTCACGACGATCTCATATTTAGTTAAATTTGAATTCTCAATCGAAACTCCTAGCATGGCCAAGTCAAATGCCGCCAAGTCATTTACAATACTAAATTGGCCAGTCTTGGTGCCAATGACTTTTTCAAGTCGGAAAAGAGTAAGTATGCTAACGAATATTATACTGATTCGTACCCAAACAAAAAAGGAAAACGCTAATGTTTCCCAATGTCAACCGATTTTGTAATTGATAATTTTTAATAAAAGCATTTAATAATTTGTTTTGTAATTTCATCACTCATCCTACTTGTCTCTCAGTGGCGGACCAATTAGGAACAAGGTGCATGCACACGGGGCGCAATTGGTCATTTGTGCAATCGCCAAATTGGTGACACAAATTGAAACTGATGATTACTAGTCGATATGCCACATGTGTTCGTGACATTCCCAGTACCAACGTCACCACTGCCGTCAGCAAATGCCAAAGTGCAGTAATAAGAACAAGAATGTGCCATTTGGATATTACCTCATTATGTTCACTTTGTAAAATGAGTGATTAACAGTAATTGATTACTTGTTCCTGAACCGTGACACAGTTCGTGGTTCACCAGACACACTTAGGCCAACCCCTCGTTTTGTCTGTTTGTCTGTGTCGGTTGTTGTCGGTCAAGGCGAGAAAAGCTTGACAAATATCTACACATATTATCTATATTATCTACAAATATTGCGCCAGCTTTGGTGGTTTTACCTAAATCGTTTAAGACAATTGTGTGTGTGTGTGTGTGTGTGTGTGTGTGTGTGTGTGTGTGTGTGTGTGTGTGTGTGTGTGTGTGTGTGTGTGTGTGTGTGTGTGTGTGTGTGTGTGTGTGTGTATAACAATTGTCAACATTTGAGTAACATTGCCACATTCCGAGAGAACCGTCTGACGATGGATAGTAAGGCAGTATACCTGAAACGATCAAGGAATAATGACTGTTTGTCAGGCAATGATGAATGTCTCTACTACCACTAGGAGAGAACAATTAAACTATGCAATGTGTGTAGCAATGCCATCATACATCAAATCATACCAAGCAAAGCACAAAATTTAGTCTTACCGACGAAAGATATAGCGGTGGTGGCGCAACCTGATGAGACAGATTCAAACTATAAATGACTTAATGATTCAATTTGTAACAACACAGCTGCTATTTATTAACAAATTTAATAAATTATGATATTGTGGTGCCTGTCGAACCAGACGTAAACATCCTCTGTCGAACATTCACCCACCGTGTAACTGACAACAATTCATCGTAATGATCTGTACGTGCCTTAACGACAGCTTCCCACGATCTGGATTTAACCAGCGCATTCCGATCTCACCGGAACGCATCCAGTTCACTAACTCACTAACTATCAACACACACACATCCTATGTAATGGCCAGTTGCTCATTGCAACCAGTCAGTTGGATTTGATCAGTCGAACGAACAACACCTCGACTTCATGTATCAATCTCACTTGATGATTCAATAAACTCGTTCGTTCCAAAACACTACACTGGTGACCCGAACTACGAACACGCGTTTATCCATCCAAATGGAACCAGTAACACACTGGTGACCGACTACAAACACGCCAAAATCATCAAACCAACGCGCCAACTCATCATCGTTGCATCTAACAACGAATGTCCAGCAAATCATCGGACGACGAAAACAACGACACAAACAACGACAACCAACTCGACCTATCCACAGAATTTGTCTCAGCCTGGGCCAGTACTCTACCAAAAGTACCGTCTCCACCCCCTCTTCACAGACCATTTGTCCCAATCGCTTCTCCAAGTAAGTCAACTCAACAAATTGTCATTCCATCCAAAATGGCAGAAGCCGCAGCACTTAAAGCCCTTCATGATGCTATGATTGCCGCAGTGGCAGTCAAGGGACCGCCGTGGTATCCTGAGGATCCAGCCATGTGGTTCAATCAGATGAACGCCCAATTTCACCTCGCGGGGATAACAAAAGAGGAAACAAAATACTACCATGTTATGCAAGTCATACCTTCTAAAGTGGCAACTGAGGCTCGTCACATTACTGGCAAAGCCACTTACAAAACAGGCGATTTTGACAAATTGAAAGCCATTGTAATCAAGAATTATGGCGAAAGCAATCTTCAGCGACTCAACATGATTCTGGACACCGAACAAATGGGTGACAGAACTCCATCACAATTCTACCGATTTCTGCAATCAAAGGTTGGTGATATGAAGGTTGACGACACCATCCTCAAAAATCGCTGGTTGGCAAAACTACCAGAGAAAATCAAAACCGCCATCAGTGGTTTGCAAAAGGCAATGGCAAATTGGGATGAACTACTCGAGTCTGCTGACAACATTTTCGAAATCTGCAAAGATTCAGCCCCATCCATCGCAGCTGTTTCAACCGATTATCGTCATTCTCGCAACCGCTCGAACAGTGTCTCAAGCAATCGCTCTTATCGCTCTTATCGCGGACGTTCTAAATCACCTGGACGCCGAAACAACCGAGGTTTCGACCCAAATGGCAAGAATTGCTGGTACCACTGGCGCTTCGGTGACAAAGCACAAAAGTGCGCCGAAAATTGCCAATTCAAGAAGGGAAACCCCCGTCAGTAGCTTCCACGGCGACGGAAGCTACTGAAAATAGTGCAAGTCGCCTATTCATTTTCGACAAGAGCTCCCACACCAAGTACCTAATCGACACGGGAAGCAAAATTTCAGTTTTGCCCGCATCAATGTTTAAGAATCTAAAAGCATCGGACTACAAAGTTTATGCTGCAAACGGCTCACCAATCCGCACATACGGACAACGCCTTATCAAACTTGACCTCGACCTGCGCAAAAATTTCAAATGGCCATTCATCATCGCAGATGTACAAAACGCAATCATCGGAGCAGATTTTCTCCGCGAGTTCCACTTGGCCCCGTATTTGGCCCAAAAGAAACTGGTTGACATGCAAACCAAACTCGTGGTAAGGTGCCAATCTGCCCCAGCACCATCATTTGGCCTCAGCACAATCAACAGCAGCAATCCGATCTATCCCATTTTGAAGCAATTTCCTGAAATTACCAAACCATCATTGGTGGGCGAAGTAAAACACAACGTGCGACATCGCATCGAAATTACGGGAAAGCCAGTCCACGCGAGAGCTCGACGACTTGCACCAGAAAAACTCAAAGCAGCCAAGGCCGAATTCGAGCAAATGCTTGCTCAAGGTATCATTCGACCTTCCAAATCAGAACATGCATCTCCACTCCACATGGTCAAGAAAAGCAACAACGACTGGCGCCCTTGTGGAGATTACCGGCCACTCAACGCTCAAACGAAGCCGGATCGCTATCCCGTACCACACATTCACGATTTTGCATCAAATTTGAGTGGTTGCAAGATCTTCTCAGCAGTCGATCTTGTAAAAGCTTACCACCAAATACCAATTCACGAAGATGACATTCCGAAAACCGCCGTCATTACGCCATTCGGTTTGTTCGAATACCTTAGAATGCCTTATGGTCTACGCAATGGACCCAACACATTTCAGCGATTCATCGACACAATCACCCGCGATTTGGATTTTGTGTTTGTCTATCTGGACGACATATTGATTGCATCTAAATCACTCGATGAACACAAACAACACCTACACATACTATTTAAACGTTTAGCAGATTATGGTCTCACAATCAACGTGGAAAAGTGCCAATTCGCAGAAACTGAGTTGAAATTTCTTGGCCATCTCATCAACGAAAATGGAATTGCACCACTACCGCAAAAGGTTGCAGCAATGAGAGAATTTCCGAAACCAATCACCATGATTCGAATTGACCTTCGAATCATTAAGGATGCTCGGTGGTTAGCTGAGCGCGTCTAGTGCGAGTTACCAAAAGAGCTGCCAATCTGTCATAAACCAGTCAACCGAGTGTGATTGATCCACATTGACATGGATATATCTACGTTAAGTAGAGCTAGGCGTGCAATTTGTGCGTGATCGCATATTACTGTTGGTATGGTAGATGATGAAAGTTAAATTCTGGAGTGAAACGAACAGAAGCTCGCATCGCTGATCGACTGGTTTGTATGTGACTTTCATCGCCTGTCAGTCTGATCGACCCAGTTTGGCTCATCTTAACACCCCACCACACACCTTCTCTGGTCTACCTTTTGTCCGTTCTAAGTATCACTCATCTGTCTGTCGTTTATTATTTTGACATTGCATTCTATCACGCTCTAACTCGAGCAACCACTACACTACTCAATACTGTAATGTTTGGCACTTTGGCACTCAGATTGGCAATTGGTCGGCTAGACAACCATTTTAGCGCTAACGTTCAAAGTGTTCAACTACTTAGTTTGTCTCGTATTCAAACACTCACTTGTTCCTGTCCGTGTTTTATCTGTGCTCTGATCATCCTACACATACATAACATACAGAACATACACACAGTTCGTACAGAAGGGCGATTGATAATATCTCTGGAAGAGATAGCACAAAGAGATCAATAGTGTACAGCAACAGAGCACAAACACGCATTCAAGGAACACACTTACACATATAAACATAGTACTAACATAACTCACGTAGTACGAAAGTTGCGTTGATTCAGTGGCTAGATACAGATGCTCGAAGAGAACATACGAGATGTACAGAGTTGTTCTATCATTCTCACACAAGCAGAATGAACACTCGACATAAACTCGACCAGTCATGTGATTGCCTGTACTTCTGAACATGTTGACATATACGAGCTACATTTCAACGATGACACTACATGTGTAGTTGTGTATTAGTTGGACTTTGTATTGCCCACAAGTGTCACCCACAAACGCCACTCCACTAAAGGTTACTTGCTGAACATTCACAGATGAGGTATTGTACAAATGAGTGATTCACCTTCAACAGGCACACACACACACACACACACAGTCAGTCAGTAGTCTGTTCTGTGTTTGTCCTTTCGCTCTCCGTTCGTCTGTCTCTCTGCTGCTTACTACTCTTAACCACACCATCATTTCCTCAATCTGTTTTGGTGCAGTGGTCTTTGGTCCTACCCTCCTGGTATTCCATCTCCGTGTCTCAAAGTACACTTCAACCTTAGATACGAATCCTCTGTCTGGTTGCCTGTTCGTGCTCAGTATCAATCGATTATCTTCACGTACGACTTGCACCCGTCAAGTCTCGTACATTGTCGTGGTCCTCTCTAAAGCCATCTTTATCTCCTCTCTTCTTTTACGATTGCATCACTTTGATATCACAGCCCGTTCGTGATCGTGTCTAGGTGAGTTCATATATCTCTCAGTTTGAGTCTACGTAAAACTGTGGCACTCACTTGTCTCAGTGTTTGTACTGTACTCTCTCTCTCTCTCTCTCTCTCTCTCTCTCTCTCTCTTTCTCTCTCTCTCTCTCTCTCTCCCTCTCCCCCTTCCCTATCTCTCTCTCTCTCTCTCTCTCCCTCTCTCTTCACCCCCTATCTCTCTCTCTCTCTCCCTCTTGACTGTGCCTCGATTTCCTAATGCAACTTTGAAAGCACAAACACTAGATTTGTTTGTTGGTGACAAACACTAACTTTGGCGGCTGTGTCCCAACGAGCAAAGCGCGCAATTGTTCTCGAGTTGGTGGAATAGTATCATGTCACAGTACAGCATTGCTGGTGATAACAACAGTGATGCTCTGTTACCCTTCTCTGTCTCCCTCCTCGGTAATGCATGACTTAGTGTTTCACATCTATTTGACTTGTTGTGTTAAGTGGAAGTTAGGTCTTGTCCTTTACTTGACTAGTAAGACATGAGCGTTCTTGTTGGCCTGTGTATGTGTGTTGTGTGTTAGATTAGTTGATGGATCTTATAACTAACGTCTAACTATCTGTAAGTTGATTGTGTAACACACCTCGTCTTTGTATGTTTGAGTATGTGTGTGAATGCATCAGTGCTGTGTGCATGTGCCTACATCATTACCTTAGATAGACAAATACATCACCTGCCTGTGTGTTGTTACAGTTTAATTAGTTTACTCGAACATAACTTAATGCATATTCTCGTGCCTCGAATCGAGTTTATTCTCAATCTGGAGGATCGGTCATATCAATGTTAGTCTACTCTACTCTTTACCTAGCCATTGTCTCAATCTCTCTTCTACAAGGCCAATCATGTCACTCACCGTGCAGCAGCACACACATCCTACTCATGTACAATGTGAGTCAGTGTTTTGTGTTCTCACCCACTGTTGCACTCGATTGTCGATGAGTGTGGTGTAGTGTCGAGTCGACCAGCTCACATAAAAGCACACTACCACCTCTCTCAGTTTGCCTGTTTCTAGTCTGTGTTTGGTTCGCTCTCTCATCGCTTGTCAGTTGTCTGTTGCTTTGCACCGTTTTTGCTTTGCCCACATCTTGTGAATCTCATCACACCAACTGTGTCCCTGTGCCATATCATTCGTCTCACTCTCCTGGCCTTTCTCTCTCTCTCTTCTCAAGTCACTGCTATTGCAGATCAACATTGTCCGGTGATCTGTTCGGTGTGCCTTTGTCTGCTTGCTACTCCACATCTGTGTACCAAGTGAGTACTCGTGTCTTTGTCTATTCTACTCTTTTTGTGTGTCTCTCTGTTTGCATGTTGACACTCTGTGTCTGTCTCGCCGTGTTTGAGTGACTTTGTCAATGCCCATCGGCATATTCTTACTCTAGCCAGTCAGTCAGTGTGTGTGAGACGTGTCTCGTAAATCTCGAACTTTCTCGAATCACTCAGATTTTGATTGTCATCGTTCTATGAGTGCTCACTGATAAAGTGCCTATTATCACTTAATGTCACTTAGTTCTGTGTTGGGCTTGTGTTTGTCCATATAAACCCACAGTCACAGTCACTGCTTGTGTGGCGTACTCGTGTGTTTGTTTGATGAACTTTAGTGAACAGTAACTTTGTGTATCTAGCCTCAGACAAACAGACAAACTCGCTACCGTCTTCCTGTCAATGTGCTTTCGCACTCGTTTTGAGATTTTCTCAGTTATCTTTTGAATTGTCTCGTGACACCTACCTCTCGTCTCACTATTTAACGTATCCAACCGCATCGATCAAATTTTGATTTGTGAGTATCACTCATATAGTGTTCCCTAATCAATGAGATGCGCTCTCTCTCTCTCTCTCTCTCTCCCTCGCCCTCTCTCGCCCTCTCTCGCCCTCTCTCGCCCTCTCTCGCCCTCTCTCGCCCTCTCTCGCCCTCTCTCGCCCTCTCTCGCCCTCTCTCTCTCTCTCTCTCTCTCTCTCTCTCCCTCTCTCTCCCTCTCTCTCACTTTAATTGAAGATACTTCAACTCGTGCTTTTTTGTCATGTTGTTAGTGCACTCTATGCTCTCTGTACACCCTGTCCATTGAATGGTTCAATTCTATGCACTCTAAGACTTATGCATTGTGTCAGTGATACCCTCTGTTACCCTTCTCTGTTTCCCTCCTCAGTAATGCATGACTTTGTGTTTCCTATTTATTTGACTGTGGGTTCTAACGTTCTCCTATTTTGTCTCATTTTCCCATTAGGATTTGATCATTGGTACGAATTGGCTCTGTGTTACGACAACCAACACCATCACCACGACCATTATCACCTTTCACCTTGGTTTTCGACATACGATTTTACACTTCACTTTGTTTTCATAATTTAAATTGTGTTCGTTTTTAAAACTCGGTTTTACATCTTTGCTTTTACCCATCCTCCACTTCTCTCCACAACTACTCGACCTCATCCTTCGGATACTGTCAACAAGAGTGTTCATAACGTGAGTGCACATGTTTTGTTTTACATTCAACTCTGTCTGTGTCTCTATCTGTGTGTATCTTTATATGTTGACTCTGTGCTTCTGTCTCGTGGTTGTGTTTTAGTTAATTTATCAGTGTTGCACTGAATCTTCCTTACCCCACAGTCAGTTTGACTCGAGCCATTCAGAACAAACTCGATTGGGCTTGTGGCCACTGCTTTGTCCTTTCCTTTGTTATATCATCAAATCATCTAACTTTGTTTTCCAATTTTGTCACCCAATCTAGTGCAAACCTTGAACACCTAAACGCGTGCTACTGTTAGCTTCCCTCGATCTACTCCTCCCAGTCCAACCCCACCAACTCACCTCTCAACTCGCAATGGCTCCCACCACTCGTGCACAGAAGCAGCAGAAAGAAATGGAGGAAGCACGCGAAGAGTTTCAACGGTATGTTTGAATGCTTGTTCTATTATTTGGCTAATCTTTTATATTGTTGCTTCTTCATAGGCAACTAGACGACATGACGGCCCAGCGGGACGCTGCTCTAGCTCAGCGGGATGCTACACTAGCTCAGGTGGACGAGATGACTACGGCTATCGAAAGGCTGCAGCAAGAGCATGAGAAATCAGTCATTGCGGCAACAGCTGAGTGCGCAAGCCAATGCCAATCCTACGGCTGTCGGTGGTACCACCATCTCTGCTCTTCCCAAAGAACTGCTCGCCATCATATTTTCATATCTCTCCCAGCAAGATGTGTGCCAAGTGTTGCGTGTCTGTCGACTCTGGAACTCGCAGCAACATAATATCATCTCAAAAGTGCGCTCCATCAGTTTGATGATCTGTTTTTATGTGCCAAGAAATGACACTTATAAGTTCAACAACCAGCACATGTCACAACTGGTCACGGATGAAGGATCCGCAATCTTTGCCAAGTACAAATTCGATCAGCAGTGCTTCAAGTTGCAGTATCGGTCGCTTCGCAGGCAAACTGTCCGAGAATTAGGCGAAAAATTTCCAGCCACTGTCACACTTCGTATCACCATCAACGGTTGTTCCTTCAAAGTGCTTGATAATGTTTTGGAACTCATCCGAAAGTGGTCTGCAAAGCTAACAACACTCGAACTGTGGTTCGCTTTTAGCGAAGACGCAAGCAATGCACAGTCGAACAAGGTTTTCGATCTATTGAAAGTGGTCAACTCACTGCCCGTCTTGAAGCACCTCACAGTGGAGCTACGAAAGAGTCTTTACAAGAACACTGGCGTTGCAGTGCGCGTTATCGATCGTACGGTGATTTCTATGGATATGGAGCCACGCTTCGAAATGCCCATTCTGGCGCGTCTGCACGAGTTTAACTTTGGAGTACGGGAGAGCATCTGTGACACTCCACTGTACCACTTGTTGAGACAACATATTCTGACGAACCATCAACTCACGCGAATTCGTCTCTCCACTTGTGAGACCTCTACCATCACATATGAAAGTTTTGCCACACGGTGTCCTGCTGTTGCAGCTAGAATCACATTTCTTCCCTCTACCTCTATTTTTGAAATCTTCCCTGGAGTGACTCTATTGATGCCAAACTTTCCTTCGCTGACCGAAGTGAACATTTGCATCAAAGATGTTTTCGCATCCGCTGACCGAAAGTTCCGCAAAATTGTGAACTTGTTGTCACCTCTGAGCCAACTAGTCCACCTTAAGCTGGACTTTGGTACGAGTCCATGCACTCCCGGACATGACAACCTACCGCTCTCTCGCAATAGCCAACTGAACAGTGTCAAGATGCTCACACTGACCAAGTACTTGCATCAAAACAGCGTAGAGTTGACTCACTGGGCCTGGGCACTGCCGAATGTTCAAATAATCGAACTGTCACCATGCGATGCGCTTCGACACAATCCAGACAAGAACTACTGCAAGACTCTGTTTGACTGTCCAAAGTTGCGTGGAGTCTTCTTTCTGGAATATGACGATAGCGATAGCGATAGCGATAGCGATAGCGATAGCGAAACCAATAAAGCCTGGACCGAGTGGGTGGTCGTCAAGGCACCGAGGAAGATGATGACTGTTCGTAAGGTGCCGAAGTTATGAAGAGGTCTGGCGAGTGGTGGTGGACACGCCAACCAACACTTCCCGATTGACGTTTTGGTTGTGTTGCGATTTTATCATCTCATCTATTTTACAGATTTTATCGATTGTATAATTTATTATTTAATTATTTACTTTTAATGCTTGAACAGGAGCCAATTTGTGATCGAATGATCTTATTATAAATTAAAGTTAAACTATATCTTGATTGCTCTATTTGACTATTACTCTTATTTTACTATTATTGAGTGTTTGGTTTATCATTGCTGAGTTCGAGTGACATCGAGACACAAATTAGTTTGGTACAGCCAGGCCAATCCGCAGATAAAGGCATTGCCGAAACAGAGTGCCTTTGCCGACGGGCACCGAATGGCTTTGTTGTGATTTGTTGTGTCTGGCCTACAATGTCTATGTGGCTATGTCCATGTGACAAGAAGAGAGTAACACATTTGACGTACTCTGTACACTGTGCACAAAGTAATGTCACTTGGTTCAATACTGCTGACGGCTGCTGGTGGATCGAATCGTGCACACGAGAGATGGAGAGTGAGGCATAGGATGACTTGAAGAAGAAAACATAACGCACCACGGTGTAGGATGTTGTTGAGGCGGGTTGAGATCGACAGAGACAGGCTAGACCGAACGAGTAAGATTTAGCCGTCACTATGCGAGAGAGAGAGAGAGAGAGAGAGAGAGGGAGAGAGAGGGAGAGAGGGAGAGAGAGAGAGAGAGAGAGAGAGAGAGGGAGAGAGGGTGTGTGTGTGTGTGTGTGTGTGTGTGTGTGTGTGTGTGTGTGGAGACATTCGGAGGATTGTCAGTGTAAGTCAGTTCGATAGTGGTGCTGTTGGTGCAATTGTGTGTCAACTTCATCTGTTGGTTCAGTCGAGTGTCACCGAGCCAAGTTAGGCTCAATTGGTTGCCATATCCAGTTACCTATCGTTCTAATGAAGGTGAACATTTTATACAAGTTATAACCATCATTGGGTACACATTAGTGGTGGTAGTGGTGGTTGTTTCGAGGTTTGTTTGCATAAGAAGGCACAGGTTTCAAGGTTGGTCGATGTCACGAGATGAACCATAATGTGGTGGTGGTGGCAAATTTGACCCAACGAATAAAACACCCAACACACATTGTAGGTGGATTGTACCTCCCGAGCCAAACAGCCGCCATGACCGACCAGAACTCAAATGTAGCGCGGTGGCACGGCCAAATTGCATACGATCGAATCTATTGAATGGTATCGAAGAGAGATCATTAATGGCTATAATACAGTCAAGGAGCATACCTTGTGGACTGGTGTACGAGTCCGGTTTGGTCAATTGAACATTCAAAAAGTGACTGGCAATGGACTGTATCTCCGCTTTCAACAGATACACGTTGGCACGTTTACCTCTCAGTACGAACACTGGTTCCTGTTTTGGCTGTGGATTCTTGATCAAGACGTTGTACTTCTTGGTCAGTGCCTTGATCTTGCAACCTGCTTTGCCGATGATCTGTGCCACGATTTCCGCATTGTCCACTGCGACAGTGTCACAGAAACTCTGCCGGATTGAGTCTTTGGTAGTAGCGGAACGCATTCTGTTCGAAAGAGTTAAATACAAGCTGCCCATTAGTGAACGAGTTGGCTGAGTTTTGGTGCCTGTTGTTGGGTTGCTGTTGGGTACACACTTCGGGAAGCTGTGCTTCGTTTGAGGTGATGCCATTGGAACTGATGGTGACCATGCGGGAGGAGAGTAGAGAGAAGTGCCAATTGAACTGTACACTGTTATAATCGCATTACAGTTGGCTTTACAGTTGAGGTTGTGCCAAAGTGGTGCTGGTAGTGGACCGGCATATTGACACCAACTTGGTGATGCTCTCAAGTGTTGACCTGGTCGGCGACAAAGTCGGTGACCAAGTTGTGGATGTTAGTCTCGGAAGGGATGAAACTTGCAGGTAGTTCGATGCCGTTAACCATTGAAGCCGTTGTAGGACAATCCATTGCTGATGCACGCTGAATGCAAACAGATTGGTGGGCGAGATCACACGAGTGGTAAGCGAGAGAGGGAGGGAGAGTTTGTAACAAAAGGTATTCACATATCACACGAGTGTGTGTGATTGATATTTATTAATATTTTAGAAATACAAGATATATTAATGCTGTAGCAGTAATGTCTAGAAGTACAATGCTAAGGAAAGTTTACATGTAAAAAATAAAGAAACTTTTGAAACGACTTTGCAACTATATGCAATTATCGTTAATCGAATGAATAGGCGTGAGAGTGAGAATATAATCACTAGTGAGTCATAATACAACCCTTTTGACATAAAAGACCGGAATTACGTTAGTAATAGTAAATATCAAAATTATTTCGGCGTTTGAGTTGAATTCTCTTTGAAGGCTCTTGGTGGAGAACTTCTGTCTAGAGATTTTCTCAATTGCTTTTGTCGAAGCATTTTGGCAAGTTCCTCTTGAGTTACGCTGTATCGTCCCGATAGTGATCGTCATCGTCGCCGGGAATGGCCAGCTAAAGTGTTGCTGCTCAGGCTGTCCTCAGCCATCTTCTGTGATTTCAATTTGAATACGTATTCAAATTCTCTGGACTGTGAAGACAAATCAATGTTCGTATCGCGCTGCTCTGCAACCACGGCAGGCGGATTCCAATACGTTCGGTCAATTTTTTCATGTGGTCATATCACAAAGCTGTTCCCGAGACAGCAGTGATGGCGTTCACTTGAGGAGGACGCAGTAGGACCAAGAAAGCCAACGTCCTAATCATCGTCCGATGACGAAATAAATTCCGTCTCGGAACATTGACAGACATTCTGAACAAAAAAAATAATAAAGATATGATTAGATATAATCAGTTAATGGCACTAATGGATTTAAAGTCTAGAAGAGAGAATGGTAGGGAGAGGGAGAGAGAGAGAGAGAGAGAGAGAGAGAGAGAGAGAGAGAGAGAGTGAGGGAGAGAGAGCGCGCGCGCGAGGGAGAGAGAGATCGCGAGTGAGAGAGAGAGAGGGCAAGGGAGGGAGGGAGGGAGAGAGAGCGCGAGGGAGGGAGAGAGAGAGGGCAAAGGAGGGAGGGAGAGCGCGCACAAGGGAGAGAGAGACAGAGAGACAGAGAGGGAGAGAGAGAGGAAGCGAGAGAACGCGAGAGAGAGAGAGAGAGAGTGAGAGAGGAAGTGAGAGAGCGCGCGCGTATATTGTATTGATATAAACAAAAAAATAACAAATGTACTTACCTTAAAGAGCCCATTGGCGGTGGTAGTGATGATTGGTGAAGTCGGTGATAAGTTGTACAGATGAAGGTGTAGGTAGATTGGGAAGCGATGAGATGATGGAAACCATTGGGTAGGGTAGAGTTGAGTAGACCATCCAGAACGTGGAGAGAATGTGAGGAGAAGGAACAAGGAACCAACCAGGAAGAGGGAAGGAGATGAACTGAGGATAGAACCATCGAGCAGGAGAGCTAGAGGCAGAATGCCAGTGGGCCTTCATCGCAAACTTTTATAAGAGTCAAATGGAACAATCTGATTGGCTGATTTTCAGCGTCACAGTGAATGTGCAGTGGCAGTGCAACCAAGGTAATGATGCCCCCTGATTGGATGGAGTGCCGCGACGTTATGATTGTGCAGAGCTACTCAGCTCGGAAAGCTCGCTTTGGATACTCTTAGCTTGTACAGTATACGAGAGTGCACATTTATGTGGTGGTTTGTGGCAGTTGGTCTCAAGTCTGTACGAAAACGTGTTCAAGTGGCCTGAGGTGATGGCTTAGTGGTAGTTTGCACAGTCTCACTCACGAGCAGCATTTGTTGATCACTCCACACCCGCTCGCCGCATGCCGATTACAGTCATACCACTATCTCGTCTACTACTCATCGCACTGCACCGCATGCTGCTTTCGCTCTCATTTCTCTTGTGCTCTTCTTCTCACTCTTCACGTCAGCTTTTCAGTTCTTGTGACTGTCGCACCCAAACCAAACCCTCCCAACAACCTTATGTCAAATGTCCACCACCGTTAGACTCAGCTAATCCACCTGAACTGAACGGTGTCACCAGTCTGAAGATTAGTTCAGTGAAGGCAGCCGGACAGTGTCATTCATCATCCAAACCACAACCAGTTCTGTACAGCTGTGATTGTGCACCACACTCGTGCCCTCCACCACTGTTCACCATCGTTTCGTTGCTCTCCATTAGCACCATCACCCGTCACCGTACTGATCACTCCGTACCAGTAAGACCTAGAATCAGTTTTGCCCTCTTCTTGCAGCGGTGCTGTTGACAAGCAGCAACATCAACATCATCAACAGAGCACCACACCACACTCATAGCTCGCCATCGATCGTGGGCGCCAGTGCACCTGCATTTGATCCCTCCCTTCCGCTCATAACCACCACTAGAGCCAACTCTGTAGGGCAGAAACATGGCACCACCAACCAAGCGATTCACTGTACCTTCCAACAGCTCCTACCCGAATGCCTCTATCAAAATCAGCAAGTATGTGCCACTGAGGCGCCCGGTTCTGCTCACCACCAAAGAAGTCCACTACTTCTCCGAAAATGATAATATTTACCTAAAGGATGAACCAATTGCGCGAAAATATCGTACAATTATTCATCAAACCACTGATTGTGAGTTCGAAATTGGGGAACTTGTTTGGTCGCAAGATGGCGACTCACCATTTTGGGCTGCAATGGTGGCAGCCGACCCAGCAAGAGGTCTTTTTCATTGGTTTTCGGACAGTAAGTAGACCTTTGAACTACTTTGATTTTTGTTGCCAGGTAGAATGGGCTTGTACTGTTTGGTATCTAGCTATGCAGTAGAATCCATTGAGTCTAATTTTAGTTCCATTTGTGAAGTAGTTCGTGGTTAGTTTTATTATACTAATTTCATTTTTATTTTCATTTAGATGATGAATTCGTATTTGTACAGTACTTTGGCCGTGAGCCAAGCCTTGGTTGGGTTAAGCCCGACAAGATAATTCCCTACCGTGGATATGGCCGAGTGCCCTTGCAACTGCGCCAGTATCATCGCCAGTCTCGACGACAGTGCTCCATCTTGAACACAAAGACTGTGCTCGAATCAATGTTCATCGCAAGTGAAGAAGACTGGCCTGACTGGAACCATGCAGTCGCAGAAGCTGAAGCAGCAATTAAATTGTCTACAAACGAGCGCATCGAACTTCTTTCATTCGATTACAAGTGGCATTCAGATGGTGTTCAAGTCGGTTCAAAAGATAACTATAAACGAATGTGGTACCCCAAGGAGGCAACCGCAACACCGACCAATTCACCCCTTTTGAGTTATCTCCAGCAGCAGACAGATTCTGCTTACCCGAGTGGCACTGCCACCGTCAATGATAAAGCACTGCTTCCTTCTATGGGCTCACTGATGGCAACCAATTCACAGACATCAACAGTTCACAATCGTCCTTACCACTTCGCAACCACACCCAAAGTGTTCAGCACCACCATCATAAAGCCACTGTTGAGTCCGTTTGGGGCTGACCCGACCTATTTGGCCAACCGACCGAATGAATCATCTCACACTTTGGCTCATTGTCAACCAAGTTATGATTTCGACGACAACCGAGGATCCGAGTTCTACGAACGGGCAGCGCACAGCGGACAGTCCCGAAAGATGAAGTTCCTTGGATTGGCCCTTCCGACCTTACCATCCATAGTGATTCAAATCTAACCAACGCCACTAAACTAATGGTTAATTTGATTTCTCAGAAACAGGAGAAGACAATTCTTGAATTGAGACAAAAATATGAACAAGTCTCAAAGTTGAATGCAAAGTTAAAGGAAGAAGTCAAGGGCATTGCCAGTTCTTCCACTGCTTCAGGAACTACTACTGAAGCCTCGATTGCCTCTCAAGAAGCGGGCCCATCAACAAGTGCGTCTGCTGCTGTTGCTTCTGCCCCAAAGGAATCTATACCGACGACTATCACTACCGAAGTGAAGATGCACGAGATGGAGGTGGCGATGGCACTACTGCAACTGAGTGAGGCGAGCGAATTTTGTGGTGACAACGTTGTTATCACTCCAACGACCGAACACGTACAGTCTGAGTGGGTACTACAAATGAGTCTACAGGATGCAGCCAGTGGCAAGAATGAACCAATGGAAACAGACAATACCAGCGAGAACGGTGACACTGAGGAGTGACATGCTTAGTAGTAGGCCTAACAATTGTATTATTATTTCTCATGTCGTTCTTCGTACACGTGTAAATGTCACATTTTCTATTTGTGATTAATTGTAACAGCTAATAAAATATTGTGAAGATTCTGTGTTCTGTTGTGGTTGTTTGTGTCAGTCTTAATAGAGTACTATCCAGGCAATAGAGCGAGTCAAAGTTGGCGAGTGTTTGAGCAATCGTCAATTGTGGTGCAAAGGCAAAGACAAAGGCTTTGAGCCATGTAACCAACAGTGGAGCATGAGAGAGAGAGAGAGAGAGAGAGAGAGAGAGAGAGAGAGAGAGAGAGAGAGAGAGAGAGAGAGAGAGAGAGTAGAGATAGTGTGTTTGCAAAGTGACTTCAAGCAATCCATTTGGTACTGGAAGGAATGGATTGATGATTGATTACAGCACTACAACCAAAAGCTTACCATCAGTCGGACCAATGTAGATATAACACAGAAACTGCTCAAACACATCCAGTGGAACACTCAACTTTCCTGAGCTTTTTTTCGTGTCTGTATGATCAAACATGGCAGCGAACAGTGGCAATGACTTCTCGACGAACCAAACCATAGATACAATGGGATTGGTTGGAACGAGGAAATCATCATACCCGAGGGAATGATGCCTGCACAAACACAAAACAGCAGACACAAGCAGACAGGTCGATCGATACGGCAGAACACTACACACGACTGCACAGAGGCACACTCACTCACACCGACGAGCGGTTAATGGAATGCATGCTTATATATGAACACTTTTAGTATATTGATAGAACATATTATGAGACTGAACAGGATCACGTTACTTAACGTTAGAGTGCGTTACCGATTGATCTAAAGATACGAGTCGAGGTGCATGCCTAGTGGCAACATTCGGTTCGGTTCAGTTGCTAAAGCAATCGACTACCTTTCGAGGTTGCTGCCTGCTATTGCTCGGTATTGGAAGCACTCCGTTGGTGATGCCAATGAATGACTCGCGTTAAAGTTTTCGCCTTGTGTGTAGTTGGCAACGTGTTGTTCGATTGACTCAACTGATATAAGATCAACTTTTTATTAGATTATACAGTAAAAGCCATACAAATGTACACATCCAGTCAAGCACTGGACATTAATGACAAATTAGATAAATAGTGTGACAACAGTTCAATGATGGATTCGATTGTTCGACTGTTACACGATCTGTCTCTTCTTTCCTTCAGTCTCAATAATACTCCACTCCTTCCAGCCTTCATCTAGAACGTATATGTAACGTAATTTAGGACATATCAGGAATGGCTTCAACATTTGGTGCATCATTTGCAACATCAGGAAAAAGAAAGTCGTCCTAAATGTTATCTTCAGTGAATGATACCAATTCGAGTGCATGAACATTAAGAAAGAACAAGCCCCAGTGTGTAGAATCAAGATCGGTTCGTTAGTTGTTTGCCATCCGCATCCAAAAATTGGCACCACAACTTGAGTGTGACCAGTCTCGATGACCACACGTGAATCAAATAGGTGACATAGTCTAGCACTTCTGAGGTGATGGCATTGAGCGTGATCTGTAGGGTGACAATGTTGGGCAGAGTCGTAGTAAGAAAGCGCACAGCGCAACGAGACATACCCAGACAACTTGTCCATTGACGCCTGTGGCTGCGATTTGAGCGAGGAATTTCCCATCTTGGCAGAGCGTTCTAGAAAGTAAAACAGTAATGTAAAGGTTTCAACAAACATTGTGATTGACAGACTCAACAAATGCTTAGAGTGAGAGGACGATGAAGAACACAAACACAAACTCACCTATACGAAAGCACACACAAACGCACACACGCACACACGCACACACACACATACACACAGGCACAGATCATACAGCTCAACCAGAATGCGTTCAGTGAATGTTAGAACGAGTCAAGAAGATCGCAAAGTCAAAGTTACATTATACACTAAACTACACTGCATACATGGATTCGATTTCATTAAGTAAGTGGAAAGCCATTCACGGGAGTCATCAATACTACTGAAGAAACACAGATTGAACAATGGGCAGAGGACTAGACTATACATCACAGTGTCTGTCACAGACTAAAAAACAGACACTTACGTATAGACAAAAGGAGGTTGAAGTTGGACAGAAAGAAACAAACTGTCAAACCAAGTGTAATGTCAGTTTTGTGTTCTGAGTGTTCTGGTTTTTTTGTTCACATTGCAGTCACATCTGTTATTGCTCCAAGAGAACAAATGTTTGTTGTAAAACAACAATAATACAAAACCATAGCAATGATAGCAGATAACACACTGCATCACTTTGACATGCACGCTTACTTTACGTATAATGAAGATGTATGTGAGAAAATCTCTGAGATGATGCAACACACAACACAAAGGCACACACAGAGATACACATACGCGAGTAGAACTGACCTGATACTGGCCGATTGAAGATGGTGAATGAAGAAACGAGCAGAGAGTTAAGAATGTGCGGAAGGCTAAAGTGAGGTTACCAGTCGAACACAAACCGAACACCAAACAAGACAATCCAAACGTCTCACTGAGACGTAGAAGTAGTGTGTGTGATGTGTGTAGCAATAGTCATCACGCACACAAATGTTGAACATCATTTGGCTCGGTGAACAGATGCACACATGAAAGAAGAAATAAACTAGATAAATCCAGATTACCGAAGGTCGCTCCGGTATGCTGAGTAGGGTATACAGAGACTATCCTCGAAAGTCAATTGATAATATACTCAATGGAGATGCGATCAACAAGAGAATCTATATAATATAGAATGGAGGTAATATGGACTAAACAAAATAAATAGGACCAGTGCACGAACCGAAATGTGTGTTGCTCGTAGTGACTACAACACAAATGCATAAACGACCTCAAACAGAACAGACAATGGTGACTACCATTAACGATCATATCTAGTTTTAGTGTCACTGTAGTGTGAAAAGTAGTGCAATGTACACTTTCGATCGAATGAGCCATTGTGTGCTCGTGTGCATGGTGGTGGTGATGATGATGATGATGAAGCGATGAAGGCGAAGCAAGGCACTCCGAATATATACAAATGCAGGTGTGACTACTCACCCGAGCACACTATTCAGCAGTACACTATGATGATGCTGAATGCAGATAACATTATGAACAATGCACACTAGTGCTTGCACATTTGTGCACAATGTGTGTACTACACATGCAATTAGACTTCCACTAGTGCATTTCAGGTCTCCACTGGATACTATCCAGTAGATAGTGAAAAGACACTTTGGTCAAGTGACATTACAACAAACACGTCTGTGAAAATTTGGTATCATTGCCAGTCCACCACCAGTCCTACTGAAGCAAAAGTTTACTTAACAATGCGATAGGGCACTAGTTGGCAGATGTGTTGGTTATGTTTGTGTTTGTGTGCACGGTCTAGTGTTGGTGGTGGCGATGGTGATTGCATAGTATTTGCCCTCAAGTGAAGGTGCCTTACCGGGCACAAGTGAGTGTAGCAACCAATGCCACTTGTGCAAACATGACCAACTTGCACGAGATCACGCATTGGAACAAGAGAAAGAGAGAGAGAGAGAGAGAGAGAGAGAGAGAGAGAGAGAGAGAGAGAGAGAGAGAGAGAGGATATTAGTATGACTGAAGAATAGAGTGAGCTAGGCTGATGGTGAACCCGAGTACTACAATCACATTGACATTGACATTTAGTGATTCATAATAGTGCACATCCTGTACTCAACACACGACGATGCACTGGTCTAAATGGTCGAACCGGACAAGAGAACGGACTTACTATAATGATTGTATCGACGGTGAGGTATTCGAGAGCACCTTTGAGCAGGATCACTCAAAGAACAGAACAAACGGGCGAATGCTTAATGTAAATCGAGACACAGTCGAGAGTATGAAGCTTGAAAAAGAAATGTAAAGTATATTGCCGTATGGATGCAGTCAAAATGGTGAGTACATACATAAAGACAGGCATACACAATTACATATTACACATACAGCAACACGCAACAAACACTAAAGCACACTAGCCCAACATGTGATCAAAAACAATCGTGCCATTCAATTAAGCGTATTTTATTTTAAAAACCATTTCAAATAAAAGCATAATAACAAATCAACACTTTAGACCAAGTTCAGCGGCTGTCTTAAGTCTTCGAGTGTTAGATTTTGCAACGAGAAGACTTCTACTTCTTCAGAAATTTCGATTCTGACCGAAATGGTGTGAAGGGATGTGCAATCTGCTAAGGGCAACATTGTTTGAGAGAGGCAGTGTATGTGCGCCTCTCTGGTGATCAACTGGCCATCAGCTACAATTGCCTCATCATAGTCGCAAACACCGCACCGAAGATTGCCACTAGCATTCGACCAAATGGACGCATCAAGTAGTTGTAAGTTGGGCATAGTCCATGGGATGTTCAGAATGGACAGGTCGTTGTGATTGCTCATGTTGAACACCATCAGTACAAACGATTTGACCGATTGTAGGACGGGTAGAGCATCTTCACTCTCGCCCTCGTCGTCGAAACCAAAATCCATAAATAGTTTCAGATGGACTAGTCTGGTGAGTTGGGCCAGGCACAGAAATAGATTATCAATTGGCCATTCGTCAACGCTTTCAATGGAGAGTTGGAGTGTAGTGAGCGAACTGAAATGGCCACAATAATCTTCGAGCTCAACATCTGGAAACAGTTCGATGCGATGCAGTCGATCAAATTGGCCACAAAACTCTCGCCCGATTTGATAGTAAGGAATGACGTCTTCATCACGCATAACGAAGTTGTCAGTGTTGTACGAGAGGTGGAGTCGAAGGCTTGCATTGGTGACTGCATACGTGCGCATACTGTTGATCAGCACATCTGTCAAATCCGATGAGTGGAAATGGAAGATCTCAAGCTGAGTGAGGATCGGCAATTCGAGCTGTACAGTATTGCCGCGTAAATCCCAGTCGCTAAAGTACGCACCAAAGAAGAGCACACTCAAGTGCCTCAGAAATGGCATCGAATTGATGGCTTCGAACAAAGGTACAAAAGTCTGGTCAGAAATTAGAATTAAAGCCGAATCCACTCGCAACTTAAAGGTGATCAGTGTGGACTGCCAAAGTCGTAGCAAAATGCTGACAGAGACGAGTTGGGACATTGTGCGCGTGTTGAAAGCGAGCTCTAGTGTGCTCACATTGGACAGTGTGACAGACAGACCAAAGAGCGCATTCAAATCGAGCCAATCAAAGTGCACCGAGTTCCGCGAGGGAAATTGCTCTTGAGGGTACATGAAAGTGTCGTCGTCGTTGACAAGACGATTTTCGTAATTATTCAGAGGAGCGGTGAAGTCGGGCGAGCCACCACAGATCACCAGTGTGAGCTTGCGTACTCTCGAAGCAACTTGTCGCTGTAACCAACGCCATTTGGTGCACACACGACCAACTTGGAGCAAATCACGAACAGGGACAAGGGAAAAGATTGCCACTTGACAGAGATATGGCAGAAAATTTACATTACTTGCATTGGCTAAGGGAAATAGAGAGAGAGAGAGAGAGAGAGAGAGAGAGAGAGAGAGAGAGAGAGAGAGAGGGAGGGAGGGAGGGAGTGTGGGAGAGAGAGAGAGGGAGGGAGGGAGAGAGAGAGAGAGAGAGAGAGAGAGAGAGAGAGAGAGAGAGAGAGAGAGAGAGAGAGAGAGAGAGAGAGAGAGAGAGAGAGAGAGGTTATTAGTATGATTGAGCAATTGAAAATGAGTTAGTGAATTCACATACCAAGCACGAGTGAGCCCATTTGAAAGCGAGGCAAAAGCACAGTGGGACTGCCTTGTGAGAAGATTTGTCCGTGACGCATAAGACCAATCACGTAACCATTCTTGGCATCGTCGATGTAGCGAGTGCTGAAGAGGACGGTGACTTGTTGGTTCTCACATAGATCAGCCAAGTACTGCCAGAGTGACTCACGCATCTGTGGGTCCATTCCAACTGTAGGTTCGTCCAGCACAAGAAGTGATGGCTCATGGATGAGTGCGACAGCCAGTGAGACTCGGCGTTTCAGTCCGTCACTCATCTCTCCAACCAGTTGGTCAGTTTGAGGCAGTTCGAGCAGTCTGAACAGAAATTGGAATCGTTCCCTCAGTTGAGTGCCATTAAGTCCATAGAGCGTTCCAAAGTTGGCGAGTGTTTGAGCAATGGTCAATTGTGGTGAGAGACAAAGGCTTTGAGCCATGTAACCAACAGTGGAGCCATGCACCATGAGATGTTCAGAGTCTGGTGGCAGACCGAACACTTGGATAGAGCCAGTGGTTGGCATGTGCATGCCAAGGATGCAGCGAAGTAGTGAAGACTTGCCACAACCACTTGGTCCGAGAATGCCATACATCGAACCACGAGGGACATCAAGGGAGATGCCATTGAGGACGGTGACATGATTGTTGTACACTAGAGTGACATCACGAAAGTTAATGGCCACTTGTTGAGGTAACGATCTTGGGTCTGCCGCTTCTGCTACAAGAAATCTTTCCATGGCACTTTGGACTTGTATGATGAGGTCAACTCAAAAGGCGAGTGAGGCTAAACACCAAATGTCAGAGAGTACCGAGTCGAGACGAAACAGCCACCAATGGGAGTGAAGATAAAATAGTAGTAGTGAAGACCAAGTCTAGAAACATCAAAGGGAATGTTAGTTTGGACATGATTCATGAGTAGAGTGATATTGAAGAAAGTTATAGAACAGCTGAGGTGTGAGTTAGACTTTACTGAGGATTGGCCGTGTCCGGTGACATACTCGAAAGACAGACTGACAGACAATGAGACTGTGCACTCACCAAATGGCCAAAAGGTACAATCGAGACAGAAGTAGGGTGAGCTGCCAAGGAGGAATGAACAGACTGTTGTAGTGCTCACAATGTAAGGATGGACAAGGTGAGAGATTCAAGAGGGATGAGACGAGAGGTGAAGACACGAGACAGAACGCACACTAGGCACACACAGTAAGGCCACAGAACGTGCAATGACAGAAGGCAACTGAACAAACACACCAACCAGTGGGCGAACGCAAAGATGTAAATCGAAAACAAACATAAAACATCGGCGTACTGACTTGATATGTCCGATTGAAGATGAAGGCAGAAGTGACCAGGACAGAGTATGAGGAGAAAAGTTTAGGTAAGGTGGACAGACGAGCAAACAAACAACCACCGAACAAAGCAATCAAAATCACACTGAGACGTGTGTTACGTGTTGCTGATGACTATGATGATCGAGAAGACAAGCAGCATCAATCGGAGAACACAACCGAAGAACACAATCGACCTGAACTCGAGTCTAGAGTACAGTCGGATATTGACGTACGGATGCAGCCACAAAAGTACGAGCACGAACAGGCAGACACAACAGAGCTAACCAACATACACTCGGGACTTTGACCAACAACAGAAAACGAGCAATGGTGGGGCTGAGAGGAGGGAGTGCAGAGAGCAGAAAGGGAGCGACTGAGAAAGATCAAGAAAGGCAATGACAAACGAACACGGCAGGCAGACAGCCAACAGAGGAGGCGACACCAAACAAAAAACACTCATTCATATAAAGTCAAATGTTGTTCACAGTTGACGTTTGAATTTGATGCCGCCTGCCTTGGTCTGTTTATTGCCTTAAAATCTCTTTCTGTGTGCAGTGTGACCCATCATATTTATCACTAGCATTGAACGCCACTGCTCTGACTGTGTGGTAAGAGGGTGACGAATGAGTGGTGAAATGTGCTTTGTGAACTACACCACAAGCATCGTTCATAGTGATGAGTGGCTTTACACAGCATCGCCGAAACACACTCGTCTCTGGCTGTTGCTTTTGTTCACTATTGCCTTCTCCTTCCCTCTGCCTGTCTACTCTCACTCGAGAACGCCTCTCTCCTTTTCGCTAATTAAAACAAATCAATTCGATTCGTTTTTAGTTTGTGTATTACAGGTTTGTGATCTTTGTCTTTCCGTGCTATCAACAACATTCTTTTGAATCCACTCGTGTGCAACATCTCCATTCGTTGCCATTCACTGGTGTATTGGACCACCACCACCACAACCACCAACCACACGTAAGTCAAATAAAGGTATGTGTAAGCCCTGACTCGATCCTGTTGTGTTCGCTCACGAGCATCATTGAAACTTGCCGCAAAGTGCGAATCTATCGTACTCATCTGTACTGTTCTTGCCTCTAGTCTCAAGTCTAACACCGTTTGTCTCGTGTTTTCCTTTCGGTCTGTCATTTCATTCACCATAACCACCACTCTCACTCTACAATCAGTCATCTTATGTCTTACCTCGCTGTGTCAGGACACTTGTCTGCCTCTGCCCGCCTTAACGTGGCTCTGTATCCTGTGCACAATTATCCCTGGATGCATTTGTTAGTTTGCTCGCTCGTGTCTATCCCTTCCTGTACTGCATGCAGACATGTCTGTTTGTGTGTGTGTGTTCTGAACAGTCTCGAACCGTTCACCGCCCACTTTTGAGTGTTTGTTTATAAAACCCTTTATCAATTGTCTATCTAACTGTCTAGTTGGTTGTGTACTGTCAACCAATCACAGTGATGAAATCACTCATTTGTGTTTAGTTTTGAACTCGTTGAACATGCCCTACGCTATGATTGTCCGTGCACACCAGCCATCTCCACATTTCTCAATCTGCTTACCTTTGTCACCATCGTGTGTCTGGATTTCTTGTGTGTCTCCTCTTGCCTAGGCCTCTCCATGAAGCCCTAACTCGAGTAATCTCTATTCCTCCTGTTTGCTTATGTTATACTGAGACACACTCACTCACAAGCCACTCTAGTGTTCTTTGTCTCTATGATCCACTCTGCTCTTTATCAGTGAAGTTGTGCACATTGTATGTTTGCAAGTGTTTGAGTTAGTAAATGTGCTTCATCACTCTAACATACTATACACTGTCTGTTTGCGCAGGTTATCATTTGTTTGCTTCTAAGCGCTAGAACAAACTCACAGAACTACTTCCACAAGAAGATGGAGAACATTAACAAGAAACTCTTGCTGGTGGGCGACCGTGCCTGTGGCAAGATCAATCTTTTGACTGTTTTCAGCAAAGGCCAGTTGCCTGAGTTTTATCACAAAAGGGTCTTTAAAAAATTTGTCGACACCATCGAAATCAATAGAAAAAAAGTAAGACTATTCATTGTCGCAGCTATCTTACTCTTAAACAATTTATTTTGTTAAGTTGATTTGTTCTTGTGGAGCACTTCTGGACTCGAAGATTATGAGTGTCTTCGATCTTGTTCCTATCAGGACAGTGATGTCAT
>JAKIJQ010000254.1:0-189647 GCA_023373905.1 Rhizoglyphus robini | reverse complement strand
GCCCTCTGAGCCCTATTCTTTTCAATTTAGTTATCGACCAACTGCGCTTCGAAACCTTGGACCTATCACACATGGGCTTCCCAATCGGTGGTCGAACTCTACGATACCTCGCATTTTGCGGATGATTCTCTTCTGGCCGGAAAAGAGTGCACAAGAGATTGAAAGTGTTGGCAGCCATTTCCGATGGAATTCTACCTTAAAGTTAGGTTGAAAATCAATGCAACGAAAACTGTCCTCTTTGGGTCAGATGAGCAAATCTCAATCGATGGCGAATCGATTGCCCCTGTGATCTCCTTTCGTTATCTGGGCGCGATTATCGACCTAGACGATAGCCACCGGTTCAAGTCAACTGATATTTGTTTCAAGTTGCATCGTATCAAGTCAGCCTACACTTTCCATCCAGAACATACAGACACCGCAGACTGAATTTGAGTGTCCAATTTGCCAGCAAACGTTTCCATCGAAATGTTTAACCTCACAGCATTGGACAAATAATCACATGCAGCTGGCACATTTGAATACAATCACTGCAATGTGGTTCTGTGTACGTTTGGATAATGCCGCCAAACATGTCAACAAAGTTCATCATAATCAGACGAATTGAAATTTGCCAACTTGGTCGTTCATAGGTCATCGAAGATCCCGGTCCTTTTCAGGGCCACCATTAGTGATGAAAAAGGGCATCCTATAGTTGAATCAGGTATTTGGTATATAGGCCCGATCGGTACAATACAATCGTGTATATTAATTTCGTAGAACACATGAAACGGCATATGATTGAATCGATCAATTGGGAATTTCTCCAATCTGTCAATTGTGGGAAGAGTGAGATTCTCTTGACTTGTTGGGTTACATATTACAATTGATGAATTAATTCGCATCCCCCCAGGTATATCAATGACTATATTATATCATAGAAAGTGTGATTCGTTCATTTGTTTTATCCATAGACTATCTTTTGGTCATGATTGGAGACAAGTCCCTGCAGGACGAGCAAATCCTTGTGATCTGCAGACATGGGCACTGCTTCCCGGAGGGTAAAGAAATATGATTCACAGAGATTTAATTTCGTGCCGGGTTAACAATCCAGGATTGTCAATCCTAGGAGTTTTCTTGTAAAAAACAGAAACATGCGCCAGTTTTACCAGTGTCACTAAGAAAAGACATCAGACTTTAATAATTCAAAATGATTTAGTCTACATTGTCAAGCAAAAAACTTACTAAAAAGGCAGTAAAATTGTGGTTGGCATTGTTGGCAATGTTACGACATGATTGTGAGTTCTAAGCAAAACTCAGTAATAGCATTAATTTGATATTACAGATATTCAAAATGTTCAATACACAATCGGAAGGTCATATAATTTCAAATCAATTTTAAAATGTGCGATAAAGTGAGTTTACCACCACCAATGGCACCAACTAGCAAGATAGTTTCATTGGGACGTAACAAAAGTTGGATCTGATTTGACGAAAGTATTAAGAAAACAATAAAGCATACAGTTTGGTTTGCTTTGGCTTTGCCTGGGGGTGACCGCAGAAAAACGTCACGTGACGTACGTATGAACAGTCATTTTATGCAAATCGGCTGTTTCAAATCGAGTAGCGCTAACCTGCGTATTTAGCAAAGACATTACGGTCAATCTGAGCCCCTAATCCCCAATCAGCAATTTATGCTACAGTAATTGGGAATAAATAAATTGTAAATAGAGCATTTTATTATATATAATCTAATTGTACAATCTAACATACGTGACGATAGGTCGATTGAAATGTCCACCAACATGTAGGGTGCAATTGTTGTTGTTTTACAATCGATGACTCAAGTGAGAACTTCTTTTGGTATATTGACAAGAATAATTTTTGAGTGAAATTCAAGATGAAGTCAAGTGACATTGAGCAACAATACCATTGTCTGTCTCTATAGTCCAGTCTAGTGACCCTAATCCAATGGAACGACTGTACTCGATATTTAAATTTTATTTTTAGTTTTTAACAAGAAAATGCTCGGGTCGCAAAGGTGAATGGTTCGGTACGCTATATTTAAACTATCATGCATTTTTGTATTTTAATCTACTGCTATCGGATAAGAATTTAGAAACTTTGATTGGACAATTTTTGTTTTGTCTTTAAACGTTTACGAGTTTGCATTCGTGTGGTGTGCCAATATTGGTGCCAACGTCATTCAATCACTAGTGAAGCTCGGAAATGGCTTAGAGCGCATGAGAAGATTGCAAAATACAATCCAGCAAACTAAATAGAATTAGATAATTCAATTATATTAAGATTCAATATTCAATACTCAAAGAGAAGGCTTGCTTGCGTGAACCTGCTGAAGTGTTATTGCACTACTCGGTCCAAGGCTAAAACCGTACATGTACTGATCTTGGGCGTGGACTCGCTCGTAAAATGCGTGAGAAGCTTCAACTTCATTCGAATCTCTCGCTACTTGGAACTTTTAGTTGAATCGCTGGGACAGTGAGTGCACTCTTGTGCATAATTGAGCTTAGGTTGGCTAAGGCGAATCCCGGAAAACCACGGCAGAGCCGGCCTGAATTAAAAGTATTGGTACTGGCTGAATCATATTTTGCTAGGATGTGCCATCAAAGTCAAACCAGACTCGAACCAAACGGAACAAAAGGTAAGCATTGATTGGCAAATTGAAACCAATCAGTGTGCCCATTTGTTCAGCACAGACTGCTTTGTCGGACCGCATTATATCAACTGTCCACTTTAGTGTGTTCTTTGAGAAAGCAGATTGAGTGTTACATAAACTAACGGATTATAATTTTTTCTTAACTTCGAGAACATTCGCAGTATTTTGTAATCATAGTTGACCCAGTCCTGAGTACGCCATTGCCATAATTCGCATCAGCCAGATGCTGAAAGTCCATTAATGGTGACCATTACCATGAGACACGAGTAGAGGGTTACATCTAGCCATGCTAGTGGTAACCACCAGATGGACATGTTCGCATTCGCCGAAAAAACAGATACGGTCCGGCAAATGCGATCAGGGCCCCGCCTGTTGAAAGATTGACACAAAAATTAGGGTTGAATTTAAATTCAGAAAAGTATTGGGCAATATTTAGTTTAGTTGGAATAAAAAAATATAAACAACAGTGATTCAAGTGATATACTTACTGACAGGAGGAAGCCAAAACGGGTCAATTGATCCATACGATCAAGATGCTCAATGACTTTAAGAATGATTATTTCGGGAGTCTTTTTGAACAAGCCTGTCGGTTTAGGTGATTTAAAGTTAAAGGGCATAGTGCACTGATTTGTTGTTTGTAGTTTTTCTTTTCGGTCCAAAATGTCTTTAAATAGTCTCCAATGCCAACTGATTTTGCCATTCAGGTGAGTTCGAGTTTCGGTAATGGCCGAGTAACAGAATAACCCCCCAGAAACGCATCCAAACACGTCATCATCTTTCACCCTGAATAGGGCAAAGAAGATTGCAAAAATGTCGCCAGAATTATGCCAACCAGCGACAATAGCAAAAAATCGGATTGCGTAGAGAGTGGAAGCGACCACATTGAACAAATGGAAGTGGGCGTATCGTAAATGTCCTTTGTTGCTTTTTTTCACAAGATGAGAAATTTGATTGACCATGAAATTTTTGGTGACACATTTCGGACCAATGAAAAGTATTCTGATAATGTGGTACACGAAGAACAAGAAATAAGCAAAATTAATCAATATTTGAAGCGACATTTCTTTTCGCGATGTGGACTAGACTAAACTGAAATGTTGAGTATGGTTCAATTTGCTTTCAAATTTGTCAGCGAATTGCGAGCTGGGCTAATATGGTGCACAGCAGAGCACAAAACAAAGCTTGTCACTTGGCAACCGCACAATCCCGCGCAAACTCGCTTTCACTTTGATTAAAAATAAAATGCTTCAAATCAATTAAGAATTCATGTTAAATTGAATATTAAATGAAAGAAATACAATTCATTTTCTGAAGAAATTAATATTATATTACATTGGCATTTCAAGCAAAATCGAAATTGCTCAACTTTGACGAAAATGTGCCGAGTTGGGTGAATTTGTCGTGTTGTTTTGAAGTTTGAGTCTAAATTAGAGCAAAAGAAAATCGATTTTGGAAAAAAATTATTGCTCGATTACAAATTACGAAATTAAATGGAAAAGTTCTTACTTAGTTGACTTTGTTGGAGCATATGAGATTAGTCAACAGTTCGTTTAAAAGACATTTTTAAAAAATGAATTTAATTCAATTTAATTCACTATGTATGTATTCCTAAATTCCGAAAGCATTTTCAGTCCATTGTGATAGCACTGATGAAAACCAAAGTGTTCCGACAATCAACAACAGTGAGAGGAGTGATATATCATATGTGATATCAAGAGTGATATAACTGGGCTGGAAAGGGAGAAAATTTCGTACAGATGTTTTGATTTTGATTGATTTTGATTGGCCCAGTCCAAGCCAAATTGTCAGGGTAAAATCATTACATACCTGCAAAAACATGTTCAAGATTAGCGTAATGTAAAATAGAATCAATAAATTTTGTTTGTTCATATTTTTATTTGGCTCATGTTGTTTCTGTCATCTAAACAACTCAACTCGAAAACGGTAATTGAATTAACAACAGTGCAACAGTGTCAGACACAACAGTGCAAATGCAAAACATATTGAATTTTTAAGTATTGTCAGTCTCCATCTCATTGCTTACTTGTAACAGTCCAGTATATGCACCTAAAATGTCCTATCGATAACACATCGGAAAAACTTGTTTAGCAAATGACCGATCTTTTAATTACTTTCTCAATCAGATAGAGAGTCAAGGTGATTCATACGAAAGCAATCATAAGCATCCACCAATTGGCTCGAAACAGATGCGACATTAATCAAATTCAATTCATCTCGAGTCGAGCAGTTTGAACTTGCCCAAATGCTTGTGCGTGCAAACATCTCTTTGCAAGGACATTGAGTAGAAAAACACACAAAATATCTTACACATATTGACAACTCAACTGTGTCAAATAAACCTCGTAATCCGTAAATTTAATTATAATTGTACTTGAATTTCTGTATATACTTTTATTCAAATAAAATAACTCTCAACAGCTTCTGTCTAGTCAAATTCATTTGTTTGTTTATCACTTGGGCAAAAGTGCTAAACATATTTTGGTAATTTTACAAAACCAATCACACCATTCCAAAAATGCAGAGTAAATTCATTCTTGAGAGGACAGTTTTGTTGTTGTTGTTGTTGTTGCTGTTGTTGTTGTTGTTGTTGTACGCCAAATAGATTCGCTGGACAATGGACCGTTCAGCACAGCATACCAACTGATGCACAAACAACACCACGAATGATATTCACGTTGACACTGTTGTGCGCACTGATTGACATTTTGTGTTTGCTCTACTCTGGGTAGTATGAAAAGGGATTTGACCTATCACATCTATCACCGAACAAGAAAAACATTATTCTAGGGAAATTATTTTTACACTGCGCGTCACTCATGTTGCCGATTTGCGTGCACGCGCGTTGACTTGAAATTTTTGCTTAACTTTTAACTTCTATAATTTCATAATTACTCGATCAATTTTAATCAATATTTTTTTCTTCAGATACCCTGACTAGTGATTAGTAAAACTAAGGCAAAAAATAATGAAATTACTTTGTCTATTAATTAATACAATATCATTTCTATAAAAAGTTGAAATTTTTGAAAATAATATTTTGATTTTAAATTTTCGATTACGTCCTATCAGAAAGGTCTTTTGTTTTAATTTTTTGTTTAATTATTACACAGATTGAACTGTTATGTCCGTCTTTGTGCAATATTTTGCTAAATTGTATAGGCAAGTTTTCATCATCTCAAACAAAATGTTTATAATGAGTTTCTTTGGCATCAAAGTCAAAGGTATTAGCAATGATTGTATTTCGTTCGAGATTGTTTTGGGACTAATTTTTTGGTTCAATTCAAAAAGAACCACTCATGAAAAGATTGTCAAACTTGAAAAAATTATTGTCTGAACTGTAGAACGGTTTGCAAAGAAACAAAAGTGAAGCGCCAAAATGGTGAACGCTCGCACACGCGAATCGGCAACATGAGTGACGCGCAGTGTATATAAATTGTGATTCTCATAATCAGAGTCCATACCTGTGGATATCACTCGCGATGTTGTTTATGCATAAATCGATACAATCGCCGAATTCAATTGCCATTGGCCGGTGAATATAATTGGACATTCAAATCTTATTCCACGACAACAACATAATTTGCCAACTCAAAGTTCAATTCATTGCAGATACATACAGCGATACAGCAAAACAACCCACAAATTTCATCATTATGATATTCAGAACAATATTTCAAAGTGCAATTTTCATTTTCAAACAACTTTAATACGATGCAGTTGCCCGATGTAGACTGAACTGAGCTGCATGGACGCACGCACATCATTTATATAAAAAGAACTCAACTTTAACACAGACATACACAGACTACTTTATCCTGAGGTAAGTGAACATTTGATGCGTATAGTGATAGTCAATACTTGATGAATACTTAATTAGTTCTTAACTAGAAATCAGATAAAATACTCCAATGACATACAAACAGCCGAGTTGCGAAAGTGAAAAACGAGAATTGAAGTAAAAATGTGAATTAATGGATTATGTAGCTTTTTCAAGGTCTTTCTCTTGTCAGTGCAGACACTTTTAAACGAGTTCACTTGGCCCTGAATGTCGTTCAAAAAGTAAGGAAATGCGTCTTGTTAAATGCAAATGAAGAAATTGTGTTCTAATCTCCTCATAAAAGGGTTTTCAACTCGCAAATATATTGGTTTATCTTTGTTCATCTTCATCAGAATACAGTTCACATCACCATTTGTTGTCTCCTCTCACAAGCTTTGCCTCAGTTTTTTCCTAACTCACAGTCTCGATTGACACTTGGCAGCTTTAACAGCGTTGACACCAAGGTGTGAATTTTGACTATTTCGATCAGTGATAGTCAATAAACGTATATTGAACCGCTAATCGTTAATTGAGCCTAAATTGCGCTCAACTATCTACATGTTGGTTGCATGTTGTCAAGACAACTATCAATGGGCTCGTCTGATTAGACCAGAATATTGTTTGACCAAGCACAAAACTTGGCTCAACTTTTGTCCAAAATTATTCGTGTGTAACCAAACGCATACGAGATGAAATACAATTGGTCGTATAATTCGAGGTAGAAAGGTCGTTTAAAATTAATGATTTTTCTAATCGTTTTTGTGTGCTTGAATGTTTCAGTGTATTGCCAACAACAACTCGTGTAATACATGCAGTATTGATTGGGCTACCAAACTGAGTTTTGTTCACTTTGCAATTTCTCGAGAAAACAACGTCATAAATGACCTTGGCAATCTTCACTATTTGGAGCATAGAAAGGCGAGCAGGCAGATCAAATTGCTGTAATCAGTCAAATGATCTTGTGTTCGAATTGCAGAATTATTGGATATGTATTGATCGTACGTATACACGAAATGCATTTTCTAAAGAATTTTACTATCACTAATGACACAACAGTCTCAAGTCACAAGACGATAGACAAAAAGTTTGTGCTTGCAAACTTTTCAACTTTTTTGTTGTGTGCATGGAATAACGAATGGTTGCCAAAGACAATGAAACCATGGCGAACAAAGAAAGAGGGCCGTCTATTAGCTAAAATGATTTGAGCAAATTGGGACACTTAATTATTAGAGCATAAAGTGAGCTGATCTGAAGCTATTTGAGTGCTGGAGTGAAATGTTTGTATTGAAATTTATATGAGCAGTTTGGTGGAAATGTAAATGGAGACTTGCTAGGACAATTTTCAAAAATCAAGAATTAAAGCAAAAAACGTCAAAAAAAGTTTCATTGAGCAATGTGCATTGTCCAAGTAGACAAGTAAGTGAAGACAAACAGCGGTCTGATCATTCGAGAGACAAAATCGTTATCAAGGAAGCTGTAAGCTAGTGAAAGTGTTTATCGGAAAGGTGTCCATTCGACACAGATCGGAACTAAGCTTATAGGCGTAGTCGCAAAACAGGCTAGTGACAAAACAGCTTCCTCCATCGGAAACGGTTTCAAATATATTAGTGGATAGTCTTGTCCAAACTCGTGTCTTGACTTCATGTCAAATTCAATTAATTCTGTATGTATGTAATGTATACTGTCAATTGCTTAATCTCTTTACTATATTCTAAATGCCAAAATAAACATACAATTTTAATGTAAATTCATTTACAATTTTAATTTTAAATCAAATAAAACCTTTTCCAGCAATGAATAAGTTTTTTTGTCTGTTATCCCTAAACTGGTTGACCCGGAATTTTCGCCAGTGAAGTCACCAATCTGATCAACGAGACAATTACCTGCATGCACAGCAAACTTCTCTAACAGAGTCGGTTTGAAAAGTCTAATCCAATCAAAAGCCTCGATTTTTTAGTAATCTAATTCGACTCTCACATTTCTTTGACTCTTTTATTTCATTGCTATTTCGAATGTGTGAAATTATGTCACTCCAACCAGATGAACTACAACCCACACCAAGCAACAAAGGCCCAGATTCTTCTCAAAGTGAAATCTTGCACCAGTACTGGTCACAATGTTTGACAATCCAAAATACCTTTATCAACAATATCAAACATGAGCTTGTCAAGTTTAACCAGTTTATACATCCAACCGCGGACATTGAACAAATTCGCCTCAGTTCAAAAAGCACACAAACTCCAACTTTGACCTAAACCAACAAGTCAACAATATAGTCACACTCACAAATATACTAGCACGCAATTACGTCTCCGACTGGAGCGTGATTGGCCCAATCACAAACACTGACCATAGGTTAATTCAATTCACTGTCACATTAGTCAATACACAAGTTCCATCTAAATCTCAATTCTCTACTCGCAAATTCATTGAAAACGATCACACTCCCTGGAATGACTTTGTAGCCAACATTAAGACAGAAGACATCAGTCGAGCTACATTACTAAATTTACCACCACCAAGTCTACAACAAAGTTCAGCAAAAAATGCCAACGAGAGCCAAACATGGACAACCGTCAAACACAAATTACGGTGATTGAATTCAATTTCACCAGGATAGATCAGTAACTCAACCAATGATTTTTGGGTGCCTTGGATAAATTCTATTCTGTTAATCACTTATTTTAATTCTAACATGAGTTTAGGTTCAATATCACAATTTGTCACATGAATTAATTAGATTGTGCCTACGGGATATTTACAGATTAAACTATACAAGATTTCAAATGTTAATAGTCACACTACACTAGAGCCTAACAATCTGTAAACACCGAGAGACGTTTATAGCAAATGCAATGTATACGAGCGCTCCAAACTGAGTGACAGTGGATTGAAGCTCTCCTAGTAAACACATTTATAATTTTATATTAAATAATAATTAAATACTTTTGTCTTGCAATGTATCATAAGTTGTTAGTGTCTGTTATCTCAGTTCGCTTACCAATTAGTACATGTTGTGTGTAATGCAGAGCACTTGTCGATTGAGTGAATTCACTGTGATGGAATGACTGACTGAATGAACTTTGGGGTGAGATGAATACAAAAGTTGAAAATTGATTACAAAACAAAATGCACAAACAACGTGCACAACACATAAAGAAACAATATTGAACGCGCTGAGTGAATTGAACTGAACAAACAAAACACAGACAGACACAAACACACACAGGAAAATAATAAATTCAAATAATGAAAAGTTTTTTGGCGTATTTTTGTAGTTTTTTACTTTTGACTAATCACACAAACCAGGAAAATAGCAATTTCAATCATTATACATTTAATTAGAATTTTTTTAGATTTTAAATGAGACTTAATCACACACAAACGTACACACACGGAGCAGCAGACAGTGTTTGCACTAAAGATAACAGGATTGCTTTTTCTGCACTTCAGTAAAATCATTAATCAGCAACATTCATGGGTTGTTCTCGCTCTCGGAATGCTTCGCCTCATATCCGAGGTGCTCTTTCGCACAGTTTTGTTGTCTCTAGTTGCACACACTCGTGCAGAGAGAGAGAGAGAGAGAGAGAGAGAGAGAAGAGAGAGAGAGAGAGAGAGAGAGAGAGAGAGAGAGAGAGAGAGAACCAAAACCAGACAAGAAACAATCGATATTACTTTTTAAAATTTCGTTTTGTTCATTCATTGCGGTTTATTAATTTAGTATGGTTTTGAGAGTTTTCCATTCTGAGTTAGAAGATTCAGACAGGAAGATGTAGGCTCAGAGGGTTATTAAACTAAACTTAAACCTAACATTCTCTCTCTCTCTCTCTCTCTCTCTCTCTCTCTCTCTCTCTCTCTCTCTCTCTCTCTCTCTCTCTCTCTCTCTCTCTCTCTCTCTCTTTCTAACGATCGATTCACTATTGTCCTAATTGAAAAGAGATAAAACTCAAATTCAGTGCACTACCGACTTGTGGGTAACAAAACGAATTGCGACAAGTTGTACAAAATTGTTGGGTCGATTGAAATCCTTTAGCTACAGAAAAAGTTCGACGAACCCACTTTTATTAGGCCAAAAGTTTACGGAAGTGTGCAAAACACGCAGAATTGCTATAAATGTAGAAGACTAACAAAATGCACATTTCAACTTGATTGTCAATTGAGACAGAATAAAGTGTTATTGATTGTGTTCTAATTTAATTGAACATTGCATGGCATTATAAATGTATACAGAAAAAGATTATTTTCCCATAGAATTTGCCTGGTAATTCCCAATAATTTGCAACAACGTGTGTTGTAAAGTGGTGCATTTGATTGGTAGATGGGTCACCCAAAGTGATCATTTTACATTTTTTAAAATTATTAAATGAAAAGTTTCATTCTAAATCAATATTAATTAATTAACTGTGCACACAAAGATAATTAGTGTAATATCAAAAAATTCTCTTGTTACTTCTCTGATAGCTTATCAGAAGAGTAAGAAATTAAAATCGATAATATTTTTATTTAATATTTAATAAATTCAATTCAAATTTGCATGATCGTCATCAATCATCAACTTCAAGTCAAACAATTCATTATTTCACTAGCCAATTAAAATAAGTTAATTGCCTTTGCTTAAATTAGAACATTTGTAAAGTAATTTGCATTGTCACGACATTTAAATTAATTCGTGTTCATTAATTTTATTAATTTAAAAATATAAATATTTTTGGAATTCTTAGAATATTACCTTTTTGCGTAATTCAATTCAATATAATAAAATAAAATAATTTTATTTAATGATTAGAGAATAGTGAGATTATTTATTGATCGTGTGATCGGAATCAATTGAGAGAGATATATATAGACATCATCGCGAGCGGTCACGTTTTCCCCATGTTAAAGGGTCAACACACTTATTAACATGTGCATAACTAAACACATTTTACATATTTTTATTATACCACAAAACACATCCATTAACATGCCTTCTGTATTTAACTAATAATCTTTATTATTTATTCTGCATCAATATCTTTGTTACTGCTACTAATATCTAAGAAAAATCAATTGAGAGAATTGTGAGACTATCTATTGATAATGTGATTGAGACCAATGGGAGGATGGAGAAAAGACAAACTTACTTTATTCCAATGTTGTATGGTTCGACCTCAGAATTGAGAACGAACAAGAGCGTCACTTGGTCAGAATGTTGTCGATCGAAAAGTAGACATTTTCTTTCTTATCTGTCACAGGCATACATCAAACTGACGACGACAGTCAATCTGTGCAATGTGAATGCGTGAGAATGCTTTCTCAAGTTCGTTTTGGGAAAAGAGAATTTTCTTTTAGTTATTTGCCTTGCGTGACTTGATGATATAGTTGGGGGCTGAGTGTTTGTGAATGTCATGTGGTAAATGGTTCAACAGATTTACTCTGCTATTTTGAATTGAGTAATTTAAACAACTAACGATGACGATGGCTGTGTACGGTTGCATGTAAAGTTCGGTTAGCGCGCGCGTTTTCTCTCTCTCTCTCTCTCTCTCTCTCTCTCTCTCTCTCTCTCTCTCTCTCTCTCTCTCTCTCTATCTAGAAAATTTACTTTAAAGTGAATGTCAAAGAAGTGGTTGCTGGTGTGTATTTTGTAACCATAATTATGTGCAATCGGTCTCATTCATTTGTAAGGCTTCAATTCTAATCAATACACACAGTGTCGTGTTACAAAATTTGTTTTCAACTAAAAAGTTTTGATCATTAATCAGTTAATCAATCATTACACAGTCTGAGTATCAGTCGAGTTGTCTGTACTTTACAAGGAAGTTGAAAGGATGATCATCTGGCCAATTTGAAGTTCAAGTGATTGCAAAGTGTTCTGGTTAGAAATGCCCATTGCGATCGATTCATCTCTATGAAGGATGTTGAATACGTGAATGGCCTGGATTCAAACCTACGTATTTTCAGTCCGACAAGCAAGCAACAATGGGATTCGTCATGTGCGGGACAGTCTCGCATTCCACATTTGTCATTCGCTTGAGACATAGCAATGAAACACTGTAGGTGGTGTAGTAGTTGAGCAAAATTTCAAGGAATTTTGATCTCTTTAATTAGAATCAATTTTTATGTGATTTTTGTATACAATATCAAATAAAGATTATTCTAGATTATTTTGTGAAGCTTTATTTGTTACTAGAGGGTTTAAATAGATGATTTAAATCAATAAATTTCAAAATGCTACTTTTAGAGTCTGTTGGCGCCCAACAGACTATTTCAGCATCAATAACTATTACAGAAATTGTAATTTGCTCTCGTTATGAATTGCTCAAAATTATAACTAATTGAGTTATAATTGAGGGATAATTGAGTTAAGAATTGAGTTAAACAATTGAGTTACGATTGAACCACATTAAAAGGTGGGTCTTGAATATTGATTGAACGATAAAAAAAAGTCGCGAATGGACCTGATAATGTTTGATCATTGAACTACGATCGCAATGGGCCAAAATAATCAAACGAATGATCAAAAAGGTCGCGATTGGACAAAAAAAATGTTGATTATTGAACTACATAATAAATAAATAATTGAATATTACAAAAATTACATTATTAATTCAAAATATAATAAATCGCTGTAATCACAAATAATTATTATTCGATATCGACATTAAATATTTCAAAACACGATTTGCAGATTAGAACGGAACAGTTTGCCTTGCAAACTGGATTACAGCAATTCTGGCAAGCATTGTTTGCTTTTCTGTCAGAACTTCTTTTGCAGTACTTGCAACGAGCTTGCTTTTCAAGTTTGCATGTTGATCGAGTTTGGTTGGAATTTTCATTCGAAACCATTTCATCCTAATCAATACCATAATTTAAAATAAGATTTGCTTTAGTCTCCTTTTTTACAAAATCTTGAGTCGAACTATTATTCAAACGATTATATAAATTTGCCTTCATCAACTCGTACGTTACTTCTTTTAAGAGCAATTGTCGTTGTCCTTTTCGCTTGCCAAAATAGTCTAGGTAAATCGACATGAATAGTCGGAATGAGTTGAAGCCAGCAATATTCAAAATGTTTTCAAAAAGGCCAATGGCCATCGACGCGTTGCACGTTGACAAGAATACTTTCCAGTTATTTGATCGAGCAGACACCTATTTTGATTTGATTGTAAAATAGATTCATTAGAGGTTTCTTCTTTTCATTTGATGCAACCTCTCATTCATAATGCAAAGTGCTCAACAGTAGTGACTTTGTTTTTCTTATTTGAATGCGAAACTAAAATTGCTCTCGAGTTGAATAGAAATATACTCGAGTGCAATTCTCGTCTTTACCATCTCTGACCAAATTTGGCACTTCGCGGCGATTATTTTGTATGATTCCAACTGCAGTCAAATTGATGTTTCGTGATGATTCAAACAATTTAAGTGAAGTAAAATATCGGTCACACACGATTGTTCGGCCACTATTTTTTGAACATTTTCGACAATTTGAGTACAATTTTCGGTCCAAGATCAGTCTTTCGAGGAGCATCTTTATCAACACGGCCGATATACACGATTGCATACAAAGCGTACCCTGTTTTGGCATCACAAATCAAGGAAAAATTTAATTCCATACTTTTCATGCCTATTTGGCATATATTGTTTGAATTCAAATCGGCCATCAAATCCGTACAATTGTTCGTCCACAGAGAGTTCGATTTCTGGAATCATCATTGCGGCAAGTTTGTCCGTATTCTTTCTAGCCTCTCTAGTTTCTTTGTCGTCAAACCGAACATAATTTCAAACATTCTTCCATGAGATTTTTTTTAGATAAAAGCCAATTGCACATAAACTTGCTCTCACATAAGCTCGAACATTGTCAATGAGCCACTGAGTCTTTGTTCGTTGTAGTTCACTCAGTGGGTCAATTGTTAACAAACCAAACAGTTGCATTTGTAAGTTTGGGTTTGCACTCGATGTGAAGGTTTTTACCGTGGTTTTGCTCTGGCCACGGGTTTTTCCTGGACCGGTCAACCGCCCGAATTTCATCTAAATCGAAAGAGCCAGAAAACCGACCTCGTAGTTTATTTTGATTGGTCACATATGTCGTATGTAATTTGCCGCTGGAGTACGACAACACCGAACAGGTCTACAATCGAAACAAATTTCTCAGGAATTTTGATTTTTATATTATCATGAACCAAGTTTGTCTTTGATTTGCAAGTACTGTGATGAGTCTTTTAGTATTGGAACTGTCCAGAAACCTTTCAAAGCTCACCAATTGAGTACCATTCACAAGAAGAACTTTCAGAAGATTCAAGTCAATCCCGAACAGCTTGCACTTGAGAGAAAAGTTCATCTGATGAATGAAGCAATAAAGAAAGCGATTAAAGCATATCCTGAGGAACATATCGCTATGCACATTGTCATCACCGATGAGGAAGAAGCTCGTAGAAGAGGATGCAATGTGAACGAATTGGCGTGAAAACCGTGTTTTCGACTTTTCGAACCAGAAGCGATCGAGAAGTACTCAAGTAATCTGTTGGATCACATCGCCTCGAATATCCACGACAAAATGTCAAGAAATCACATAAAAAAGTTCAACTTGAACAAGAGATTGCAGCATTAAGTCAATCCAGTGCAAAACAAAGAAGAAAATTTCTTGTCGATGGAAAACGCCAACCTCTTCCAACACCAGAGAGAAAATATGCCAATCGATTGACCACATTCGATGAGCGAAGTATTGCCCTCAAAACAATTCGATCAATTCCCAAGGCAGGAATGAGAAGTGTGCGAACATACCTTCGACGTTCGGTAATTCGTAAAGTCAATCGCCCATTATCTGATGATACACTTTAGAGACATCTTCTTAGTGCAATCGATGGTAAATTGTTTGTTTCGCTAATTCTGTTTGTTCATGTTTCAATTTGGACATTTTAGAGGATTACGAAGCTGAGAATCGCTCACTCAAGGACCGCAATCTGTGGATTGATGAGTCGAAAACGAACAATGATAGCTCAATGACGTGCATATATTTTAGCAGTTTGGATAATGATCATATTGGTCACCCGTACATCACAGAGATACGCGAAACTACTCCAAATGCTGAACAAATTGTCGAGATGGTGCAAAAGGGTCTGAAGAAGCTATTCTCAGACGGCAACATTCGAGTTGAACTATTCCAACTTTAGTGACAGACTCTGCAAGAACAATGAAGAAGGTCGGACATAGTCGGACGAATTCAAATGCCTTCGTTGATTTGCCTTCAAGTCACTTGTTTGACACACGTACTTCATCTAGTTTGCGAAATGATTTGAAAGCAATTTTCATATTGCGATACATTCATTGGTTTGATGAAGCGAGTCATGTACAACTCGTACAAACGCAAACAGGATTTTCGCGCTTGTTCCAAAAGAAAGTGATGCCTCCGCAGAGGAAGTGATTTCAATTGATATCAATGATAGTAATACTTTCCCTGAAGAGTTTCTACTGAACCCATTTGGTGAGGAGTTTTGATGACTTTCTCTTGGACAACGATGCTGCACTTGAGTACGCACTTCGCGATCAATTGACACTGGATCTTGATTTGGATGAAATATTCGAAATCAACGAAGGGTAAAACACCGATGAAATCGATTATGAGTACGATGATAATAATGAACCAGCACCACTTGCTCCTCGCCCAGATTTGAGTCGATTCCGGCACAAGGCTGAAAACGGCCAGCTTCTATCACCACAATTAATCCACGTTCATTTAGATTTGCTTTAGATTTGAATTCTCGTAGTACAAGCGAAAAGTCTACCATCAATGAACTTAAAAAGTTGATTAACGAAAAGGGTGCATCACGTGATTTACTTTGAACAAATTTAGCCCAAATCTACAAAAACTTCTCTCTTCTGCTCGTATACATCTGTATGCTCGTGGAAGATGATCAACCAGTTGACAAGTCAATGAAAATTATAAACAAAGCTGAACAGCTTCTTGTTTGTGTGGCTTCGATTGAAACTGACCCAAAGGGTCTTGGTCATCTTGCACTGAAGAAGCTTAGGGAAGTATTGGCCAATAATACCGGTTTGAAAAGAATTGCTTCAAGTTTGTAAAAAGATAAGGTTTACTCCTACGCATCTGTCACCTCAATGAAAATAGAGAGATTTTTTTTCTCAATTGCGAAAGCGTTACTCTTACGATACTCATTTCAGTTACCTTGAACATTCGAGTCAAATTGCTCTCTACAATATTGCTCCGTCAGGATCTGCCTCCAAGGTAAGAATTTACGGCCATTTCCCGAAATGTGCATTTGATTAAAAATAATTTTAAATTAATTTCAGAGATCTAAATACAACCAACAGTTTTACCTCACCAAACCAAAAGAGAAGAAGCTAAAGCGACTGCAACCACTTCAGCGCAAGTCATACCTTCACAGAAGAGGTCCTACCAGGTCCGTGAATCGAAATATTTCGAATGATTTGAATAAGCACTGAATTGAGCACTATTATTGCTACTACTACCACTGATAATACTGATTGATTGAAATTATTTTTATATATCTATTATTTTTTAGTAACATTGATTTGAATTGATGAAATTGCCGTTTGTTCAATAAAGACCTAAAACTGGTTATTAATAATTAAGTTAATGTCAAAGTTTTGTCTCATGCAGTTGTTCCAGTTGGTGCACTTTGCACTCGTGTGCTATGCTGGATTTGATTCATTTATTTCTTTGGATATTCTTTGCTCCAACAAAATCCAAACACGAGCATCGTTTTCTATCCTAATTTTATTTGTTTGTCATCTTCTTTGAACTCGAATTTTCTTGCATATACTAATCGATTACACAGTACCGACCAAGTTTCAACTATGATTCTGATCGTTTGTGGTTTGTGACAGTTGTATTGTTGACTTGTTAGGATATGAATGAACATAGAACGAAAAATGACGAATTGTTGGCCTACTTCTAATAAGCAAAAATGAGTCAACTTGGATTGATGAACTATTTTGATGCATTCTAGAACATGAGAATACTTAGGAACATTTCAAATAGATGTAGACTCAAGGATTATGACGAGTTCACAAACAGGTGAACACTTTACCGATCACCAATAGAATGTTACGGCCAAAAGTCAAAAGTCAATCACTTTATTTGTCAATGTTCAATTCATCATCGTTGAGTTGGCAAACATAGTTTAACTGGCTCACACGAAGCAGAACAATAATTTAAGTTTTGTCACGCACATATTCACGAAATTGGTCGTGGAATTATGCATCAACAAATCGGTCAAACAGAGACTTGATCAATTCGACCGTCCTGGATGGTCATGGAAAAATAAAATTGTGTGTCGTCAGTTAGCTTGCAGGAATGTAGATAACAAGACTTGCAAACTGGCGGCTGAAACTAATGATGCAATATTGGAGGAGTATGGTAAGTAAAAGCTTGCATTCAAATTGTAAATATATTTTAATGTGATTACAATTTACAGGTGTCGAAATGGAACGACGAGGTTGCTATGTAACTGATCAAGCCTTCCACTCGGCTTACGATTACCTCTCAAAACCGAAAAACCAGAAAGAACCTCATCCGTGGACTCACCTTGAATGTGATTACCATTTATGTGATCGGCACCAAATGGCACTGGTCAATTCTAATTTGTTTACTGGAAAGCTTTCACTGAGAATTGCTAACATTTGCTCGCAATTTACTTATTGTAAGGAATTGATAAGAAATCGATGTTTTGTTTTGTTTTGGTCTATTTTAATATTTACAGGTCCGAGTGGTCAATAAGACAGGAATCCAACGTGTCTGCAAACCAACGTTGAAACAAAAAAAGTTGCGACAAGGTGGGAGTCGAAGTAATATATCAAATTTATTTTATAAATAAAATCATAATTTTTGATTATATTTTAGAAAACGCATGATAGACTCGATCATAGTCAACTATGATGAGCTAGAAAATAGACTATGATCAAACCTTTGTCAATGTAGATTCAACGAGTTGAATGTTACTATGTTGAAGGATTTACAAAAGTATTTGACTGTTTGGGAGAAGATGGGTCTGGTCATTTCGAGTCAGTCTAAGCCCACACTTTGCAAAGTATTGCCTGCCCGAATCAGGTTGTGAAAAGTTTCTCTCGAACACCTCAACACTCCTCGATTGAAACCACTTCGAGTGCACTTCACAAGATTGTTCGACTCAAAGTTCACAATCAAGCCAATGCACAAATTGGCAACATTCCTCTGGCCTATCTACCGCAATAACACTTCAATGTTCACTTCACTGGATTACATTGTGATACGCCAAGAAGCAAATCGAATCTATGCGAAAATTTCAGCCCGAAAAGTGTGAACACTGCATCAATCCTCTGAGCCACCATCGAAACAGGCAAAAGTGAATGAACTGTTGGAAGGAGAGTTCGGTGATGGCGATTACTGGCATGAATAAATGACCATCGAGGAGAAGTTCAAGCAGTGCCGAAGATTCATTTCGGAAGGCGACATTGCATGCACCGTGGATAGTTACGAAGCAGACCAAGATTGTGGTCCAGTGAGCAGTACTGATGATGGTGATTGGTGATTGATGGATTGTGAAGATTATCCCGTTTATTCAGGTGGATACTTTCGGTTGGGCAATCATAATTTCAATTTCCTTTTGGTTATCAAAATTATTTTTTAATTTTAATTTTATTCTTTAATGTGACATTTTATTATAATTCATGATGATGATGATTTGTTTGTTTGTTTGAATTATTGGTCAATTAGCATCGTGAAATAAATCATGTGTTAGACAAGCTTCATCTAACATATTCACAACTTTATAACCTTGTTTTAATCTTTTTTTCAATTTTGTACCAGGCCCACAGCAGATATATTTTCCTAAATTATTAAATTCTCCATTTTCAACATTTTCACTTGTATTAGATTTCAAATGCATTTCTGGCAAATAATCTATAAATCTATTAAATGGAAATTTTTGCATATTTACTTTCCCAGTAATGTCCTTATTATTGTTGGTTTTATTAATTTTATTATATTGTTCACTCGATAATGCATTCAGATATTCGTGATTTTCTTGATTTATTTCAAAATCATTATGTTTTAGTTTTTTATATTTGTATTTATATGCGCCATTAGTTTGAACTATTTTAGGATTCTTATTTTTATTAATTTATAATATAAAATATATTTAGTTTTTGGGAACAAAAATTGCATTCAATCCTTTTAGGATATTTACCTTCATATTTTGTTTTACTTTTTTTGTTTAAAAAAACCCGTCCGGGTATCTTTATTGATTAGACTGCCAGCGAACAGGCTACAAAAAAGTGTTATGAGTTGGAGTTAGAGGTTTACAGAGGTAGTTTGGTTTTAAGAAAGATTAATGGTTTTGGTGGTGCTATTTATAGTATAATACAAAAGGGAAAAAATAAAAGGTGGAAATGAAAATAATATTACAAATTTGTACAAACATTAATGTACATATGAGATTGAACTAGGGGGTGATATTTGCAATGATGAGGTTATGGATGATTGTGGATAAGAGATCATAGGTTGAATGTACCCAGTTGGGATGGTTGGAACATTCGAAGGTGGGCTGGGACTCGGTGTGGGTTGTCACGGTATTCGTGGAGTCTGTCCACAATAAACTTCTTGACTTGACAAAGCCGTTCGAATTGAGATTCCGAAAAGATCCAGTGTCTCAGGTTGTCAATGTCGCCGATTAGTTCGCCAGAGTGGCCCAAGTAGCCATCAGACCTTATGTCCTCAAATAGTGGGCAGTGGATCATGATGTGCCGCACGGTCTGGATTGTTCGTCCATCACACCAGCAAAAAGGACTGTGTATTCGATTATTTTTGTCGCGTACCTTGAGGCGATTCAGATATTTTCCAAAAGACCCGTGTCCACTAAAGATCTGGACGAGGAAGAAATCTGGAACAATGTACTTCGGAATTTCTGTCCAGTTGAGGAAGAATTCCTTCAAGGTTGCGTTTGCGAGTACTTGGAAGCGAGTTGTCATTTTCTGGTTGGTGATTGATTGGGCCACCTTTTTGGCGCTGTGCTTCGGGTATTGCTTGTAACAAGATTCTCTGTCGTTTTCCATCGAAATTTCTCTTGCTTTTTGCTTCACAATTTTCATACAGGCGTCTGAGGAACTTGCCATAAAAATCACCACTGGAAGCTCGAGCAAGTTCAGATATTTGGCGATGGTCACTTCGATTGGGCTGAGTGCGACGGAGAACTTGGACAGGTTGGTGAGGATTGTTCTGTTTGTGGTTACGATTGTGATGAAATTGATGCAGGAGAATTCGTCACATCGGTGCGCATGAATGTACTTCAGTACCCTCATGATCGAGAATTGTTCGCTTTGATTCTTAGGTACGTAAGGATCAAAGTAAAAGGTTGCGGTCCTTTTGTCCGATCCTCTCTTGATTGTGGCCGCTCCTCCTGCCGAGGTGCTGTTGTAAAAGCCAAAAGAGTAGATTTGGACTTCGTCTGGTTTGATCGGCATATGAATCACTGATGTAGATGTTATGATGTCGTCTGTCGAAGGTTCTGGTTCTGTTCGTTCTTTTTCTCGTTCTCGTTCGCGTGCTTGTCTGTATCTCTAAGCCTTTCTTCGAGCACTTTCTTCATTTGGATCGGAACTTTCTTCTGGCGAACAGATGATTGATTCTTCAACATTTAGATTCGGCGCGTCAATATTTTTGTGTTCCTCAATGATGGTGCCATCATCCAGGATTTTTGTAATCAAAAATCCTCCTGGGTCTTGTGGAGATGGTTGAGGTCGCATTGGTCGGTTTGATTTGGTTGGTTCGCTTGTTTCTAAGCAATGGACTCTTTCCGTTGGTGGAGGAGTATAGATCTGTTCGTTAGGTATCGTGAAAAATAGTGCTCTTTCTTCCGGTCGGGCACTGCTTAAGATGTTCAGTTCTGCACTCGAGCCCAAGGCGGGTGCTTTTCTCATGAGTTCGTATGTTGTTTTCCTCTCGAGAAGGTAGAACCCAATATACGGCGTTTTGCTTAGTACTTCGCAAGCAATTCTACTGATTGTTCGGTAGCCGCAAATTGCATTTCGGAGACATTGATGTTGTGTCGATTCCAAACGCTTGAGAGTTGTTTTCTGTTTGAGCATTTTTTCATGAAACCAAACCTCGCATCCGTAAGACAGGATTGCGATGATGACAGTTACCACGATTTGGAGTCGTTTGCTGGTGTTGATTCCGGTCAGATTACGGCAGTAAAGGAAAAGTCTGTTCATGAGAGGAATGACTTTGTTGATCACTTCGTTGATATGTTCAGAGAAGGATCGCATTCTCCCCTGAAACGTCACTCCCAGAATTTTGACTTTTTTGACTGTTTGTAATTGCTCCGTTTGGTTCAGATGATTTGTTATGGTGAGCATGGATGATAACGTGCAAAGTGGTAGCACTTTGGTTTTTTCTGAACTCAAAGATAGTTTGTTATCTTGGCACCAATTCTGAACAAAGTTGATGGCTTCTTGTGCCATGTCCTTCAATCTCTCAGGATCTTTGTGTATGCAGAGTAATGAGAGGTCATCGGCGAAAGACAGTACGATCACTCGTAGAGTTTCCATTTTCATGAGGAGAGCAGATAGAAGCAAGTTTCAGAGAGTTGGTGAGAGAGCTGAGCCTTGGGGGCACTTTGTGATTGTTTTGCTTGCTCGGTATCGGCCGTATGATGTTGTTACAGTTCTTTTGGGAAAATAGCTTTTCACCAGTAGAATGAGGTATTTGGAAAAGTTGAGTTCATTCATTGTGCGGAGAATGGATGACCACCACGCATTGTTGAAAGCACCACGAATGTCCAGGCTGATGACAATTGCCTTGTTACCATTCATTCGGCTCTTGTCGATGGTCTCTTTGATCATGTAGAGTGCGTAGATTGCTGATCGATTTATGGTGAAACCGTACTGGTTTTCGCCAAGTAGTTTTTGCGGATGGGCAAACTTTTCTATCCTTGTTTTGATAATTCGCTCGAAGATTTTCCCCATGATAGGAAGGAGGGTGATCGGTCTGTACGAGCTTATCTGAGTTGGGTCTTTGCCTTTTCCCTTTGGAATGAAGATCACTTCTCCCTGTTGCCATTCTTCTGCAAAATAGGCCGTTTCAATGCTGTTGTTCAAAATTTTGAGAAACAGTTGTAAGGAGGTAGATCCGGATTTTTTGATCATGTTCGCATTGATATGGTCAAGTCCGGGTGCCTTTTTGCATCCCAGCGAGTCAATGATTTGCTCGAGTTCGGGTAAAGTGATGCTTCGAGGTTGTTGCTGGTTAGATAGACGGAGGTTTTGAGCGTACAATCGCGTTTCTGCTGCAGACGGAATGTCGTCTTCAGTTGTGTCATCGGGAAAGTGGTGGTCCATCATTCGCTGGAGAGCTGGTTGCCTTTCTCGAGCTTCCCGGGCTTCCAAGTATTCGAATGAGATCATCTTGTCGAGAGCCGCTCTGATCAGTTTGTAGGTGTTCCCATATGGCGTCATGACTCCCGCTTCAGTCAGGAAGTCCATGAGGCATTGATATCGTTTAGTTGAGGCCATCTCACTGAATTTTTGCTTTTCCTCAAGAAATGATTCTAATCTAATCTGCTTGCGATGGCTGCTCTGTCTAAATCGTTTCCGAAGCCATTTCACAAGCTTGAGTTTTACTTATGATTATGCCACGCCACTTGCCATAATTGGTTCGACAGCCATCGCAGTTGATCACTCGCACATGGTCAAGTTTGATATTGCTGGATTCAAAGTTCAGAAGCATTCTCTCCACAGCAACATAAGCCTCCTATCAGACAAACAAATACAAGTACATAATTTAAAAATTATTGGTTTAGTTTACCTTTTCTTCGTCATTATCTTTACTTTTTCTTGGTCCACTTTTGGCGGATTCATCCAAAATTAAATTAAGACAAGACGTATTTCTTTACTTTTTGAACGACATTCAGGGCCAAGTGAACGCGTTTAAAAGTGTTTGCACTGAAAAGAGAAAGACCTTGAAAAAGCTACATAATCCATTAATTCACATTATATACTTTAATTCTCGTTTTTCACTTTCGTAACTCGGCTGTTTGTATGTCATTGGAGTATTTTATCTGATATCTAGGTACTAATTAAGTATTCATCAAGTATTGACTATCACTATACGCATCAAATGTTCACTTACCTCAGGATAAAGTAGTCTGTGTATGTCTGTGTTAAAGTTGAGTTCTTTTTATATAAATGATGTGCGTGCGTCCATGCAGCTCAGTTCAGTCTACATCGGGCAACTGCATCGTATTAAAGTTGTTTGAAAATGAAAATTGCACTTTGAAATATTGTTCTGAATATCATAATGATGAAATTTGTGGGTTGTTTTGCTGTATCGCTGTATGTATCTGCAATGAATTGAACTTTGAGTTGGCAAATTATGTTGTTGTCGTGGAATAAGATTTGAATGTCCAATTATATTCACCGGCCAATGGCAATTGCATTCGGCGATTGTATCGATTGATGCATAAACAACATCGCGAGTGATATCCACAGGTATGGACTCTGATTATGAGAATCACAATTTATATAATAATAATTTCCCTAGAATAATGTTTTTCTTGTTCGGTGATACACTGCGCGTCACTCATGTTGCCGATTTGCGTGCACGCGCGTTGACTTGAAATTTTTGCTTAACTTTTAACTTCTATAATTTCATAATTACTCAATCAATTTTAATCAATATTTTTTTCTTCAGATACCCTGACTAGTGATTAGTAAAACTAAGGTAAAAAATTATGAAATTACTTTATCTATTAATTAATACAATATCATTTCTAAAAAAAAGTTGAAATTTTTGAAAATAATATTTTGATTTTAAATTTTCGATTACGTCCTATCAGAAAGGTCTTTTGTTTTGATTTTTTGTTTAATTATTACACAGATTGAACTGTTATGTCCGTCTTTGTGCAATATTTCGCTAAATTGTATTGTTTATGCAAGTTTTCATCATCTCAAACAAAATGTTTATAATGAGCTCCTTTGGCATCAAAGTCAAAGGTATTACCAATGATTGTATTTCGTTCGAGATTGTTTTGAGACTAATTTTTGGGTTCAATTCAAAAAGGACCACTCATGAAAAGATGGTCAAACTTGAAAAAATTATTGTCTGAACTGTAGAACGGTTTGCAAAGAAACAAAAGTGAAGCGTCAAAATGGTGAACGCGCGCACACGCGAATCGGCAACATGAGTGACGCGCAGTGTAGATGTGATAGGTCAAATCCCTTTTCATACTACCCACAGTAGAGCAAACCCAAAATGTCAATCAGTGCGCACAACAGTGTCAATGTGAATATCACTCATGGTGCTGTTTGTGCATCAGTTGGTATGCTGTGCTGAATGGTCCATTGTCCAGCGAATCTATTTGGCGTACAACAACAACAACAACAACAAAACTGTCCTCTCAAGAATGAATTTACTCAGCATTTTTGGAATGGTGTGATTGGTTTTGCATAATTACCAAAATATGTTTAGCACTTTTGCCAAAGTGATAAACAAACAAATGAATTTGACTAGACAGAAGCTGTTTGAGAGTTATTTTATTTGAATAAAAGTATATACAGAAATTCAAGTACAATTATAATTAAATTTACGGATTACGAGGTTTATTTGACACAGTTGAGTTGTCAATATGTGTAAGATATTTTGTGTGTTTTCCTACTCAATGTCCTTGCAAAGAGATGTTTGCACGCACAAGCATTTGGGCAAGTTCAAACTGCTCGACTCGAGATGAATTGAATTTGATTAGTGTCGCATCTGTTTCGAGCCAATTGGTGGATGCTTATGATTGCTTTCGTATGGATCACCTTGACTCTCTATCTGATTGAGAAAGTAATTAAAAGATCGGTCATTTGCTAAACAAGTTTTTCCGATGTGTTATCGATAGGACATTTTAGGTGCATATACTGGACTGTTACAAGTAAGCAATGAGATGGAGACTGACAATACTTAAAAATTCAATATGTTTAGCATTTGCACTGTTGTGTCTGACACTGTTGCACTGTTGTTAATTCAATTACCGTTTTCGAGTTGAGTTGTTTAGATGACAGAAACAACATTAGCCAAATAATATATGAACAAACAAAATTTATCGATTCTATTTTACATTACGCTAATCTTGAACATGTTTTGCAGGTATGTAATGATTTTACCCTGACAATTTGGCTTGGACTGGGCCAATCAAAATCAATCAAAATCAAAATCAATCAAAATCAAAACATCTGTACGAAATTTTTTCCTTTCCAGTCCAGTTATATCACTCTTGATATCACATATGATATATCACTCCTCTCACTGTTGTTGATTGTCGGAACGCTTTGGTTTTCATCAGTGCGATCACAATGGACTGAAAATGCTTTCGGAATTTAGGAATACATAGTGAAATAAATTGAATTAAATTCATTTTTAAAAATGTCCTTTAAACGAACTGTTGACTAATCTCATATGCTCCAACAAAGTCAAGTGAAACTTTCTATCAAACTACTGACTTATCTCAGGGCAGCAGAGTCAGTTTATTCATCGATCTCCACTCAATGCGTTCCAATTCCTCCGAACTTGACCAAATCAAACCAAAGATCTGTCTCAACTATGCAAATCTCATCCGTTTCAATCTGTCTGACTAACTCACGATATTTAACGTTTAAGATAGTTCTCACAACTACATCGCTATAGCGATGACAGTATACCGGAACAATTCAAATCACCACTTGGTTCCACTTGGTCTTCTCGAAAACACCTTCGCTTTCAACGTTAGTACTCAACTTTGATCGCGAGAGACTAGCCAACACTTTCAATAATCCTCGAATGTTGTCACTTTGTGTTCTACTTACACTACTTACACTACTGACAGTGTCAGTGACTACAAACTTCTCATCAGTGTGATCAACTCAAAGGTTGAGTGTCAAACGTACAATGTTCACCAAGACAACTTCAGTTCGTAAAATTTTCGCGCAATTCATCACCGAAATTCGCCATCTCAGGTAGAAGAGATGTAAAAGCTAAATCAATTCGCCTTCAGCACCACCAAATTGATCAGATGATCGAGAATCGTGTCTCACCAAATCAAATTGCTTTCAGTTCCGCATACATCTATCATTCAATTCATATTGAACTCAATAAAAAGAAAATACGTATGAAACAAAATTCAAATAAAATATGAAAACAATGTAAACAAACAGACTTGCCTTGTGCTATTGCAGTTTTCTCGCTCTCCGTGAAAATGTCCTCGTCGATAAGAATGCGAGGAAAATCTCTTGAAGACTTCAAATACTTAAGAACATTTTCTTCGTGTTTTGGTCCTTCCATGTGCTTCGAAATCAAGCTGGACTTTGCGTTGTTCTCACTTGGGCGTATGTTGGTATGACAAACATAACAATGCAGTTCATCATTGGAAACGTATTCACGGCAAGTATCAATATGACAATTCTTAACGTGCCAATCACTGTCCTTCATGTGGCACAGGCACAAACAAGAAGCGCACGCACAATTACAATGCTTTAATTGCTATAAATGCTTGATTAAACAGTGAAATGAACCAAATATTAGATGAACTCAATTATTTAATTTATTAATTTATTCTAACAGAAGAGATAAACAAAGTAACGGACGAAAATGCTCATGAAAACAAAAGAAACAACAGTAAGACAGGCAGCAGTACAGTCTCAACTGGTATATCACTTTAGTGCTTACTTTAGTGAATTGTCTTCCTTTGACTAATTTGTTTTGATTGCTTTATCGTTCGAACATTTCCCAAATTGTCACCTCCTTGAACGTTTTCTCCAATTGATTGTTTGATTGAGTCAACACGACCAGTTCGCATGTGTTTTGTCTGTTTGTTTGCAACACTATCGCAATGGACCATTTTGATGATTCCTCGAGTGATTCTTCGGATGGAAATGATTCGGAATGTGATTTGGTTATGAATGAATTGCTCAACGAGGATGCACAAGCAAACTGCAATGCACAGGCTGTCAATGAGAAAAGTGATCAAGCATGTGTTCAATGAAAATGCCTATCTTAGTGATGATGACCACGAGAATGACCAGGAAAATATTTCTTACAACATTAATTCAACTCCACACACCAAACAAATGCCACTTTCATCTCTTCACAATCAAAGAAACACTCAACACTCTACTCAATTTTCTCCTAATATTTCAAACTGGCTTACAGACCTGTCTCAAGTGAATTCAACTCAAACTGCATCATTTCCACTGAACAGTACAACCAATAACGACAACGATAAGGACAAAATCAAACGTGCACTCCAAAAGTTACTTCATTGTAGTTTGTTAATAAATTGTAATTTTGTAATTTGTTCAATTTTCAGTTGATAGATAGCGATGTGGCCATCCCAAAAGTTGAGTTCTTTCCACACACCTGTCAAAGGAAACGCGCTCCAGGGTGGAACATTTTTGTTGACATTTATGTAGACGGAATTAAGCAGGACTTTGACCTGTGCACACTTTGCAACTTGGTGGTGAGTGCAGCTAGTTCATCAACATCGAGCATCAATCGTCACTACCTCAACCGAAATGATCCGAAAAAAGTGTGCCAAACTCGAATTGAGCAGAACAAACTGGACAAACTGCAGGAACGAGAGATTGCCCATCAACAGCAATCGAACAACCCAATTCGACCAAAAGTGAAGCTGGCCACTGAAGAGAAGTAAAAAATGAAGACTCTTTCGGCAATTCTCTCTGCCAGTGCCCTAGTCCCTTTCCAGATGTTTGACAATCCTATTTTCCATCTTTATTGTCAAACAATTTCTGACATTGGCGCCAAGTACGGTCCAATCCCCTTTAAAAAGGTAGTTTTTGATAAATTGCATTTAATCAAATCATAATTACATTCACAATTCAATTCTCCAGTATACTCCATCGGGCAAAACTGTGAGCCGAACCACAACCGAATTGGACAAAACCTTGAAGGAGAAGGTAAAGGCTGAAATTAAACAAGTGGACGATATCGCCATCACGACAGACCACTGGACTGAACCAATTGGTTGTCAATCTTTCCTACAAATGAACGCAATCTTCCAGAAAAGGGTGAACTCATTTGTCGTCAATTGGCCTGTCGGGGAGTGAATTCGAAGGTGTGCAAGTTTACTGCATACAAGACCGATGAGATTCTTGCCGAGCACGGTAACAGTTTTGTGTTATATCACCGATTGTCTCATTAATACATTTTTGCAGATGTGCCACTGAACAAAGTGAGCGGCATTGTGGCCGACATGGCTTTGGTAAGCGCATTCGACCCACTTTGTCCACTGCCATTAAATGCCAAAGAGCCTCGTAAGTGGGTGCATGATGACACACGATTCCATGCATGTTCTCGACATCGATTGGCTACCATACAAAAGGACACATTCAATCATGAGAATGGTCTACGTGTGAAACAAATAAACGAACAATTGGTCACATGCAAATCTTTGGTGACCAAGGAGTTCAAACTCGTCTGGAGTGGCTGCCTCGATGAAGTTTGCTGCAGTTTTAAAGAAAAATTCAGGATTACGACTGTTGCTCAATTTTGCACAAAGAAATGAACTCTACAACTATTGTCCAACAAATTCTATGTTGATAGAGCGTTTCTTTAAACTTTACAAGCAACAAAGTAATAGACGCAAGCATCGACCATTCAACTGGCAAAACAAGGAGAAACTCGTTTTCGTAGCCGAGAATATACGAGCACTATTTGGATTAAACGAAAAGATAAAATTTACATTAAAAAATTCACTTTTTAAAATTTTATTTTATTTTTCTAGCAAGCTAAACGGAAAGAAAAATTTTTTTAAGTACAAGCTCAAAAAAACAAAAGAAAAATTGAAAATATTTGTTAATAATTTAATACCGAAAAAGAAAACCAACCATCAATACATTTCTATCGAGCAGTCGTCTGTATTCAAGTAGACATTAATGTTAATTAATATTTTTTGGCCAATTATTATATTAAAATCGAATATTTTTTTTTGTAAATAGTAGCCATCTTATAATTTTGTTATTTATGTTTGTTATTTATGTTATTTTGCAGTTATATTAAATTATTTCTAGTATCAAATTGTTTAATTTATATTGTTTCTGTTAAATATTTTTTGCGTTAAATAAATTTTCGTTTAATTTTGGTTAATTGGATTTGATTAACTTGGTTAGATTTATTTTGATAAACATAATTTGTTTGTCGTTTTTTTGTCAGTCTGTTTATTGTCATATATGAGTCATTTTTAACAGACCTATTGGTGGGCAACGAGGGACATGAGATAACCCCTCTTTATGAGTGCCACTTTCGGACTGAATGACGTGTTTTGTGATAAGAATGCGAAAGACTACAGATTGCTAAAAGTACGAAAAGAGCCTCTAAAGAAAAAATACAAAATGTAACGTTAACAATTACTCAGGATGATACAATTTGAACTTCATAAATATGTGTTAAAATAAGGTTAGAACTGCCTAGGTGGTCACTGAATTCTATCACTATCACTTGAAGCAAGTGATATCTAAGGATACATTTTCTATAGACTATACCGTTCGCTCCGACTTTACGCCAACGGCGTTATTTATCTTTAAAAAATAAGAAAGCAAGAAGGCTTTATAACGCCTGTTGTTTCTAAAACTAGTGATAGGAGATAAGTCGTATTAGAATGGCACAATTTAAACACAAACATATTAATTGACTTTAAACTGTTGTAATCTGAAAAATATAAAATTAAAATAGATTTTAGTCTATTAAAACTTGTCCAGATTAATGAGGTTTTTTCTGAGATATTTGAATTAAACTTAAATTTCCAATTGCAAGCGGCTGAATTTTTTTTCCAATTAATGAAAATTTTTGAAAAAACAACAAATATCAAATTAAGAACTTTCTGGTTGAATGAAGCAATAAAAAAAATAAAATCAAATTTAATACAGATGGAAATTAATGATTTGTTTCTGCCAAAAGATTAATTACAAACTGAAAAAAAACATATGAACCAGTAAACTGGGCAAAGTTTTGATAGACTAAGTTAGACCGTACAAACCCATTTATAATTATGTATAAGGAAATTAAATAGAATTGCTAAGATTAATAAAAACGTTGATATATTTGCAAAGAGTGACCGTCAGTTTAGCCCAAATTTTTAGGCAAAACGGATTTAGATGAAACGTGGCTTGTTTTGAAGGGTTTAAATAGCTGTTTTCAAATATGTAACTCAAAGATCTGTCCGAGGTCAGGAAGCATCTCAAATTATCCTTACAATAATTCCTATGCAACATATGTCACTAGCAACTATTTCTACTTTTTATTAACAAAATGACCAATTTATCTCATCAGGTTACAAACTTTTGAGTCATTTTCACTGATAAAGCAAGAGAAAATAATTTTTAATATGAACTATTTGTATTTTGTTGTTTATAAATTAGATTAAACTTTAAAAGCATTGATTACTAAGTTTCAATTCTCAATTTCATTTCCTTATCTAATTTCAACTTTGAGTCTTTGTAACTTATCGACGATTGCTTTTTGTTTTATCATTTTTTTCAAGTTTATAGATATGAAATATGCTTTTTTTGAACGATGAGAAAAAGGCAAAACTCGTTAAACTGTGAGTTTTTATACAAAGCTGTATCTTTGGATTCAATTTACCAGGAAACTAGATGTCGGACAGATCTTTGAGTATCATATTTGAAAACAGCAAATAAAACTCGTCAAAACAAACCTAGTTTTATCTAAATCCGTTTTGCCTAAAAATTTGGGCTAAAAAGAGCTTGTTTTGACGGTCACTCTTTGTTTGTTAATTTTTTATTATATTAATATCGGTTTTAAAATATTTTCCAAATCCATCTTAGCAGCTTCGATTTGTTAGTGAATGTGCTCATTTTACTTTTTGCTCAGTAAATTTCAGAAGCAAAATCGGTCAACTCCATTAAATTTTTTAATAATTGACCTAACAATGAAAAACAATTCTGTTCCTACCCTTATATACTTAATTCTGATAAAATGAAGCACAATTAACATTTCTAGTTGCTGAAATATTGTGAAAAGTTTAAAAATTCGAAATATTACTCTAAAAACGATTATTTTACATTTTGTCGTTTATCTCGAAAAGTCAATTTGTGGAGTTGATTAATTTTGCCTCTGAACGACTCAACTGGTGCTCTGCGACTTTACTTTATACAATGGCTATTGTTTAATTTGTGTATATAAAATTGCATTAAAAATTTAATCATTTTATTTGAAATTTATTTGTGATTAATTCAATAATCGTATTTTCTCTGAAACTCATGCATCTCGCAAAACAGAAACTGCTTGCTGAAGGTGTTTTTACGAGATGGTTGAAGGATATCCCGAAGCTCGCATTCTCTTTGTCGACCGTCGATCGCGTCGGTAGCGAATTACAAGAAATTGGCAAAATGGCAAAATGGCACGATAGTTGCTTGCCAGTTTGTGCTTGCATTGTGTGCCAATTTCCACAAACAAAATAGGCAAATCACATAAAAATATCCATTCGCAACTGAGGTACCTGTTGAACTGAATGTCATTTTTATATTTTATTAAAATCATAATTTACGTAATACATTTATAATTGACACATACAAGGATTACATGAATAAAAATTGTCGTAAAATGATTGTGTTGTCAAGGATTGTCTATCGTACAAGTTATATACGCTAAGGTATATGGAAAGATAAAATCAAAGAAGTGGACAGGAAAGGACAAGGAGAGAAATGAAAACATACGAAAGTACAGCAGATTTACATTTTGTAAAAAGTTAGTGTGAAAATGTTAAGGTCGGATCGATTTGCTGTCTTGATGACTCTGGTCACAGCTCCACCGGTGGTAGTCCACGGCTAGTTGATGGTCCTCCAACAGAGTCGTCCCACTTGTGCAATTCGTACTCAAACTTAGTAGAATGCTTCTCAAGATCGGGCAATCCTGTTCGCGAGTCGTACAAAGGACTAGCAGGAGGGATTTGATATGCGCCAGGACGGGCCCGGTTGTCTTCGCCAGCAGGTGGAAGAGGCCAGCGGCAGCACCAGAGAACAAGTCTGTAGATTAGGTCACCTAGGCTGGTGGTAGGATTGAGGAGGCGCACCACACGGTCCACACAGTAATAGCTCAAGATCAAACCAACGATGATGGAAGCAGCGATCACAACGTACATGGCCACACTATCCATCTTGAGAGGTGAAGGTGTGGTGGTGATGATGATGATGCTTTGAAAAGATATGGCAAATCGAGTGTCCAAATGCAAAGGCCACCAGAACAGAAAGTAGAAGGGGAGTCACCAAAAAGGGTTTCGAGATGTTGTGAAGATGTGCAGAGTCGAGATGAAGAACAGTCAAACAACACAAAGCAAAGTAACAACTTCACCTTAGAAAGAACAACCACAAAGTGAAACAACCTTACACACAAGTCTGTTGGCCTTTAAGCTTTAACAGTCACAAACGAAACTAGTCATCAATTGAACTGTTTGTGAAAAGTTCATGCTCAAATAAAAGTTTAACATTTTAAAGATAGAATTACATTTTAAAGAAGCGCGGATGTGCGCTTGCGCATATCTATTTATTTCATAGGTCAAAACTGACTTTACTAATTAATTAATTAAGTCTCTGCTTGCCTTTTTGGCGTTCTTTGAATCAACCTTTTTAGGGTCCTTTAGATCTGTCTTTTTTTGGGTTATTTTGTATCTGTGAAAAAACGACAAACACGATTTAGTGCGATATCGCTTATGTTTGTGCAACATTGTACATCAATGATACAGTAGTAAATATTTGGGAAATAGCTCAATGAGCGAGATTTTGAACAAACTCAAGAACACTGGGAAAATGTGCTCAAATTGATTGGCAGTAATGAAAAAATTGAGCTCGCCAACATACCTTAGCTTTGTAATCGATTGTTTCGAAATTAAGTGGAACATATATTTTAGAAACGCTACCAATAAAAATGAGGCCAATTTTACTTCAAATGTATTGCCAAACAAAATTCAACTTATTCAGCAAACGCAAACACTTTTTTGAATACATCACATGTTGTTAGTATTGATAAGTTATCATTGGCTTTATTTGTGTTTATTTGTGTTTAGATTTAGATTATATGTCTTTTAAATACTAAAACATTGAAGTACTATAATATTTTTTTATATTTTTGTTTATATATTTTCAAGATTCTGAACGGCGTGGAAACTCGCCAAACTTGAACACGCTGCATTTGGGGGTCAACTTGGTGCGCGATGAACCCGCGTTGTGTTGAGGACTTTCATCACCAGTGACTGATTGTCATCATCCCAACCAACTCGTGTGTTTTACTCAGAATCGAGTCATTGTCGATCTACTCATACACGCTCACCGAGTCATTTGTCCTACAACCAAAGCCGACTCATCTACTGATCGTCAAATTTACTTTGACTTTGCCCATCAGCGACTCATCACTATAGTCACATATAGCGACTCATCAGTATAGCGTATACGCATCACGACTCATTCTCGGTGGGGCCAGCCCAGTCAGTCAACCAACACTCGTCTTCACTGGTCGTCGATGACGCTCTCTCGCACTATCTTAATCTACATTCATTCAATCATACATCAATCTATGAATCTCAAACTAAAAAATACTGACAATTCAACAGTGTAATTACAATAAAAGCATCACAATCAAGCACATTCGTGTCAAACATTTAGCATGCAAGCCAGTTCTGGTTCAGTGCCGAATGGAGCACAACTCGATTCGAGTGACTATGTCGAGGCGGTGCATGTGCTTGTTGCGAATGATCAAGGACACAGACAGTGATAAGAAAGGAGATGATCAAAAAGTGAAAGTTTGATTAATTGATTAATTAGCATTCGTCTAGACGTGTGCACTCACACTCTCGTAACTATGCGATTAGATGGATACATTGAGTTGCTACTAATGTGGCTAAATATATTCCCGTACAGACTCGTTTGAACAGGTTCATGTATTGGCGATTCATACTTGAGGGCAATTGCGCACTCGGTCATTCAGACTCGCGAGTAAATAAAAAAGAAGACGTGATTTTGGTTCAGTTCATTTGTGTCCGACACTCGCACCACTCAACACTCAACTCAGTTCCACCAATGTCCATCACCAATGCTCAAATTACTTTGGCCAATAACTGCAAATGAGCCAATGACAGAAGGTCAAAATGCACAATCTTTGTCTGTGCCAATTTTGAATGAACAATCGAATGCCAATTTGAATGATAAAGAAGAAGAAGAAAAAGAATGCGACTGTGACGATTGTGTTTATATAATTGTAGATGATGATGATAGTGAAACTGTCCAATGCATTGAAGACAACATTGAGAATGAAGAATCATCTCGATCTGCGAAGAAATTGAGATTGGACACAACTCAACCAAATAGTGAACAAGGAGAGGTCATCGGGGAGTCTTCAGAGCAACCAACACAATCGAATCAAGTGAACACTCCGAAAAAGCAAATCATCACTATCAGCCTTCGATGTCCCCTGTCGGATTGTCCTGACACTTTCCTTGAAGACCAACTCAACGATCACATGAGAGAGAAACATGACCTTGGCCCTCATCGATGTCTGGTCAAGGATTGTCGGAAATCATTCAACAAAAGGTGAGTTTGTTTCCTACATTCCATAGAATTAATCATTTGTTTTAGGTTTAATCTAGGTGAACACCTCGCCCAGTCTCACAAGTCCACCAGACAATGGCACTGCGACAATTGTGCCAAACACTGCCCCACATATCATCAACTGTCTGTCCATAACCTCAACCATCACCAGTTGGGTCAGTTTCAGTGTTCCTTCTCTGCCTGTACATTCACGGGAGAATTGAGAAGGGCTGTGTACAATCACTACTCACGCAAACACAAACGGACACTGAACTGTCAACATTGCCACTATCGAACAACCATTCCTGGACAACTCAAATTGCACGAAAGCACTCATTTTCGCATCAGACCCTACCGATGCAAATGGTCGGGATGTAACTTTGCCGCTACACAACGAGTCAACACAATCAAACACATTCGTGTCATACATTTAGCACCCAGCCCTGGTTCAGTCCCGACTGGGCCACAGCTCGATCCGAATGACTATGTCGAGGTGGTGGAATCAAACCAACAACCAACACAACCGAATCAAGTAAATAATCAAGAAAAACAATTCACCACCCTCAGTCTGCAATGTCTCCAGTCGAATTGTTTTAAAACGTTTGCTCAACCAAACCAACTCAACGATCACCTGAAGGAGAGACATCACCTTGGTCCATCTCCCTGTGCAGTCAAGGATTGTGGCTTAGCATTCAAAAACAAGTGAGTTTATTTGTTTCTCAAAGAGTAACAAACTAATCAATCAGTTTTAGGCGTAAACTAGGTGATCATATCAATCAGACTCACCAGCACACCAGCCAATGGCACTGTGACAAGTGCAACAAGCATTACCCGACATATGCTCTACTGTCCGATCACACCAGAAAACTGCATCACCTTGGTCAGTTCCAGTGTTTATATCCTTCCTGCACCTTCACAGGACAGTACAGAACTGCAATGTACAGTCATTACGCAAACCAACACAAGCAGATACTACACGTCAGCTGTGAACATTTTGGTTGTAACTTTCGAACATCGAATGCAAACTATATGAAGATACACGAACAAATCCATTCGGGCATCAAACCGTATCGATGCAACTGGCTCAATTGTGACTATGCTGCAACACAAAGGAATCATGTGATTGTTCACATTCGTAACAATCACTTAGTACCCAATCTGGATAACCCTCGTTCAGTGCCGAATGGAACACAAATCGATCCGAAAGATTATGTCAAGGTGGTGCACGACTTGTTGTGAAGATGTTTTATTTGCTTTGTTGGGGTTTTACTTTGAAATACAAAACAAACCAACTTGAATTGAGTTTTAATTGTAACGAATTGTAATGAATTGTGTTGAACATTGTTTCTTTTTGTTTTACTTTCTAATTCAAATTTCCTCTCTCTCTCTCTCTCTCTCTCTCTCTCTCTCTCTCTCTCTCTCTCTCTCTCTCTCTCTCTCTCTTTCTCTATTTCGTATTTCGTTTTACTAAATAAACTTGACCTTAATTGAAAAATGAACTGACAAATGGAACGATGCAAAGACAATCAATCGATGGCGGTGAGCAAGCCAACTGAAGGACATATACTGTGTGTTGAAAGAGTCACATCTTTTGGCGTAGAGAACAGTTTGACTTAACAGAATCAGAATCAACAAGAATGTATATAACAAAATGTTTATTTCAAAATCAATGCAAAATGTTTTGCGTTAAACGTTATTCTGGTAAGTTGTTGTTGCTTGATTGATTTTCTTCTTAACAAAACTAAACCTAAATGTTGCCTGTTCTTTGTCTATATTCTTTAGAATGCATCGAATTTGGTGTCAATGTGCTGCAGTGTGCACTTTGGAAACAGGAATTGGGGTGTTTCAGAAGATGGTTGGGGATAACATGATTGCAGAATTGCATTTGGAATTCAATTTGAGTTTTGGTTTGGCTTTTATTTCTGTTAATTCGGCTGTAGATTCGATACGTCAAAAGAGAATACATCCTCCAACTCACAACCAGACAGAGGTGACAGATTTGAGCTTTAAGAACAGAATGAGATGGAAGAAGTTGTTCAATTAGGCAAATAAATCATAATTTTTCATTTTTACTTTTTGTATTTTTATTAAATTATTAAAAATTTAATTGCACTTATTTACGTAAGCAATGTAGAAGAGAATAGTAGTCTGTTAATTAACTTTCTGATGAAAAATTTCCAATAAAAATTATTATTGGAAATTTTGAAATGTTTTAGATGGAATTTCGAAACTATAATATTTGACATTTCATAAAAATTTTTAGTAATTATTATCATTCTTACATTACAAATTTCGTTAGAAAGTGAATGAATTTTCTGTTTTTTGTATCAATTTCTTGGAATATGACTTTCAAAATTCTAATATTAAATATATATCTAAACATGTAATTGTCCAGAAATTGTAATTTACAGCAAAATGTGTCTAAATAGGTCATTAACTAATAATACTTTTCTATTGTATACCAAATATTGCACAAACTGCAATTTTTATTTATAAATGAATGAATGGACTGAATTTAACAGAAAATTTGGTTCTAAATTTATTTAATATTGAAAATAAAATTTTGAAAATGAAAATTTTAAAATTATTAAACAAAATCATCTTGCTATTATTATTATCCTCATTAATGATGCTTTTAGTTGCATCAAACTTGAATATCGAAAATTACATTAAAAACTCGTGCATAAATTCAAAGAATATTATCATTTTAATCAACAACCAAACTTCAAATAGAAATTATTCACTCAATTTAATATCGAAATTCAACTGTTCTTTTGATTATTATCATTTTGAATATTCAAATGTTTCGTTGGAAAAATTGCACAATTTAATTGAATTAAATCGTGATTTTAAAAAGTTGTTATTGATCATATTTGTTTTGAAAACTGAAATTGAACTGCAAAATTTGTCAAAAGTGATATTTGACCAAACATTGGACACTTTTTCGGCGGTTTTAGTGTCCATCGGAGATGATGAAGCTGATCCTAAACATTTGTCAATAATTCGTCCAATATTGGACGGTTGTTATCGTTTTCCTGGAATATTCACACCAAAATGCACAAATGATTTCAATCGTCTCAATGTTCCAGTGCGCAAGTGCAATCTCAACAATTCACTTGTAAATGTGGCCGTGTATCCGGTAAGGACCAAATGCATCAATGCTCAACTAATTTTTTGTTTGTTTTTGTTCATGCGCAGATGGAAATGCAGTGTGGCTTTGAAAGCAACTCCAACGGAAAGTTGATTCCCAAAAACGGAAGTGAATTTGAATTACTCAAATATTTAGAAACTAAATTTAAATTCAAATCAAACTTGATCAATGCCGAATTGGGCAATAAACAACGAATCCAGAAACTGTCTCAGTTCACTTGGCCACTCGAAATTGTTGCCAATGGCAGTGCAAATGTTGGTTTGTGTGCGGTGGTGCACCGAAATGAGAATGCCACTTTGATTGATTTTACATGGCCAATTTCATTTCAAGACATTGGATTCATTTCGAAGCGGCAAATGAAAACACAGAAAAACTGGATCGCATTTGAGAATTTATTCAGTTTTACAGTTGGTCTTGTGCAACTGAGTATAATCATTATTTTTGTGGTGATTATTTGGTTTGAAAAGCGTTTGGTGGAAAAATCGTTGACCAAAAATATTAAAACAAAGTTTTTCGCAATTGTTATAAATCAGTGTAAGCATTTTGTTTGAATCAATTTCAATTCAATGTTAATTTGACGATTTTGATGGTTTATTTTAGCTGTCGGGATTTGGAAAGAATCAAACCAAACTGTACGATTCATAGTTGGCAGTTGGATTGTGGCCAGTTTTGTGATCAATCAATTCTACAATTCATCTTTCCTCTCATCTCTCACCATTCGACAGTATCAACCACCAATTGACACAATCCACGAATTGATCAATGCTCTCGATGATCCAGACATAATGATTGTTACTGGAGAAAGGTTTTTGTTCAATCAAAAGTTGCTGACCTCCCGACCCGAGCATGGAATATTCTACCAAATTGGTCAAAGGCTGAATCAAAGTCGAGCCAGGGGCGCAATTGTGCGGCATAACGCCAAGTGGATAACGATTTCGGTGATTGAGCACAACCCCAAGAGTATTATTGTGGCAATTAAACTATTTCTGAGAATTTTTAAGCAAATTTTCCCATCTAAAGACCCTGCACAGTCGATTCACATTGGCACCGAAAATTTGTTTCAATATTTTCATTCGATGGCTCTGCAAAAGGGGTCCCCACTTTTGGGACCATTCAACATTGAGTAACTTTAAATTGAATTGATATTATTCTAATTTATTTATTTTTCTAATAAATTTTTTTTATTTTTGCTGTTGTCGAATAGAATTCAAGCACTGCAAGAGTGTGGTCTACTGGAACACTGGCAAACTGAGTCCATTAATCAATTCGTAAAATCAAAATTACCTAGAAAAGATTATTTGAAAAATCTCGTTGAATTTGATGGCAACAAAAAACGTCAAACAGAGGAAACTTTCGATTCTTTAACGTTCGAAAATGTGAAATCAATTTTCACTTTTTTCTTATTTGCAATTCAAATTTGTGTTGTCGCATTTCTGTTTGAAATTGTCTGGTTTTTCGTTTGTAATCGTTGATCGATGTTGTCGATCATGGATAATGTGTGAAATTCACCATTCACAAATGAGGTGCACTACTGAACAGTGTTCAGTGAACACCCAGTTCAAATCAACAAATCAACACTCCCCATAAAGGGAAATATAGTGCAATTTTCCTTTAACAATTTGTAGACAAAATTAAAACGTATCCCTAGTAGAGACTTTTTGAAATGGTGCCATTTGAATTGGTAAAAATGAATTGGTACAAAATGTTAATTTCAAAATTCAATGTTTCGTAAATATCTAAAGTGAACAACTCGAGTGGAGTCAACTCAACTTTGCAACTCAATCCGAAAATAACCTCACTTTTGATTATCTAATCTCGAGTTTGTTCTCAACTATTTTCTTCAAGTACTTTTACACTGCATTACTCGTACATACGTTAAATGATCACAAATTAGTACATAAATGTCTCTATCACTGTCGGCTCATTGATAATTTTCCATATTTGAACTTTATCCCCAATTTCAAACATCGCCTAAACATATGGCCAAACTGCGTTTCGTGTTTGTTATTGCACTGCTCACTTCATTCATGATGTCAATCGTTGATGTCACAATGAACACTGACACAATCGAAGTAGACGATTGGAAGTTTGATCAAAACAACATCTTGCAACTTGTGAATCGTCACCGCAAAGACGAATCAACAACAACAACGACACTTCGTTTGCTCCGTTGGACCCTTTGCTCTGTGTGGCAGTGTCCAATCAGGCGCCATATCAAAAGTTGGACAAATGTGATAATGATTCTGGTTATTTTGATATTCGTTTTACTGTGATGACTTCGAAGAATATCAAGACCCTGTATGATGCTTATAGGAATCCAAATTTGGGTGCAAATGCAACTTTGAAAGCACCAAAAGCGATTCCTGATGAACGGATTTTTCGTTATCCAATTTGGTCCACCTGGGCAGAGTACAAGAAGGACATTAACCAGGCGAAAGTGATGGACTTTGCGCACAAAATCAAGAGTCACGGTTTTACCAATGCACAACTTGAGATTGATGACCTTTGGGAGCGACACTACGGTGATTTCACCTTTGACACTCACAAGTTTCCAGATCCATGGAAAATGATTTCTGAGCTTCACGCCCTGGGCTTCCGAGTCACTGTTTGGGTGTATCCGTTTGTGAATGAAGATTCGGACGCATACGAGCCAAACAAAAAACATTTCCTCAAGGATCGTCACGGTCAACCAGTAAAGGTCAACTGGTGGAACGGATCTGGGGGTGTAGTGGACTTCTCCGATGAGGCAGCAGCACAATGGTTCGTTGACCGATTGGAGCATTTGAGAAACGAAACTGGACTTGACTCGTTCAAATTTGACGCAGGTGAAATCAATTGGTTTGGTAGTGACTTTGTGGCACACGATGCGCATGTGCAACAGTGTCCAAACCTGCTCACAACTCGCTATGTTGAGACATGTGCCAAATTGGGTGGCATGATCGAAGTGCGATCCGGCTACAAGTCCCAGGAGTTGCCAATCTTTGTGCGAATGTTGGACAAAGCATCAGACTGGAGCATTGACAATGGACTCAAGACTCTCGTGACCACTGGCCTGATGATGTCCCTGGCTGGTTACAACTTTGTCCTGCCAGACATGATCGGTGGCAATGCATACGGCAACAAACCTACAGAACACAGTGCTGCCCAAACATCAGACTGGTGTGAGACAATCCATATTTGTCAGACTGATTTGATATTAGGCCAATCCTCACAACCGTCTGAGAATATAATTCTCAGATCAGTGTGAGGATTGGTCAGGAAGTTTTTGTGCGAGCAGGGTGCTTTTGGGAGAAATTTCCCAGAAACATTTAGTGAATTATTGATAATTAGAAATAAAAATAATTTATTGCATTGACAAAATAATTAATTTTTGACAAAAAATCAAATTTCACAATTTAAATAAATGAATGGAAAAAAATAAAGGGAAACTTCAATAATTATTAATCCAAAGTGAGTTACTTCTTGGTCTTACGTTTCTTGATCTCTTCTCTGAAGGAATGTTCAATTAAAGGATTGTCGTTGAGATACTTTTCGAAACGCTTTTGAGCAGCAGCAGTCTTAGGACTTGAGTTAGTATCTAGCCAGCGTTTTAGTGAAGAGTCGAGATTGCCCTTAGTTCGAATTGCACCTTTTGGTGATGGTGACTTCTCTTGATTACCGTCATCATCTTGAGTATAGTAAAGTTTGCGCTTGAGTTTGTTTGCGAGCCAACCCTAAATAAGAAAAAAAAACTCATAAATAAGTTTCAAAAAACAAATACAATTATAATCTATAGATTGAACTCACAATAGCTGACGAATAGAAAGTAGTGTCACATACTTCAAACGACTTTTGCACACAAGCGTGATTGGAGGAGCGAACGAACAAACTCACGCTCGAGCGAAGCGAGAGTGTGAGTTTGTGAGTGAACGAGTCCTCTGGCGCCGCTTGATAGGAAAAGGCTTGTGCAGAGGATTATGTCTACATGGTTCAATGGATCGGTCTGAAAATTTTACACAATATTCTGGTTGGGGTGAAGTTGTGCCTTTTGCCCAATAGGTCACTATAGGTCAAAGGTCACCAAAGCTAAAAAATAATTAGTGATATTTTGCATAGATCTGTATTGAGAATTGAGTTGATGTGTGTGTCTGTCGCACTTTGATGACTCATCGATGACTGAACTGATAAGGACGAGTGCTCGCGATACTCCCGCTCCGACTTCACGCCCACGGCGTCACTTATGACTAGTATTTAAAGTGAAAGTACTTTGTCTGAACCAATGGGAAAGCACGCACAAAATCCTGGCAAAATTGGGCAACTTCCGAATTTCCCATTTTCTGTCCATCAATATCCTTGTAGAATTTATTCAATTCAATCGAATAACAGTCGAATACCTTCCCAATGCCATTGACAAAATCGTCCCAATCTCCTTTTGAATCGACAGAAATATTCATGAGATCGTCGTAGCCACTGCCTTCCAACCAGGTGAGATTAAGTTGATTGAGGCTACTAGGCTTATCAGCAAACATTCGGAAATCAAATCCACCACCAACTAAATAGCTGAAACGTTTCATATTTTTCTTAATCAAATTGCGGCCAAGCTTGATGTCATAAGAGTCATCTGCCTTTAACCAAGGGAAATCAGCTACAAGTGATGCTTCGACGACTTCGATAGTTGGCACTTGTTGATTAACAACAGTATTTGAATTCTCGTTGTTTTCTTCGGGAACGAAAACTTCACTAGCAGGCATATCTAGAATTCAAATAAATAATAACCAAACACAAAAAAATATTCCAATTTATACCAGTAATTTGATCATTGATGATCTGATCCGACAAGTTATCATTAGAATGATTCACATTCGAATCTGAACGAATAGCCAACAGCTTAGCTTCGATCTTCGAGTCAAGATTTTTTTCCAAATATTGAAATTGTTTGGCCAGTGCGCCAGAAACTACATAATAATAATAATATTTTGTATAAAATTGAAATATAACAATATAAACAGACTTACTTAATGATTCTAAATTCGCAAGTTCAATACTCATGGTTAAACCTTGAAATGATGATAGTACAAGAAATTAACTCAATGGAAGCTTCTCGACGAAGACAAATGAATGCCTGAGTGAAAGTGAAAGGCCTCAGACAAACGTACTCCTAACGTTAACGTTTGCAGCAATGTGCTCAACTGCAGTCCATGTGGTCTGACTCGAGTCGACTGTTGAAGTCTAGCTAGCAGGTTCACTCACAAGTCAGCATGTACAAGCCAGCACCGCCGCCTACAACACATTGAAAGGCAGCAGTGTTTTGGCGCTTTACTTGCACAGAGAGAAATTTTAAGCTGGGTCACATTACTTTTCAGTGTTCACAGAAGACGTTACAATAGTTTGTTTTGATTTGGCAACGTGCACGCATGCTTTTCGGCTTGAATCAAGCTGCTTGATAAATGCATTTGTGTTTTGATTATTCTTCTTCGACAAATTTCTTTCAATTGAAGTTAAAAGTAACAAATTCTTGTCAAATTTACACCTCTTCATATAACTCACTTTCAAACTAATTATGGCACGCAAAAAACAGGTGAATCCAGAAGACAAGAAAACTTATATTTACAGTGGTACTGATTGGGCCGAATTGATCACGAAATTGGGCAAAAATGGCAAAAACGGAATCAAGTCTCGAGAAAAGTGTCTCAGATTTACTGAGTGTGGAGCATCATTCAAAAATGCATTTCAATTGACTGAGCACATAAAAAAATGTCATCCATCGGAATATCCAAAATCGTATGTTTGCATATTTTAATTTAAAATTATTTGGAGTAATTATTAATATTATCTATTTAGTGCTAAGGAAGAAAACGTTGTTCGACACGATCATGAACACGATCAACAGAATGATGTAATCATGGCAAATGACGAAATTGATGCTATCCTGGAAGAACAAATCTGGATTGACAAAATTCGAAAGATTCAAATTGACAAAAATAGACGCGCGCCGAGAGTATCTCAAACGCTTGAAGCTCTTATTGAGATAAAGTCTTTCCATGTACGTTTTTCTCAATTCATTATAAAATTATGCTAATTTACTATAATTTTCTATTCAGGATATGATGGCACTTATAAATCAAGATAAATATCTCAATCGCATTCCATCTTCTCATGTTAACGATAGTGCTCAAAATTGGCTTTCTTTATTCCAAGTATTTCTAAATTCGAATATCACTTCTGATCAATGCGACCAGTTTATTCAAGCCGCAAGGAGCGACAAAATTCAAAGCGCCTACAACGCATATGATCTAAAAGATTATTATTTACAGCCTGAGTATTTTGAACTGAAGAATGAAGAAAACGGGAAAAGTTGCAAATATTCTTATGTCTCAATTATCTCCATTTGCAAGAAGTATCTCCAAAATGAATCGCTGTTGAAGCATATTCTCCACGAAAAATACGATCGAAACCAACCAAACGAGCCAAATGGAGAAAAACTTTTTAAGTCCTTTAAAGACGGAAAAATCTATCAACGAGTAAAAGGCAGCTTGAAGATTGAAATATTTTTAGACGATGCCAATATTTCTCCAGGAAATAATAACCAGAAGCAAAAATATTTGAAAGTGTATATTACTTTTAATGATCTGCCATTTCAATTTCGAACCCAATCTGACGACATTGAACTTCTTTTGTCTGTGAACCGAAAACAATTGAATTCATTAGAGTTCGAGAATCCCCTGACACATTTATTCAAAAAACTTCGAGATGATCTTAAGACACTTGCCGAAGATGGAATCGAGGTAAAGATAACAACTGTGAGCGGAGAAGAGAAAATTGAGAAAATTCCTATTTCACTTTGTTCAGTTTGCGGAGACAATTTAGGAACATACGAGCTGCTTGGATTCAAAATGTGTTTCAACAATGCCTCTTTCATTTGTCGTTATTGTCACGCTGCAGGAAAGGCCAAAAAGCCAAAACCTAAAAAGGTTTCAAAACGAAAGAATAAATCCAAGATTGAGGTACTTCCCAGTAAAAGTGCGCTTCTAGAAGTAGACCATCTTTCCTCATCTCAAGTTGGCTGTGTGATTGACCCAAGTTTGTCAACTCAAGAAGGTTCTGAATGTGTCTCCATTTTGACAGTCCAAAGTTTAAATAATCCAGAAACAAATATGACAACAGAAACTTCAAAAGTTACAAAAGCTTCAAACATTGACAAAATTTTGAGCAAAGTCAAGGAAAGAAATTCAAAAGAAGTCGACAGAATTAAGAAGCTTGCACAACTCAAAAAGGCAAAGCAGTTCCAAGAGCCCATTGCTGTTCCAAATGAAGACTCCTATGATATTCAACGTCTAAACATCCGTCGTAAATTGATTGACTCATCCTCTCAAGACTTTAGTTATGAAAGTTTAACATTTCTCCGTGAGTTTGCATTTGATGGATTGCCATCGATCAACCGATGGAACCTGGCTGCACCGGATGTGACACATGATTTATCTGAAGGGGTGTGTCCTTACGTTTTGGAACTTATTTTGACATCCTTTGTTTTGGAAAATCAACTTTACTCCAGTATCGGTACGAATCCTCTCAAAGGTTTAAGCAAAGAAATAATTGAGCAACGATTTCGACAGTTTAAATACTTCGAAGGCTCCGGTAAACTGAATTGGATTTCGAGAGAAGGATTTAGATTAAGTGGTAAGGCCATTCAGGTTCGTATTAGTTAGTTTTGAATTCTTTTGTTTTAATTAATTTTTTTTGTATTTTTTTAGAAACTTGAGGCATTCTTAAAATTGCCTGCTATATTGTTTGATGTATTTGATACTAACTCTTTGCAATTTAAACTATGGAAGGAGATGAAAGACTTCACTGTTTTGTCATTTTCTCAATGCCTCACTGTTGCTGATCTTGAAGAAATGAGACGCAGTGCAGATAGTATTTTGGAATTGAGTCGAGAACTTGGCGGCGCTGAGGTCTTTTGCAAGTTGCACCATTTGACGCACTACGGCGATTTGGTCGAATTATTTGGACCACTGTACTATTATTCAACTTTTCGTTATGAGCGCAAACACCAATACAGCAAATACATCGCTAGAGTAATGCGCAACTTTATAAATCCGTCCAAAACAATCCACGAGAGGCATCAAACAAGACGAGCATTAATCGAAAAGAAGCTCAACTTTGAAGACATTAACTTTTATCAAACTGTCCAACACAAATTGATTGAGCCTCGTTTCCAAAGTTGGAGTAGTGCTGACAAATCATTTGAGACAAATTTTCAAGTACTTCTTTCATGCGAACGACCTTATCCACTAAAGAAGAATGTTTTACGCAAATGTCCTTTTACGTCTACTTATTTCCACACATCTCAATTCTACAAAGAGATAAGCACAGGAAGAATATTTTGTCTTGGAGATAAATTTAGCAATCATTGGAATGCTACCTTCGATTCAAATGTTCGAAAGCAAGTCCAATTGGCTAGAGAAAAACGTCGAAAAGATGGACTAAAGCAACTCACCAAAAGTAAAGGAAAATTCTATATTCCATTTGAGGATCTGAATTTCACTAATGATTTTTTATTTGAAAAGAAAAATAGTTATTTCTTACTTGAGTGTAGTTATTAGCAATTTTGTATTATTTCAAATTGATTTGTAATAAACGGATAACATATACGTTCTCTATTATATAATTATAATTTAAATATATTTATTCGTTCAAAAGATCTCGAGATGATCATATTGGTGTGATCGATCTTTGATCAAATTGATTTGATATTATATCTCACACCAATTTGAGAAGTATTATCAAATTGGTGTGATATTTGGATTTACCACACCGATATGAGATAATAAGAGTTGTTTTCGCTGCAATGCATCAAACCTCAGACAGGTTTGATATCGCACTAAGCTTCTCACACCAGTCTGATGTTTGGGTCTGACAGTGAAGAGTTGTACATTCGATGGGTGCAGGCCAACACCTTTCTCCCATCACTACAATTCTCAATTCCACCTTGGAATTACTCGGAAAAGACTGTGAACATTACGAAAAAGTATGTTGAGCTTCATGAGGCACACGCAGACGAAATCATCAAACAAGCGAAACGTTTCACTGAACCACTGATTCGACCAATGTGGTACGCTGAGCCTGAGGACTCGAGAACATTCACGATTGCCGATCAATTTATGCTGGGCGAGGACATTGTGGTGGCACCGGTGCTCGAAGCAGGGCAACACCAACGACAGCTGTATCTACCTTCGGGCACTTGGCTGGATTCTCACGGAGTGAGTCACACAGGACCTGGTGTGATCACGGTGAATGCACCAATTGAGGAGCTGCCTTATTTCAAACGAAAACACTAAAACATTTGTCTAATCATGCTCGTTGTATCAAATCAATAAATTGAAACAAATAACTGATCTTGTAATACTGCAATCTAATTTACAGTTACAGACCGTTGACCTTTCTGCAGGTTTCAACCTCTGGTTGACCGAACAAAAGAGAAATTGTCTCAAAAGAAACACGAAATCAAAATTATGTCATGTCAATTGTTCAATCGAATGTTTATCTTTCTTTAAACTTTGAGTTGAATAAAGTTGACTTTAGTATATAAACTTTTTTCTCTTAAATTATTCAACAAATAATTAATTTCTTCTTAATAGTAAACTTTTAATTGAAAATTTATTAATGAATAAACTAAAAATTAAACTCGACATTTAAACTTTAAAATTGAGTGGGAAAAAGTTGAAATTATCGTGAAAATTTTTGAAGAACTTTGTTCGAGTCCTTTATTTCGCTGACTCGAGTTCGCGGAACATATGTTCGCGGTCATGCAGGTTCGCAACTACGCATGTTCGTATAAGCAATTTCCCTCAATATTTGTTCGCCTTTATTTGTTCGCTTGTTTCGTCCTTTTTGAATGTGGAATCATCTAGTTTTTAACTGCATCAAAGGGGGAGAAAGGCGTCAGACGTTTACTAGCGGGTTTACTCGAGGGTAGGCTTCGGCTCGATCGTGGCCTTCCAATCGGTAATGTCGCCACCCATTTGACCAGTGTCCACGCTCACTGGATGAGTCTCGTTGACCTCATTGTAGTCGGTGCCCTCACGGGGGAACTTCAGATCTACCGTCACCAGTTGACGATCTTGGTCTCTCTGGACTACTCTCTGGTGGCACGTGCCTATCTTGCCACGGATCCATCAGAAGTTGATCTTGTTGCCAGTGGCTCACCCTTGGAGTCTCGTCGAACTCATACCATCGTTGGCGCTTCTCCCACGGAGAACCTTCCCGGCCTCCCACTGAAGGAACAAACGTTGCGATCCATGTCATCACAATACGTTGTGGTTGCTTGGTTGACATGAGTCACACGTCCCGTAGGAAGGAATCTGTCATCGGGGTGCCGAACCTTGACGGGTGCACTTCGGGTGTAGAAAGATGCACTGGGATGTCCATTGTCAGCATTGTTGGAATATACGCGAACAATTTTGTGCGAACAACTTTACCACGAAATGGTCGATTCGAATTCTCGTATACGCGAACTAACGTATTAGCGAAATCGTGGATTGCGAACTCGAGTCAGCGAATTAAGGGGCTCGAACTAGTGTCGGCGAACTTGTGGGAATCGAAATATAGTACAACGAAAATTAGTAGGTGAACCGAAACTTTGTTATTGATACACTGTGGAAGGCAGAGGCGCTCTTTTAGCAAGTTCAATAAGTAAGTAAACACCAATTTGTGCGTTGTCTTGTGTTACGACTGTGAGCAGGCAAACTTCATGAACACACAACACAGCCAGCACAGTCACTTTTTGTGCTGTCCTGTCCGTGTCGTCGGTTGGGGAAGCCACCGCTCACGCGCTCACACAACAAATCAGTCGTGCGTTTGTGTTTACTTTACTAACATCTCAGCTGTTGCTGTTCACGTTGATTTGTTTTGATGCAAATGTTTTATTGGTTATGGTTATTACTTGAGATTTACTGAATTGATTTGTGTTCTTAATTAAGAGTAATCTCTGCTTCTGTGTTGATTGTTTGTTGTTGATTTGTTCATCGTCTTTGTTTTGTTTGACACCGAAACCAAGTATTTACGAAACAACTAAGAATGTGTTACTTCCAGAACCCGAATAATTTCTTTAGTCATCACTATTTGCAAAATAGACCAATTTCCACTTTGTTAATCAAAAGTGTGTATCTGTTTACTAAATCCGAATAGACATGTTTAATCTTTGGTATTATTTTTCTAGATATTTTTTTTATTTGACGAAAACTGGCTGGTGACATGTCTATTACATCGATTCGGAATATGTGATGTGAAGCAATTTTGCCACGTTTTTCACAGTGTTCACAGCCAGACAAGCTGTGGTTGGTCATAATAGCAAACTTAACTCAACGCATAAATCATCCCTCTATGGAAATACCGAATGTCCAAAAGCTAAGTGGCATATAATCACCGTCACGGATGTGTTTCTCCATCGAATGACAACAGTAATACTCATGAGTTATTGATCAACAATCGTCTTCAGTTTTTACGCTTTTGCCGCCATGCCATCTACCACGTACCCTGCCCTACCTCAATTTCCATGAATTTCTGTTTGCAGGAAGTAGTTTTGTATCAGCTCAGTTCCAGAAAAATGCAGAATCACGAGGATTATCAAATTGAAAAATGTATATATCTCATATTGTGATTGAACACACAAACAGAAACATATTTCACTGATTTCAAAGTATTACATATTGCGAACAAATGTGCAAAGACAAATCCAATAAAATGTTTGCGTTCTCTGTCTTCAAAAGTATCTCTTTACTTACAGGCGGAGTGACTGCTTCAACCTAATCAGTCTTTTGTCACAAAATTCATATTTGTGAGTCATCTCTATATCATGAAATAATACAAAAAATTGTTTATAAACTTCCATGCAAATAAAATGTTTGATTAACATTTGTTGGTTTCAATCTGATCGATACTATCGAACCAGTTTCGTCACTGTATATAGAACATGTTATATTTAACCAAGCTTCAGAAGAAGATTTCAACAATCTAAAACTACCTCTACACAGAATTAGTGTCCATAACACTCATAAAATGTCAGCCAAAATGTATCTGATTTAATTTGCAGCAAGCAACAAGACATTTGAATGGTAACTGTTAGTACAGATATCAACTGAAACAGCTAAATGCCTTTCTGTCAAATTATGCCAATTTGCAGAAGAATTTATTGAAATCAGGCTTATCAGTTGTGTGGTCAATTGAAACTGATTTTATTTCTGGCAGAGTGCACTCAAAAATCGACTAAGTTGGGAAGTGAAGTTAACAAATGTTTAATTTGTGGAGTAAAATTTTACATAGAAGCACATTGTGAAGGAAATTTATTTCGGTGATAATTGTCTTGGTTTTGAGGCGCCTGAGAGGAATCACTGATTGAGTGTACTGCTTTGTGGACAATATCAACTGGACATATATCTCTGCCAATGTCTTGACCAATGCCCAAACCGCTAAATCATTTTCACAAATTTTCAGCCTCAAAAACTTGACCAGTATTGAGTTGACAAACGATACTAATTCTCACCAATGGTAACGATAGTTAGCAGACATTTGATATTGAACATTGATATTGAACTATTCGTACGCTCAAATTGGAATTTGACTTGCAGCAAAATACAATTAAAATTACACTCAAATCTTTTTGTCACTATTGGTTTTACAAGTTTAAGTTATTGTTTGAACAGTTTGCTCGTGTGGGGACAATTACGTATCTACTCGAGTATTCCAAGAAAAGTTTGTCAGCCTTTCTATTGAATCTATTAAACAATTGATATTCGAATATTCTTTTACTTGAATCCACCCGAAGGGTGTTTTTTACAAGAAAAACAAACCGCAGCGCAGCGGAGGTTTCGCAAGAGCGTGAAGCCAGGCTTTAGCCGCTTCACGCCTTGCGGTTTTTCTTGTAAAATTCATTAATAAATTTTCAATTAAAAGTTTACTTACTAAGAAGAAATTTCGTAAATTTAATTTAAAGTAAAATTTAATTGATTTACTTGATAAACAAATAGTCAATGAAATTCTGCGTATATAAAATTCTGAATAAACCAACAAACAATTGACTATTGTTATCCGAAAACAGATTTCAACACAATTTCACTGAAAGTGATTTGAAACTCACAAAATGTCAACCAAAAATGATGATTTTGATGATGACCAAATAGATAAAGAGAAAAAAAGTTAAGTCATGTTTTTTTGTAAATCGTAATCAAATTCAATTAGAAATGGCACAGCCAATTATGGCGAACTATCTAGTAGAGATAACAATTATAATAATATTACAGTTTTGCACACACACAAAATAGTTGATTGTTCAATTGTACGCACGTCAGTCATTTGAATGTGAGTCATGTCGCTTTTATCGATGCATTTCTCAAAATATCACATTCACCAATGGAGCATCGAGGCATAGAGGCAATGGGCATATCTTTATAAATTGCGTCAATTGAACGCATTAATGCAATTATTTCAATTATTGGCTAGAAAAATCTGAATTTGTTTGCCTCAAGTTACGATCATCGAATACGATTATGATAATATTACGAACAATTATTGTGAGTATTGACAGTTTGTTTGTTTGTTTGTTTGACACTTTTACGTAAAAGGGTGTTACATTGGTTGCCTTGGGATTGTTGGCACTGCAGCAGTTCATCTTTGTAGACAGTCATGACTTGGCCATTAAACGTGCATTCAAGGAGTTTGGTCGACCAGTGGTGCTCGGTGAGTTTCAATTTTCAAGTGCCAACTTTCAATTTTAAACTTTTAGTGCCCGGAATCTACTCGAGCAAACTGACCGCCTCCATCAAGGACGCCGACTCTGAGCTGTGCCAGTGCTTCGGTGTGCAAAACTTGACCCTGTGGATGAACACAACCCTCTTTACGGATCACAAAATATTCAACTGTTTCATTGAGCTGCTCAAGACCACGCCTGAGAGTGAACAGATTGCGAACTATGAGTTGCCTGGTTATGGTGACATTAGTACTATTGGCAATTTGGGTGAGGGCGATGATGCGGCAACTGCGTACATGAGTCCTCTGTTGGAAGCATTGGAAATATATGGACACGATAAGATTCGTGCGGCTGTGTTTGATTTTCGTTATTCGCCAGGTAAAAATGTTAATAATTGGAGCAGGCAAATCATGTTTAATTTGATTGTGAGCTTTAATGTTTGGTTATTGTTCTAGATTATCTAGCAGAGAAGGAAGGTCTCTACACGAGACTGACAAATCTGATCAAGAAGAGCTACAATGGACACAAGCAGAAAAAGGTTGTGCTCGTGTGTCACTCGATGGGCTGTCTGTTGAGTCTGCTTTACCTGCAGCAGCAGTCACAGTCATTCAAGGACCAATACATTGAGCGACTGATCAGCCTCGCTGGTGCCTTTGGTGGAAGTGTCAATTCACTGGTTGGCCTCACCTATGGCTATGACTTTCATTTGGGCCTGCCACTGGGCATGTTGCACGGATTCAGGGCCGCATTCCGCACTCAACAGTCCAGCTACTTTATGCTGCCCAATGAGGACATTTTCCCAGACCAACCAGTGGCCACCGTTGAGGGTGAATTGTTTGCACCGAGTAAACTTGCGGACTACTTCGCGGCAATCGACTACAGTGAAGGTGCACAGTTGTATGAACAATTCCGCAACAGACACGATGTTCGGCTGGGGCCAGGTGTGGACGTGCACTGTCTCTACGGCACAGACATTCCAACCATCGATCGGGTGAATGTGTCTCACTTGAACACTCTCGAGCAAGATGTGGGAATAACGCCGTACAGTTTTGGCAATGGTGATGGTGTGGTGAATGAGGCATCGCTCGCGGTGTGTCAACTGTGGAAGGACAACAATGCCGGACATTCCATACAACAGTCTTCCTACTCGGGTGCTAATCACATGGACATACTCGCCAATCGTGAGGTGCACAAATATTTGCTTGAGGTAGCATTGCATCCGTAGTGATTGTGTGGGTCAAAGTGTTGTTTAGTTATTACCAATTGACTAATTGTTCATTAAAAATCGAGTTCTGGACACTTGCAGTAGAAAATATCTTTTCCATCATTTTTTTTTCGAAACCAATTGTACGATTCAACTTTGCTAAAAATAATCCACTCGCTGATGTAGTAAAAAGGACATTCAAAGAAATCAAAGTTGTATCAATTGGTTATTGGTAACTTTAGCATATAAACTAGTACGAGTAGATGTATGAGTAATATTATTACTGCGAACATAAAGTCTCAATCATTTGAAATTTGTGAAATAGACATTTTATTTTATTGATAGAATAATAATAAGAAATTGTTAGAATTAGAATTAGACTAATTGAATGCGACATGCAAAACGTTAGTGGTTGCACATTGCACAATGTTAGGTTGGCCAGTAATGGAAAACTTGTGAATTGGGTCAATTAAATCGAATGGACAAAGTGTGCAAAGTGCATTCTGACTTTGAAGTGCTGTTAATTGCATTTCAATGTTGTTTGTCTGCTTTTCGGCCAAAAGTTTGCTGAATCCATTAGATTTGATTTACCCACAAAAATTGGTCATCACTTGGTACGCTGAAGAACCACAATGGCACAACAATACACGAGCATGAGCACAGCCACAGGCAGAGTGGACACCAATTGAGCCCATGCGAACCAGTGGCCACTGTTGAGCACCATTCGAAGGGACAGACACACACCGAGGAGACACTCCCCACTGGTGAACAGTGCCACTGGGAAGAAGAGCTCCAACAGGACGGACACGAGCTCAAACAGTGTGAAGAGATTGTACTCAACCAGTGAACGTAGGACAAACTTGTCCAATTCGGGATAGTTGGCCATGTCGTATACGGACCCGTAAAACTGTATTTTGAAAACATAAAAAGAAAAGATTTAGTGTTCAAAACAAAATGACAAATTCACTTACATTTCGACAATTGTCGTGATCGAACAGAAACCAAAAGTAGACCGCCATTATGAATGTCTTGTTAATGGCGATTGTTGCCACAAGAATAGTTTTGATCCTTTTGAACCAAGTTGAACCAGTGGATTCATCAACACTGGAAGATGATACCAAACTCTGGTCACTCGAACTTTCGGACGACATTCTCTCACACGACGATTCTCAAACAAAAAGTTGAAAGATCTTAAGATTTTTTGAAATTTAAGATTTTAAAGTGTTGTACCTCCTTTGACGATGCGGCAAAAGTGATGTTGTGTGGAGTAGCACAAAAGAATCTGCATTCAAATGCATCTGAATTGCGCACTTGACGTACTATATGACGCTGATTGACCGAGAGATTGAAACCACAAAAAGAGTTGAGAATGCTCGTGAGGTCAAAGTGCATGCGCAGTTTTTAAATGCGGGTTGAACTAATTCGACACTTCCGCATGTTATAACAGTAAAGTAAAGTCTACGGTATAATGAACTACCTCTACGGAATGTTAGCATAGAATAGCTTTTAAAAATTAAAGAATTTAATTTAAACCATAGCATTTCGGTTTTTTTGCATCTTAATGCTCCTCATTTTGATTCACTTATTGGGCTCATGTTTCTTAAACTTTAATTAAGAAGAAGCTCGATGACACACGGCCACAATGTCACCACGACTGCTGTGCCACTCGGTAAAGTCCAAACAAAGCCTTTTGCATCTAATTATAGATTCCAATTAGATCATCAAATTATAATTTGACCCACTCAAATTTCTCCTCTCGACTTTACTGAGTACAGAGTTGTGTGTGTGTATTAATTTGTCTGGAACGTTTGATTCTCGATATGTGTGTTGTCAATGGTTGGTGGTGGCATCTCTTGACTGTTATCGAGGCGGAAAACTCAAAGGAAATCCAACAAAGGATTTGAGGATATTTCCGGAAGTTTTAACGTAACGAAAATTGTCTCCCGATCAATCTTATTATGAAGTTAATTTCTCCATTGCAGTGCAGTTCAAAAGTTCAAAAGATTCAATCTTCAAATGGTGAAAAGAATTAAAGAAACCTAATCAATATTATAATAAGCGATAAAGCAGTCAAGATGACACGAATTGTTTATTAATTAATTTTTTATTGGTGGGAACAGTGTTCCCGGAACACGGCGTACCGGCCGTGGGGCTTTCACTGGGGCGGTATCGGGAGCTTGTGGTTGCCCGCATCGAGCCTTTGAGCGATGCTCGCCTAGTCTTGTTCACCTTTCTTGCATCGCCAGCGTAAGAGGTGGCCATCCTTCTTAGCCATATTTTTCGCATAAAACCAGGGGTCGAGCCAAAGGGCGCACATAGTTGCGCGCCTTTTTGGATCGGGCTCACCACCAGTACATTCCACACTTCGGCCGGGATCAGATCCTGGAACTGTTTCAACTGACGTGAAATTGGACGACAGTGAAACGACTTTCTCGAGCTGGGCCATGGTGTAGGGTAGCCTATTCGTGTACACCAAGTGGATAATGAGGCCAAGACCCCAAATATCCATCTGTACAATACAATTGACATAAACAAAAAGGATCAATTAGTTAGAGATTAGTTAGTTAGCTAGGTAGCTAGAAGACACAGTATCGCGACCCTATTGGTTACAACTGTGACCAGCCACCCAATTATGCAGTCAACAAACACTGACAAGTCAAATTTACCTTGGTGGGCGAATAGACTAAGCCACCGTCGTTGCCAATAGGTCGGTGCATCTCGGGAGGTGTAAATACGTAGATCCGACCCACACTTGGTTTGGCGGAGATTGGTTGGCCTTGGCGAAACCAAAGTCTCCGAGTTTGACATGGTAGTGAGCATCGAAGTTGTCTGGCTTTATGTCACGGTGCACCAGTTCATATTTATGGTGAAGGGCGTGGACGACGCTAGTCAACTGTCCACACCATAGTGCAGCGAATTCGGGCGGAACAAATTCGTTCCTCTTCAGCTTCAGCAAATACGAGCCCAGAGTCCCGCCCGGGCAATATTCCATCACAAGAGCATAATAGTCCATTAGGACGACAACTTCAGCGAGAATGCAACAGTTTGGATGGTCCACCTTCGCCAAAGAGGCTATCTCTCGACGAACCAATCGATTCTTAGATTCATTCGCGGTGCGGCGCATCAACTTGATCGCACACACTTTCTTGGGCTTACCAAACTCAGCCCTGGCCACCTGGAAAACAAAGACAAAAATCACAAAATTATCATTATTATTCGGGCATACATTGTGTACTCGTACTCGGGTGCAAATGGCGCCATTTACCACGAATATGTACGAATGAAAAGTGCAAATGTACTCACCGAACCAAAAGCACCCGACCCAATCATCTCCTTTACGCCAAACCGTAACTTGTCACGGAAAAATCTTTGCACTTTGGCGTCAAAAGTGGGAGCCTCTGTGTCGGCCATTTTGGATTGATGAGAATGCGGTGAAAGGTGAACAATATGATAATATGATAAAGTAGAATTAGTTAGTTAGTAGAGTACGAAAGAAAAATGTCACTTACTTTTTTATTTTTTTTTATTTTTTTTAATTAATGACAATAAGCAACCGTCATTGCTTTCGCATTTGGCGGCAAAATACAATCAATTTAACAAAAGAATACATAAGAATTAAACAAAATGAATTACAAAGTATTTACAGCTATATACAAAGCACAAGTGTCTATCTGTGAGACTCCCAGAATAGGAGCAATTTATGGATATGTCTGAGATAGTCAACAAATATATCAAAATCTGATTGAGAACGAAATGGCGAAGTGAGGTTGAGGCTTGGCATAGACGCTCTGATAGATGCAGTGGCAGGACAAGTCTTAATTAAGTGATGAAGTTCTTGGAGCGCTCCACACTCACAGGCGCCACTCATCCAAATCTTGAATCTAGATAAATAAGCAGCAAATTTTCCATGGCCAGAGAGGAATTGGGTAAGCACGAAGACTTACATTTGAATTAGTTCAAACAAATCGTTCCAAAAAGTTTTGTACCAAACAAAACAAAACCGAAAGTAGCAGTGCACACAAGGCAGAGTCATATTTTCAAGGTGATCACTATAGAAAGTGATAGAGAAGCCATTTGGGGGTCACTTCCTGGTGAGTGCGATGGCCAAGAAAACTTAGTCTTTGTAGGCCAAAAGGTCAAGTAGAGACGGGGACGGTTCAGGACAGATAGAGTTGACTTGCACAAGAAAAGTGAGTTCGAACAGCAAAATATGCCAAAATGCAAGCAGAGCTGCTCTTTTTGTATAGTAGAAATGTACAATGTGTAGTGTCACTGTTCGATCGAATGTTCCAATTGGAACATTAATGACTAATCAGACGTACTCAAAGGATCGAATTCGATTGCCCCCCAGTAATAGGCCACGTAATACATGCAACATTTGGAAACGTGGAATTCTTAGAGAAGAGAGACATCATTGATATATTACTTACTTGCCAAAGAATCCAAAAAATGTCCATCGATGAACGAAGCTATTGATATACAACTTACATTTGACACATTCGATTATCGATTGTGAAAATGTAACGCGTTTTCTATGTGATTAATAATGCAAATAAACAACACCAGCAAAGAACATTTGATTGCAAGCAATGTTTAATGTCGCAATAGAGTTATACATAAAGTAATTCGACACCTAATCGTAGTAGATCGTACCTCCATCAGGGTCAACATTTGCGCTATCGATAGTGACCACACTCGGTCCACCAATGTCGAGAGTGAACAGTTGCTCGGTCACTTGGGCAATGGCCAGTTGAGTGTCGTCTTGAACGGAGAGATTGAAATGTGCCAATTGCAATGCAAAGATGTCCTTCTTTGCCACTTGCGACGGGAAGGGTCCAGGCCAGATCATTGCTCGTACAGACGACACATTGCAGATGGGACAGTCCAGTTTGCTGTTCGGGTTTGGTGAGTGAACGAGACGAGCCTTTGGAATGCAGTGATCGTGCAGCCAGTGGACACAATTCTGCAGGTGAATCCAAATCGAGTTGGGCTGTGCTGATTTGCCACAGGAGGCACAGGCTTGGTGCTGCTCGGGTTGTGGTACCACCAAAGGGGTCATAATTTGGTGAGCCATCTTGCGAGCGAATTCATCCACGTCCTTGAGGTCGTCCACGGTGGGATGGAAGCCCGCGGCACAGCGAACCAGTTCTTGGGAGTGAACTCGAATGCGCTCTACACACGAACCTTGATGATAGACATCCTTCGATTTGCGAACACAGAAGAATCGAGGAAATGGGCGATGCACGATGTCATCTCGCTCGAGGGTAGACCTGCGGGCCTCACCAGTGACCGGTTCGTGCCAAAACAGGCAACCGTAAAATGTACCAGAGCAGCGATCAATTGGGCACCGAAAATGACTTAGTGCACGCTCGTGCTCTTCTCGGGTTTCAAGACGGGACGCAAACGTTTCGATGGAAATCAACTGAAGGCCAGCCTCGTCAGACTGCTCCTGGTCCTCGGTAGAAGGTGGCGGCGGGGACGGTGGTGGAGGCGGCGGCGGAGGCGGTGGTGGTGATCGCTTGCATACTGTGATCTGCTTCGAGTTTACATTCAACCGAAAGACGGGGAAATCGTCCTCGCGATAAGATCGCTCCACCAGAAACAGTGCTTGTGGCGATACGTCTAACCCAAAGATCCGTTTCTGCTCTTGGAACTTCTCCTGTTTGGCTTCAGCAGAAAGAAACGGTTCAGGCCAGAGCAAGGCACGACTCGACAGCACTCGACACTGCGGACAGGCCACCTCGTAATGTCCACAGCGGGACCACATCTCCCGGCTCCAGTCGTCGAGACAGCCTCTGTGGAAGCAGTGAACACAGTTCTCCAAATGGATCAGTGGCATAGTTGGCCTCGGCACTAGTGGACACTTGCAGACTGGGCACGGAGCTGTGGTGATTGCTCCCACCACCAGAGGCTCATCATCCTTGCCTTTGAGCACATCGTACATTCGTTGGTAGAGTGACATCTGCAGGTCTTTGGCGTCCTCGAGCGTGACATGCAGTCCACTGGCACAGCCATCGAGCCGATCCAGATACTTGACTGGTGGTGCGGTGCAGGGCAGAACACAGACAAACGAGGGAACACCACTCGGCGAGCCTTGAGCCACAGTGGTCACGGTGGTCACAGTAGGAACCGACGGTTCGGCGTTCTCACTTGATCCAGTAGAGTCGCTCATTGTTCGGTGCGGTCTTGCGAGTCTTGACGCCAAATCACACACACAAACACACAAACTCGAGTTGAGCAAATCGAAACTATAACTAACCAAACAAACTCTAAATGACTCTTGTTTGTCTCTATTTTTATAAAGACTCGTATTCGAATTATTTGTATTATGTAATTACGAGTCAAAATTGGCTAGATTCAAAGAAAGGCACGATCGCTAATTACTTGTCCATCAGTTATCCCTCAACTAAGAAGATAATAATAAACTTCAAATTAGCATTTTAATAATAATAAAAGAATCAAAACATTTAAGATGTTTTGTTAAAAATGAGAATAGTAAAAATTAAATTTAAAATTGAAAGGTTCATGTTGAATTTGAGTAATTCATAAAGAGTCCTATTGGTAGCCACCAGCGGCTGGTTGAGCAAAACCAGGTGGGGGAGGATTGGCAGCATAGGGCGGGTAGACGGCGGCCTGGGGATTGCCATAGCCAGCAGAAGCAGGGTCTGGTTGACCAGGATAAGGAGGTGGACCAGGATACGGAGCACCAGCAGAAGGCTGAGGAGCAGCTCCTTGATACGGAGATGCGGCTTGTTGCATGGTGCCTGAAGGGACCGACGGAGCATCACCGGCTATAGGAGCACCAGAGCCAGAAGGAGCACCAGAGCCCGCAGGAGCAGCCAAACCAGAAGGAGCCTGTGGATAGCTGGCAGTGCCACCTTGAGCATTCTGAGCCTGTTGCTTCTTGTTAGACGTGGAAATGGAGTGTGCAATGCAAATGCAGGCAATGATCACCACCACAATGACCGCAATGGCAATGAGAATCCACTTGGTCCTCGAGCTGCTGTAGCAATCGTAGCCATCCGAATTTTCATAGTAGCCCTCGGCACAGACACACTTGGTCTTGTTGCACACCGTGTTCGAGTGCCACTCAGTGCAGGCGGAGGTCTTGTTCTTGCAGCCATACTTGGCCGAGCCAATCAACTTGCAGGCATAGTTGCCGCCACCGTTGTCCTCCCACTGGTAATTGAGCTTGCAGTGACACTTTTCGTTCACACAGAGGCCATTCTTGGGACAGCTTTTGCCCTTTTGGCTGCAACTGCCGAAAGACTCTGCACGACCGAGTTTGTTTGGTTCGTTCAGAGCAGACGAACCGGTGCCGTTGAGAAGGTGACCATCGGTGACGCCAACCACCAATGCGGAGCTCACTTGCTTGAAGGAGATGTCACCAAGTGCGAGCAGAGCTAAAAGCGATAAGGCCGACTTGAGCATCACAAAGTTGGTCAACATTTTCGGTTGCTCACAAATGGAAGGAGACTTTCGAAACACAAAATAGAAATGACTTGACAAACTTGTGTGTATGACTTTTGTGCATGGACTGACAAACCAAATTCGATATTCAGACAAAACATTTAGAGGCGCCTTCTATTACAAAAACAAAATAACAAACGATTTACTGTTTCGAATTGGCAGTTTGAGGTTGATTTACGTAAATTCCAATTGAAACGTTCCAAAACATTTGAGCCTAACTCAAAAGGCACTTGTGTCATTTTATTTGTTTGTGTTCGAAAGTGTGCTGTTTGGTTCCTCTAGTTTGTGTCACCAGTTGACTTCACTCGTGCTGGACATTGTCTGACAGTGGACAAGGACCGTCCTTGATTCAGGTAAGTGCATCTGAATCTGTATTGAAACACGAATCTAATCTGTAATTCTATCCCTCTGTTTAGTATCCGTAAGTGTATCACTCCTTCAGTAGCCTCACCATGGGAATCCTCGTCTCATCGCTCGCACCAGCCTCACCCACCACGCCCAATCCTCATGATCGGGCAATCTGTCGCAAAGGACATCCTTCCTCGCACGGTGCACGTGAAATGAGCATTGATTCGGCTTCAGACGGTAACACTCGGCCCAACTGGATGGTGATTGGCATTGTGATTGCGGTAGTGGTCCTACTCACCGCCATTCTGGTCTACTATCTCTGCTCTGGTGGTGGCTGTCGTCGTGGTCACCGTAAAGGTCACGCAAGTCACAAAGGCAGTAGTAGCAAGAAGGCGACGAGCAGCAGCAAGAAATCCCAATCGAAAAAGTCACTGAAAAAGTCCACCAAAAAGTCTTCATTCAAATCGAAGAATAAGAAGAAAAGCGGCAAAAGTAGTGCCAAAAAGAGCTCCAAAAAGACGCGCAAAAGTAGCAAAAAGGCACACAGCAAATCAAAGAAAAAGTAGAAGAGCAACATTCATCATCATTCGATTGTGAAAATGCAATAATAAATTATTAAATTAAAACCATTAAGAAAATCTTTTTATTTAGTATAAAATCGTTTAAATCTGAAACACAAGATGGCGCCACTGTTTTAATGTTATTTTTGCGAATTGAACCAACCAATCAAAAAACAAACCAAACAACCAAACCCAACTCAAACACAAACACACAATCCTCAATACGATAACAACAAATAATAACTTTATTATTTATATATATACGAATTATTAGTTCCATAATAGATCAATATATTACCTACAGTGTCCTTTATATATCAATAGACAATAAACTTTACAATGTTCGTGTGGTAGGTGTGAGAGAATAGGTAATCAAAGTGTACTCAATCTATATATTTGAAACAAAAGTCTATACAGAAACGATCGCACCATCAATTAACTACATAATACACATTGGTGGGTGCTCATTAAGGAAATAGAAGAAGATAGATAAAGAAAAGGAAGATTAAGGTGGTGGTATCTGCAGGTGGTTTGTGTGTTGACAATATTAAATATAAGGAAAATTAAGTAAGTAAAACAACAAACAAGATTCAACAAAGGAAAAAGAGATAGATAGATAGATAGATAGAGATTATGTACAATAGAAGTGTCAATGAAGGTGTGAAACAGTGAAATAGAGTTGAGTAGAGTGCGAACTCAAAACAAAACAGACAGTGAGAGGTGAGCTAAATTAAAAACTAAATTGAGATTGTCAGGTGCACATGAAAGGTGATGATGATGATACAACTCACTGAAAGGTGCTCAGGTGCGTCTAATAAAATTACACATCGTTTTGAGGTAAAGGTGGGTGTGTGTGTCTGTGAATGTACATTCAAGGCAAATGAAGGTGAATGTTCGTGTATGAAAAGATCTCAAATATAATCAATCGATACTAATAAAAGATATATATAATAAAACGGTGGGGAGGAATGCGACATTTGCGACAATTTGTAGGTGGGTAGAGTAATAGAAGTAGGTACTACTACTTGAAACAGGTAGTAGGTAATAAAAACAAGGCCATGCAGGTGTGTGCCTGGGGTGGTTGGTTGGTTGGTTGTAGGTGAGCCAGAAAAAGAGAATCGAAATATATATTCGATTAGTAATAGTAAGTAGATTCAAACTTGGTGCAGGTGATGATGATGAAGATGCAAATGAAAGTGTGCAAATGGTGCTGATTCAAAGAAGATCATTGAGAAAAAGTGATATATAGAATTTGGATGAGATCAAACAAAAGAAGAGAGAGAATCAGCCAATAGTAATAAATACGGTCGAGAGAGAGGAAGGAATGGTGCGTGGGGAATGCACAGGTGAAATACTGAAAGGTAGATGATGATGAACGAATAAGGTGAATAGGTCCATACATTTTGATTATATTCAGAATATTAAAAACAAAATAATGATAACAGATAAGAATCCTGAATGGGGAGAGACAAAATGACATTAGCAAATTCAAATGACAATCACAAACAAACAAACACTTACAAAGCTCTTTGGTTTCATGGTGGTGGTCGTTGTAGTTTGATAGGAACAGGTTGGAAGTAGTACACTGACCCACAGTTAGTGGTTCTTATTGCCAATAGTTGAAGCTGTAAATGGAGACAAACAAATCAAAATGAGTAATCAATGGACACTACAAGCAAAAGTCAAACTCACGTTTCATTGCTGCAAACTGTTGTTGCTGTTGATGCTGATGGAACTGTGCCATCAGGTTGGCCAATGTCTCGTTGGATATGCCACCACCAGCAGGATGGTGGTGACCACCGGCACTGAAGGATTTCGCTGCGAATGCTGCCATTGCCTGGTTCATGTCCTGCATAAAGTTGTCCATTCCAGCACCTTTTCCGCCAACTCCAACTCCACCAGCAGCAGCACCGTACAGTGAGAGTAGATTTGAGGCCGCTGCCTGATTACGGAAATGTTGCAGTGGAGATGGCTCACACTCAGGCTCCATCTTGATTGAGTGGTTTCCGTTCAGTTTGGGAATCTTCACCGACAGATCGAGACCATTCGGGACAGTGGCAGTGGCCTTGCGCTTGGGTCGACTCAAGTCCAACACATCCGAGTCCTCTTGATTGTCTTCGGACTCTTCCGATTTCATGGTCAAATTGAGTGGAATGAATGGCTCGGGCGCCTTCTTGGCCAGCAGCTCTGGTGACTTTGAACCGTTGGTAAATCGTTTCTCCACTGCGGCCACCTGACACAGTGCGGCAAAGCTCGCATTCGAATTGGGCGAAACCAGTGGCGAACTCTTGGGCTCCTCGTCAAAGGTGCCATAGGACTCGCACTCGGACATGCCATGGTCCGAGCCCGAGAATGATCGATCCGAGTAGCCCGAGTGACCACTCATGTGTCCACCCGAGTTGGGACTCAAACTTGGATTACTGCCAGTCTCGACCATGAGCAGTGACTCGGCGGTGGCATCGCCAGCACCGTTGGCGGTGACCGCAGCCGCCACCTTGGCCGCCTCCTCGTCGGTAACCTCGATCGTGGCCGGGTGCTGTTTGATAATGTGCCGGACACAGTTGTTGCGAGTGTTGAAGCCAATCTTGCAGATGGTGCACACAAATGGTTTCAACTGCTGTGAGCATGGATTGTTGGGCACTCGCAGGTGAGCTCGCAGTTCTCGGTTCGCGCCAAAGTCCACGCCGCACTGCTTGCAAACAGTGTCCTGACTGGTGGGCAGTTCGTCCCGCTCGATGAAGATCTTCTCACTGACCAGTTTGGTCGCGGCGGCAGTGGCTGCCATGTCTCGATTGTACTGCATTGCACTGCGAATCTCAGACTTGGACTTGAGGTTGCGGTGGCGCTTGCGAACATGTCGCTCACAGTTGGCCTTGGTGGTGAAGGCGTACTTGCAGATGGCACACTGAAAGGGTCGCTCCCCGTTGTGTGTTCGAAGGTGTCGAATGAGTGTTGACTTGTCCAGTGACTTGTAGGGACACAGGTGACACGCGTGCGAGTGTCCACCGCCCGCAGTATGGCCACGGTTGTGACGACGGAAGGCGTTCATTGACTTGAACGACAGACGACACTGCTCACACCTGAACCGTTGGGTGGAGGAGTTCGGTGAGTGGTGACCCGACTTGCCACCGTCGCCCTTCATCGGTGAGCCCGAGCGTCGTCTACTTTTGTGTGAAGGCATCTCCAAACTATCGTCCAGTTCGCCTTCATCTTCCTCGTCATTGAAACTATCGTCCAACTGGTCATGATGATGAGCAGCTGAGCCATTCGAAGTTTTCGCACCTTCATGCAAATGTGATGATCCACTCTTGGAGTGATGATGACTGTCAGCAGTGAGCGAGTGAGTGGTCGCAAGTTGTGAGCCATTGTTGGTTCCATTGCTCGAGGCAACCACCGCGGCCGCAGCAGAATCCGCCGAGGCGGGCGAGTCAGGATGGTTGGTGGCATCGCCCGTGCGCACTGCCTTCTTCATGTCAATGCCCGCGTCTGAAGCTCGATTCGGTGAAAGACTCATGGGTGTTGACTTGTAGGTGTTGGTCGAGGTGGTCGAGGCTGTGGTGCTCGTGATCGAAGGAAGTTTCGCGTGTTTCGTCATTGAAATGATCGACTGAATGTCTGCCAGGTCGGGCTTCATGTCCGCCATGGTCGAGGTGAGCGATGCAATGGAGGATGCGGCTGAATGCGACGAAATAGACAGATCCAAACTGACTGGATTCAAGGGACTCGAGTTGGCCTTGGGATACGAATTGCGCTTGTGGAAGTTGGCCGAAGACTGCTGAAGAGCACCAACTGGCGCACCAACACCAGAAAAGGCCATCAGTGGATTGCCACCGTTCACTTGACTCATCAGAGCGGGAAAGGCAGCAGCCATCATTGCGCTGTTGAAGCCATTGGGTCCCTTGCCACCGCCCAGGGCCTTGCTCAGTGCGGGAAACTTTTCGAGTGAATGCTGAAACAGATGAGCCTGATAGTTCTGCTCGTGCACACAGTCGAGCGAACACTGGTGACAGAAGGTGTCGATGTGGTGCTTGAGGTGCTTCGTGTTGAGAAACTTTTGGTTGCACTGGTTGCACGACTGACCACCGCGGAACGAGTGAGCCGGTGACATGGAAGCCTGCGACGACTTGGAGCTGAGATCGAGACTGGGGCCTTGCTGGTGGTGATGAGACCTCGACAGTGGTGCGGATGGTGCTGGTGGTGGTGTTTGCTGGTGGAAGGCGAATGGGTCTTTGCTCGAGTGGTGACCAAACTGACTTGAGCCGGACACTTGTTGACTCAGTGTCTTGTTCAACTGAGAAATGAGCGAACCGAGTGCGTCCTGTGGAAGGTTCGCCGAATTGTGTGGTGCCAGTGGAGTATTGCCCAGGGCTGCGGCAGCAGAGGCACCAGACATGCCTGGAGGATAGCGAGCCGAGGAGAAGTTCATTCGACTGGTGTTGGTCGAGCGGAAGAGCAGATCTGCATTCGCCGCAGGATTCTGTGACAGAGCGGTCATCACGGCGGGGGCAGTGACCGTGCAGTGGTGTTGGGTGTAGATGTTGTAGTTGTCCAGGATCATGCCACAGTCCAGGCAGAACAACTTCTCGCCAGCGTGGAAGTTGGCCATGTGCACGTGCAGGTCCATCTTCGAGCGAACTGACATGGCACAGATTGGGCACACCGTGGGCTGCAGGTTGGCGAAGGTGCCTTGCGGGAAGGGAGACATTTCGGGTGAAGAGTGGCTCAGAGATTGCTGCTGCTGTTGGTGTTGCTGTGCATGTTGATGATGTTGTTGTTGTTGTGGTTGCATCATGTCGGGTCGAATCTTCTTTTTGCGACCAGGTTTGCCCTTCTGAGGCACAATTTGAGGCATCACAGACTGTGGATTGCTCGCCTGGAGATGTGCCAGCTCGGGCCAGCCTGCGGCAAAGGCGGCCAAGTTGATGGGCACATTGGGCGACGATGTCGCACTGGGTGGCATCGAGGGCGTGTGGTGTGAGTGACTAGCACCTAGCGAGTGAGTATTCTTTGAGGCTGACTTGTGACTTGACTTAGTGCTCGGCTCACTGGTGGCAGCCACTGCCGCCGCAAAGGCAGCAGCAGCTTCCGCAATGCGACCTGCCTCGAGTGCATTCACCGCAGGATTCGAGCCCGCAGAGTCCAATGCAGGCGGTCCACCTGCGCCACCGAAAGGATCAGAACTCGACCTCCGTCCGCCACGTTGCTTCTTCATGGGCGTACCACTGATGGGCGACTTGCCATTTCCGGTTGTGACCTCAAGTGCGGACTTTTTCAGCTTAGAAATGGTGGCCGCATCCACGGGCTCACCGGCGGCAGCCGCCGCAGCGACCTTTGCCGCCTGTTGAGCAAACAGCTTGGCTCTTCGCTTGGCACCGCGCGGAGTGTATCCAATGGTGCCGTGTCCGTGTGTCCGCATGTGTCGGTGCATGTTGCCATTGGTGGTAAAGGCCATATTGCAGATGGAGCACTTGAAGGGCCGTTCGCCCGAGTGGATCAACATGTGTCGGTCGAGAGAGCTCGCAGAGCTGAGTGTCTTGCCACACAGACGACAAGTGTTGGAGTGGTCGTTTGGGTTGTGTGACCGAATGTGCAGTGTGAACGTGTGCTGCGAGTCCAACTGCAGTCCACACACGGGACACTTGAACTTCTCCTCGCCCATGAACGCAACATTGCCCATCAGGCCCAGTGCCATGAATCCATTCTTGATCTCCTCACTGTCCTCCTCGTCGTCCATCATCATGCCCTCGTCCTCATCTTCCTCGTCTAGATCGTCATCCTCCTCATCGACATCATCCTCGTCACCATCTTCGGAAATGGTGGTAGCAGACGATTCAGGCGGTGCAACCGAAGATGGGGCCACAATCGATTCGGCATCATCGTTCACGCTCGTCAGTGGAGATGATGCGGACTCACGCAGACTCGCAAGTGACTCCAACAGATTCGTTGGTATCTACACAAAGAACAAAATTTAAAATAACTTTTCAAACCAACACCAAAAAAGTCTTACCTGTCCATTCGACTGCTTCTTGGCCAACCTTTCGGTGATTTTCTCCAACTTTCCGGTTGAGACCTTCTTGGTGGGCAGTGAAGAGCTCAAATTGAAGGAAACACTCAGACTGGACACTGCCGAGGGTGATGCAACAGAGTGGTCCGAGTGGTGCAGTGGTGCATTGACTGTGGTCGTGTCACTCGACACGGAGACAGCTTTCGTTGGTTGCTCGAGTGGGGAATCGATCTCAATCGACTGTTGACTGTCGTCCTCATCGTCGTTGTCTCCAATGATTGTACTGTTGTCGTCGGCCTCCTCGGCTGTGGACGACGGTGGTGGCGTTATCGTGGGTGCTTTCGGTGAGTGAAGTACATCAGTGCCAGACTCGACAATCACGGTCTCACAGGTCTTCGCATCATGGACCACTTCGTCATCATCGGAAGAGGTCATGACCAGGGCCGAGTCGGCATTATCAACAGATGGCTTGCTTGGTGCTGGTGGTACTTTGGAAGGTGAACTTTTGGTACACAGTGACTGAACGGGGTGATGACTGTCGTCCTCCTCCTCGGACGAACTCGAAGTAGACGGATTGGACCGATTCTCGGGACACGACGAATCGGGCGAATTTGCAGAGGAGCCTAGGGCACCGGCAGAGCCGGCCACCAGGTGACCATTCGTACTGGCGGAATGCATAATTGCGGTTGAGGCTGCCATCACTTTGTAGGCGCGTAAGACTCGGTTAAGTTTTGATTGTTACGATTGCAACTGGGTTCCAAAATTGTAGGACAAATTGAACGATTCAGACAGATCACAAAGAGATGCAGAGAGAGATACAAATACAGATCAAGTAGAGATATATCAAAGATATTCGAGATTTGTGGTCAAAAGATATGATTCATGCTGAGTGGGAGTGAGTGAGATGGAATCCGAATGGAATGGATTGACTTGGCAGAGGTAAAATCAATTTGGGTGATGATGAGTAGTGGTGATTAGATCTGAAAAGGAGAAGAACAAGAGTTAGATGAATCGATTAGAGTAACATTCACATCACACGCAACAGAACCAAATTTGAATGTAACACAAAACATCGTACCGATATCGAATGGTAAGTAGCAATAGAATAAGGTGACCAGTGGTCATGGTGTCAGTGGTCAGTGGTCAGTCATCATCACCGGTCGAGAGTCAGTGACAAAGTGATGATGGTCAAACGAAAAGTGATGAAGTCCACCACCAGCAGCAGCAATGACACCGAACTGGACAGTTAGTGGAGCTTGTCATGGAGCACCGTTCAGTAGCACCATCATCACCACCACCACCACCTCACCTCTCTCCACATCAGGCAGATCAGTACAATTGATAACTGGCCAGTAGTGAGTACTGCAGTGAGTAGTGAGAGAGCTGCTTGGGGCACCAGTCGATGACAGTCACCATCACCAGTAGCTGACCACTTAGCCCCCAAAGCGTGCACACAGACACACACAAGAGGAGAGAGAGAGAGAGAGAAGATGAAGCCCTCACGCGCGCACCGAGTCCGTATCTGTCTCGGGCGCCATCGCACGCGTCATTGCACCCGCAGCCACTCAACTCACTGAGCTCCGAGTGTTTCTCTCAGCCGGGTCAAAAGGTGCACCTTTGGCCAGTGTCGGCACACACCACAAATGTTCATCAGCACAACAACACTTCACCACATCCCACTCCGTGGAGTGGTGTAGAGTGTAGAGTGTTCAGTAAACCAAAACAGCAGCCCCTAATGTGCCCCAGCCCAGTTCGGACACAACACAGAGAACACATCAAACTGTCACCTCACCTCTCACACCAATTACAAAGTGCAGCCATATCCCTTGCTCCCTCTCTCACTCCCCTCACAAAGCCCACCACCAAAAATAATATGGAAATACAACAACAACAACAGTCGTAATTATTAATATAACGGAGAGGTTTATAACGGTTGGTAGAGCATACTGTAAATCATCATCATCCCACAGCAGTGCACACAAGTCCAATCAATTTAATGTATCACTGACCACCAAGTGCACTGTGCGGTAGGAGGAGGAGGTTCCAAGAGGAAGGCTGCTGTGAGATGCATCATGAGAGTGCAGCAGCAGCTTATAGAGAAATGCGCCAAAGATAATGCTTCTTGTGCCCAGGGCAGGCGCACAGGTTGAGTGGCTCCTTCACAGTGAGCATACACACAGACCGACACCGAGTGGAATCCATCTGAGAGCATCGATGCATCCCAAAGCGAGCGAGACCAATTACCAGCAGCACCACTCGAGATTGAGCACCTCTCTACCTGCAGTACTCTACACTCATCATCTACTTTTGTATGCATGACTACCCATTGGTCACTTAGGGACACAGTGACAGACACCAGACAGGCACAGGCACAGCCACTGGACACAGCAGTACAAGTCACAAGTCAAGTCCACTCTCTGTTCCCGCTCCATCTCTCATCTCATATAATCCCGTCAATATCATAACATAGACAGACATGAATTATTATCTCCGCTCTAAATGTCCATGTGGGAATCACCACTTTTGCAAGGTGCAACTGTCCGCGTTAGACAACGAACAAACACAAACACAACCAAACACTCATACACACAAAAACACAAACAATTTGGAACTGTCACATTTGTGAGGTGTGTGTGCTGTGTCCAATCGCACTGTTCGAGTGCCCAGGCACAATCATGAAACCATCAATTAACACGAAAAATGGGCGTCAGCGTTCAGTCCTGCCTCCTACAGCAACAGCAGTTCCCCATCAAAGAGATACAAAATCCTACCTAAACCTAAACTAAACTAAACCTAAAACACTAAACCCGAGGGATGCACACACAAACGCAAAGAGAAAGATTAATTAAGATGGATTCTGTAGATTAGCAACAAGAAAGGTGTTGCACTGTTGCAGTTGCTCCACTAAAAGTCATAATCAAAATGTAATGGAATGTTGCTGCTGTCCTAGGTGACATGGTATCCAGTATCGAGTGTGCACTGATCGCCACTGACCACTGGTCAGTTAACGGGTCAGTCAGTTCAGTTGAGAAGCATGTCCAGCGCAGTGACATCTCCGTCCAGTTCAGTCCAACTCGACCATCCATCCATGTCCACTGACCACTTCTGGAATCTGTGAGTTGGTGTAAGGCCTGTACAAGTTCCCAAGTTATCGGATCACCAGTCACATATGACCACTGCAGTCACTTAATAATTTGTCTCAAATATGGAGCACAGCACAGTCCACCTGACCAATTTAAATATATCGCATACATAATCGCTTTATTATTATGATCATTATTTCATAAGATATATAAATTATCTATAAAAGGTTCCATCCACTCACTCCACACAAGTGCACCACCACTTGCCTCACTGCCTCAATTCCATTCCTTCCTTGCATGGATTGTATGTGATTTCTTATCTGTTGTACACATTTCACTATATTTTCTTGTGACTCCAAATCGCACAAGACACAAAAACCGATTAGATTCGCTCTATTTGTGCCACGAGAATATATACATCGAGTGTGTTGTGTGTATGGCAGTGTGGCACAGTCGACACCGACAGGCACCAACTCACAAGATCAACTTCTCTGATCAGACCAAGTCAGATCAGTCAGATGAATCGTGCTGCTGCTACTGCATAATACAAAACACAAAGTGAAAATTATTATATAATTTTAATAAAAGAGTTTCATTTCAATTTAAAATTTCAATAATAAAAATATACTCATAAATAATAATCTAAACTAACGCCCTCTATCGTCAACTGAAACAAACAAACAATCCATAATGGCCACTATCCCGCCATTTTGTCTGAACGAACATACATAAAACTGTTCAATTGTGAGTCAAAAGTCGTACAAGTCGTATTTCGCAAAACGGGAAAACGAAACAAAAAGAATTAGCACAACAACAAAATCGACACAGAATCGCTCTAAATCCTAAAACAGATTCACAAAATCAAAAGTAGCCAAAAAGTCTTAATTAGAAAAATTCTCTAGAGCTAATCTCGGACTAAACTCGAAAATGTCGAATCAATCAATCAGTAGCAGTAGTAGACAACAATCAGGCCAAATCAGTACAAGCAAGTTGCAATAGTGAAAATGTCACATCTAAAAGTAGAATATATATCCGAAACAAGCAAAACCACAATCTCAACAACAAAACCGAAATAGATCTACTTTTGCGGTAGTACAGCGCGCGCGTTTCCCCTTCTCCTACTTCTTCTCCTTCTCGTAAGCCTCCTCTCACTTGCACATGATTAAAGGTGAGAAGAGAGATTGAAGGAATGAACAAAACAAGAGAATATCTATCATTATGAGATGATCTCAATACAACACACAGCACAATAATTCGATGAATGAATCGAATCGAATCACAGATTACTCTGCACACACACACAAAGACAGTGTGTGCTCACTCGTGTGAATCGTGTGTGTGCACCTTCATTGGCACTACATCTCTCTCCACTCAGTCTAGTCTCAATTTCATCAGTCCCAATCAATAGACACAAGTCTCGCATCATTTCCCACCGTAATAAGATCACACAGGTAGACAAAAGTCGACTTACACACAGAGATGCTAAGAAGTGATCAATCGAACCAACACAACAAACGCAAATTCATCTCCACGCAAACACAAAAGTCAATTTCGAAGTCATCATCAGTAGCAGCATCTCGCATATATCAAATTACACCAGTCACACAAATTACGCATCCAATCGTGCGCATCCAAAGTACAAAATGCACCCCCCACCAAAAAGACAACTAATTTCAAGAAGCACACAACACACAGACCCATTTGCATTGTAATATCTTAGCCAAAAAGGCAAAATGCAAAAGCAACTCAAGAGTGTCTAATAATAGGTGTAGTGTGCACTGTGCATAATCACAACAACACAAAACAGACACCAAAACTTTCCATTCAAATTCAAACAGTCGAATCAGTGTGATCTAGTTCATTCACTCAATTCAGTCACCTCAAACTGCACCCAAACACAAAACAACGACACAAAATTCACTCAATTTCAAATTACAATTCAATTTAGTCAATTTCAATTCAATTTGTATACCACATTAATTAGTTAGTTAGTTAGTAGTACGTCCGACCACTTTAAAATAAATTAAACTCTAAAACTTTTATTCAACTCAACCATAAAAATCAGTCCAATTTGTGTGTTGAGTTTATCAGATCGAAAGCACAGCACAGCACACTCAAGGAGGACACTCAATTGAGCATTAACATTCGCTTTTACGGAAGAAAAAGCAGCACATTCAAAAGTCAACGTCTAGCCAGTCTCAACTTTGTTTATTTCATTGTCTCTCTCTCCCTCTATTGTGTCTCAAACTTTGTACTCTATTGCATAATAATTGTTTTTGGTGTAAAATTGTTGCTGCATAGATCTCAATATTCAATCAAACGATCGTTTTCTCAAGCAAGCACAACAAAGTGCACCTCTTTTCTCGACCATTCGACCATTGTCGGAATGCATCATCCAAGTCCGTTGCAGACACAGACAAATTAACTGCAATGGTCTGTGCTCATACATCAATTGACCTCATCATCACCTAATAGATGCATCCTATTGCAGCACTCGCCTTCCTTGACAATTGTCATCGCATCTCGCATCTTTCCTCTCTCTCATCATCACTGCTCACACAGCCAAATGGAATCACTTTTAATATGGGAAAATTGGGCAAAAGGTTTTGGGAAAATCGAATCACAAATCACACACACAGGTAGACACACACACACACAGACACAATTAGGCCTCCCCCAGTGTGCACATCAAAGTGATGCCCGGTGTCTGTGAAGAGGCACCACCGATTGCCGCCACATCACCCGCAACAAAAAGAGGTTCGCCGTGTAGTACACTACGAGAAGCCCAAACTATTGGCCAATTGGCCAAGTCACTTGCAATGGTAGCACACATTACACACTCGAAAGTATCACAAGTTGGTCAATCAAGCAAACACAAGTGACACAGATCACATCAAACTCACTCACTCACTCACTCACAATACGAAACTCGATATCGATCGAAACCTCAATCGAACGATCTCTCTCTTCACTCCCCCATTCGATCGCCATCAAATCAATCGACGAAAATCAACGATCCAAAACCACAAAACCTTACTTCGTAATGAACAACTGAAAATCTCATTCAACTGACCCAAAAAGAGAACCACAAACCAACAACCAAACACAAACAAGTGGCTTTAAAGTCTCTAAAATCTCTAAAATCTAAAGTCTAAAATGTAATCTCATCCCAAAGCTGTCAAATCAAACCACAACCACAACAAACACACACACACACACGCCACTTGACACAACTTTACTTTACTAATCAGTCAAGTGAAGAGAAGCTTAGAATAGAATAGACACCGAAAATAGAGTGCACAAAACACAAAAGCAAGCTTTGTAATATAATGATTAGCACAAATACATTGAGTAAATCAATCGGCTTTGGCTTAACCATTACCACAAATTCTTTGAAATCTCCATTGGCCAACACTATTACACCAACAAACGAACAAACAAACAAACAAACATCTCATTCCATTCCTCAGTTTTTTGTTCAAACAGTAAAACTATTGCGCATCATAAATCAACTTCAACTAATGTGAGTAGTCGAGTGTCATTTCGCATCTCAAATTCATCATAATAATAAAATCATTTCACAATCAAGTTGTGTGTGCCTCTCAATCTAACCCCTTCACAATTATTTCCGTATGTGCACTACTAATAGGGTTAAACACATAATAATTCTCTCGTTCCCCATTTTGCATCGTTAAATCAAATTCAAATCATGTGCAGGCGACAAAGTGAGAGGTCGGTCGGTCGGTGGTCGCGCACTGTTCGAGTCTTAATTGAAATATATTTCTCCCAGTGGCGTGTGGCGAGAGTTTGCCTCTGTTTCTAAGCACAAACAGTTCTGTAACTGTGAATGCAGTATATTGAGCAGTAAAAAACAATAAAAATAATTTGCGAAAAAGTTCAAGGCACTAACCCCCGTTAGCCAAGTACAGTACACCGAACCGGTTAACCAGCTCATTTCATCATCTCCTTCACACTCTCGAGTAATAAAACCAAACCACACACACACATTCCTAAATGTGATGCGATCATCATTTCATTTTCTTAGAATTCACTCACTTTACTTCACTAGCTCACTCAGTAAAGTACCTTTTTACGATCAGTTGATCATTCAATGGCCTAGTAAGATGTCCCGAGTGGCATGCGCGCATCGCATCCCTCACACACACACACACACACAGGTCGTGATCGATTAAAATCGCCGACCTTTTTGTGTTTGCATTCGATGTGTTTTGTGGTAGAGAGGTAGCCACTGGCAACCATCACTCATAAAAGGTCTCAACATTCTGTGCACATCAAAACAAAACTGTGTTTTATTGCTCGAGATTCTCCAACGTTGAGAGTGAGCGAGCAAAAAGGGATCGATGAGGAGAAGAATGTGTGCGGGGGACTGTAATGGCGCCCGATGATGATGGCGCCCACGGGAGCCACACATCTCATCTCACTCTATTATAATAACAATGCACACACATAGTGGCGCCCAGAGAGTATTCTGGTTGTGTGTTTGTGCATGTGTGTCTGTATGTACCTAGATCCACTCTCAGTCAGTCACAATCCTGGTTACTATGACAATCCCTACACACACTGCAAAACACCAATCGAACACACACACACACACACCAACTCCAAATCGGAGGTATCCTAGGATTCATGTACCAAAACGGAAACAGGCCACCAAACCAAGAGAATCCAAAACACAAGTCGGTTTCATCAAGATAGACCAGAGGAAATGAACCGCGGAAAGAGAGAGGCGGAAAGCATTCACGACCAGAATCGACCACCACAACCAACAAAACCAAAAATACCGGTTCGTGCGTCGTGTGTACGACGAGGTCGTGAGAGAATCCCCAATGTTTTGCCTCCATACTTGTGAGGATACCCAACAGAATAGAGACCGAGGATAACCAAGGAAACCATCGATAAAGATCGTGTGTATGGTGCTGTGAGTGAAGCGTAACACAGTACCGAGACAGGTATAGTATATAATACGATCAATTAATCATATATACACAGAATATAGTCATACACAGACGGATATATCGAAAGAATCCCATCATTGTGAGCCTAATTAGCCAATTGATGAATGACACACGCATTCGGGTAACACATCAACAGTGATACCGTGCACAGACAGAGAGCGAGCGAGAGAGACGGTACTCGTAACGGTAGACAGTGTTCGTGTGCATATTAACGACCTCATTCACCTGTGCATGCACTGTTCATTGCAGCATTACCTTACACACTAGCACACACAATTAATTAATCATAAATTACAACAAGCCATCAGATGGACAGTGCAGTAGTATACGTAGTAGAGTACGTAAGTCAAGTGACATCGTCATTGAGAGTTAGTCCCCAAAATGGCAATCAAGACCATCAACCAGGAATAGCCTCAACACTCACACACAAAAACAGTTGCCCAATTAATTAAATTCGTGACAATCTATTATTGATCGATGTGCCGCACACACACCATTTCTCACTCACCATTTCGCACTCTCCACACAGTCATGTAAGTAAGTAAGGTCAAATGTCATATGAAAGGTCAGCCGAGTCAAGTGACATATCAAGCAGTGTACTATCATCTCAATGGTCTATCACTATACACTATCAGTCTATCAGTCGGCGTGTGTGTGTGTGTGTGTGCCTCATTTATCGAATCGTCGAGCACACGCAAACCAATCTATGATCTAACCGGACTGACCATATCTCTCCATATGACACTGTGTGAGATGGACAGTGTGATGGGGCACACAGAGACACAGTCAGACAAGGTGGCTCGTAAAAAGAGGCAAACTCAATCGAAAAGTGCAATCACGAATCGAATCAAGTTGAGCAAGCAGTCAGTGAGCACACACAGACACCGAACGCAATCGGCACGCAATAAATGGGCGAGCAATACTACACTACACTACACTACACTACACTGACCAATGAGCAATTAAGTGAGCTGGACACAGTGGACACAACAACTAATATCATCCACTTTTGACTTCAATTGACAGCACAATCGTGTGTCTGTCTGTCTGTGAGTGAGTCAAGTGAGTTGAGAGAGAGCACAACCAAATTGCTCGTGTCCAGCAAGACCTTACTACGACCCTCAATATATATCCAAATGAATCCAATCAACTTACCATAGTTCACTTCATTTCATGTGTCCTCTCACTCCAAGAGTGTGTCAACAGTCAACACTTGTGCACAGGAATAGTAGCTGGTAACGGTGCCAATGAATAATAATAACCGATCCAATGATGCATCATCATGATGGTGGTGGTCCGCGTTCCTGTGTAGGCGAGAGAGACAAGAGAAAACGTTAATTACAAGTGCATTTAATAATTATCATTATTATCACTTAGTAGTACTACTGTGATATGTGTGCAGAGGGGATGGGGATGGGAGAGAGAGAGAGAGAGATGCAGACTCGAGACAAAACATTACATTAATACATCTAATTATGCAGTAGCACCCGGACAGATGGACACTACTTTTTGATTGGCTGCAGAGCAGAGAGATCGGGAGTCGAGAGCTGTCGAGAGTGTAGATCCACTACATCCACTACTTCTACACATTCGCACATCTCTGCCTCAGTGGATGCGGGCACCTATATACCGAGACACAGACACAGACACACGAAAATAGCCAACAAAAAGAGAGGAGCACAACACAGAGCAAATAGCGCGAGCCGAGCCTTCATCATCATCATTGGCGCCATCATCATTGCCTCACTGCACCTCACTCACATCCATAACGGGACATACAAACTAACAAGTGAATGTACACACAAGTGCGTGAGTGAGTGAGCAGATGAGTCGGTCGGTGGAGCAGTGAGAGATGCGGCAATATAGTCCACATGTAAGACCTTCCCAATTTTGGATCTCCATTGGACACAATCCTCACTCACAGAATCCTCCTTAATCTTACTACTTTATAGTGTAGTATGACCAATCCATCTATAAGCAGCCTTAACACATCCGCAACCCCTTTCACCCTCCACAACCCTCATTGTTCATTTATCTAAAAATAATACAACACACGAGCATCTGTTCGCACATCTCCCCACCAACACCATCACCACCACCACCACCATCACCTAATCAAACAGAAGCAATAAGTGCACATCACGTCGTATATCAAGGGCGTCAAGGCACAAAGCATATGCAGCACATCACTCGATGCTTCATCATCATCATCATCTTGTTCGATCCATTAGCATATACATAAGCGCCATATGGCACCCATAACGCTCACCTCACGCATACACACGCACAGTACACACACACAACCACACACTAAACCACACTACACTGAACATATGGACAAGTAACGCATCCACACAAAATGATCATCTCATCGCATCTCATCGCATCATCGCATCACACAAAACAGGTATTCAAATTCTCGCATCATCACATCACATTGAACACAACACAACACAACACAACAGTAAACCCATTGATCAATCATCAACAGCGAGTAGCTACTACAACACACAATACAACTAACACACACAATCAATTAGCAATAAACATGCTCATCATCACCTGTTCACATACTATTTCATTGTAATTCTCATCATCAATAGCAATAATAAAAGGTGTTAAATACACACACACGGACGCGTGCAATTACAATAATAATCACATTAATAAAAAAAAGCAAAGCAGCTATTACGATGCGCAATGCCATGGTCAATCGAGTATACAAACAACAACAAGAACAAAGACCTTTCAACCCTCGAATCAACCTTCCTCATCAAATCATGTTATAACACAACACATCAATACAATACAGAAAGCATCCCTTCTAGTACAGTACGAGGAAGCTAAGATTTCAATCTAATAACACAACAGAACTTCTTTTCTTCTTCCTCAAAGCGAAAGTCAAGTCAAGTCTCAATGTACCACCTTGAAGCACAGCAGCACACACTATCATCATCTCGTATTGCATAATAATAGTCGATAATTTGACGAGAATAGTATCTCATTAGATAATGATGACTAGTAGCAGTCTGAGAGGGGCACAGACAGGCCCTTTGATGATGATGATGCTAAGTGATCGTTCTTGTGTAGGCACGGCAGATAGAAAGACACCTCACACACATCATGATTGTCCGTTCGTGTACAGCAGCAGACGCAAAGCCGACCGATCATGATCAAGATGAGGATAAGTTGGTATTGTGCTCGCTCGCTTGTCGATTTTCACGGCACATTTGAACAATTTTACAGTCTATGTGTGTGTGTGTGTCTACTACCTATGGTGATTTGTTGAATGTGATAATATCCCGAGAGTATAACACACAGACAGAGGAGTGATTGCGATGACGATAATGATGAGACACATGCAGAGAGTGAGATGTGATCAGTGTGGGACTTTGTGTCTCATTGGATGCGGCATGACACAAAGTTACCAATACGAGTTGACAAAGTTCACACAGACACACACAAAGCGAGAGAAGAGTCATTGAAGCGGAAAGTCACTAACATTGTGATGTGTCACCATCACCATCACCATCATCACATCACAAACGCATCACCATGGTAACTGAACCAAAGTCATCGTATCTATCGCACATAGCAAAACACACGGGTACAATCGTGTTTTATGGACACAAAAAGTGAACCAACAAAAAGAAGCATCACCAAAAACAGTAACATTACCATACACGAGAGCATCACCATCATCATCATCATCATCAAGCACAAGCACAAATCGCGAGCACATCAAGGAAAGTAAGCTATCACTAATTGGTCAAGACAAATCAATGTTTGCTTGAAAGGGAAAATGAAACGGACGAAATAGTTCAAGTTGTACAAAGATGTGACCATCATCACCACCATTGCTCTCTATCTACAAGTTCGATCACAATGATGAGATGACACAGTCAACTTTCACTTTCCCACCAAAAAGGTTCATATCTAAACAACAGTCAAATCTATCGAAACATCAGGTAAACTCTCAAATTCATCACAAACGACCAAAATGTACCTCAAAAGTATTTCAACAAAAGACTCTTTCATCCATAAAGCACTACTAAAGCCTAATCCCCCGCAAAACATATCAAAATATATCAATTCACTCAAAACCAAACCTAATAAAGCTAAACCTAATAGTCCACATCCACCTTTCACTGTCCAAAATGCATCATTTTACATTAACCAACATAGTCGCATCAATGATCATCATCATCATGGTAGAACCTAATGCACGCGCACGACACACACACACACAAAAGAGTGCACTAGCCCCTGCACACACAAACAGGTAAGTTTTAAAGCCAACCAACAGTAGTGAACGCGAATATACGTCAAAAGTGCAACCAAACTGAACATCATCATGTTTACGCATCAATTGTCACGATGCAGCAGCACAGTCAGTCAGTCGCACACAGTAGCAATAGCAGCCTCATCATATCATGTCTCGAATCGTAATGATTGTGTGTGTGTATTGCATGTTCGGTAAACACACAAATAGGCAACCTCACAATTATCGAGACCAAGGTTCAACCATTCAATAGTGGCCCATTGTCATCAAATGATAGAAATGGAAAGGGAAAGAGAGGGAAAACCATACCTGACACACGAACACATATACAAATTGATGATGCGAAGCAATAATATGAAGCAATCACACTCGATGACTTGACAATATTAGACAATTCAATTCAATTCAACCAAACAAACAACAACAACAACCACAAAACCCAAAGTTCAATGAATTCGAGTATAGCACAGCACAGCACAGAATTGATGCGTCACACACAATGTAATGCAATGTTCCAGGAACGTACGACAGTCGAACCAGACCGGTTCGTGTCTCGATTTAAAGTGACACTCTCACCGAATCCGAATCCGTTGGTCGTCTCGACTCACTCAACCAGTCGTCATCCATTGGAAGCCTCTCCAGCACTCACAGAGAGAGAGTACCACCTTGGCTCACCTGCAGTAACGGGACAAACATCGCGCGCGCGTGACACAAGCCCGCACTAATGCCGCAAATGAGTAGTGCACTGTGCAATGTGCAGAGTAGAGCAGAATAGAGAGACCGAGTAGTCCAAAGTTAGATAGATCCCGAGTCGTGTGGAGTGTCGAGTCCGCAGCAACCAGCACCAAATCGGTTACCAATACAGAATGGGAGAGCGAGAGACATCGCACACCAGCACATCTACGAGGTTCATATACCTGCACACACACACACTCACACTGTGACACTGTCGGACAGGTCGTGGTGCAGATGTTGAGTCGGTACTGCTGCAGTATGATGATAATGATGGTGCGGTGGTTTAGCCACACGGTGAGATCGAGGTGAGCTTGCCCTAAGCAGCCATACACGGACACAAATGGACAAATCAACAAAAGGTCGCTTCATTTGAGTCACCAATGGTAACTAGTGTAACAGTGCCAAAGCCAAACCATCACCTCAAAGCACCATAGTAACCAACAACTCTCCATCCAAAACACAAGAACACACACACACACACTCCCACAGAATGGAGAATCATCAAATCGATCCAACAAGATATTACTGTGCCCAACAAGACAAGAAGAAAGTGCAATCGCGTCTTGTGACAATCGCGAAACGAAACGAAAGCAACGACAAAGCTAACTATAATGAAAGAACATAACTTGATATTAATTCTGACGTCAATGAGACATGAAACATTTAAGCAGCAACAACACAAAACGATTCTTCCTACACACACAAAGGAGTTAATGTCCTACCAAATGAATCAATACAAGACAAGACAAGACAGCTCCAACAGGAACAAACCAAACCAACCTCTCATTCATTATCATTATCATTAATTCTCTCATTATAACTCAAATACACCATTTAGTTCAGCCACTTAAATTAATTTTAATTTCGCACACTAAAAACACTCAAAATAGTAATCATAATAAAATTCCGCTCCCTGGAATTCCTGGAAAATTCATTAAATTCATTGATCTACTCAATGATCCACTTTTGGGCAATCGTCCAAAATAGTCTCGGAATATTCCTTTCCATCAAAATTTAGTTCCAATCAAACCAAATCGCAACACAAAACACAAAACACAGATTCGATCCATTGCACGCAAAAGAACTCGACCATCTCCGCATTTGTAAGACACAAACACACACCGTTAAAAGATGGCTTAGTGTCTGTCGTATGCACAAAAATGATGGCGCCCAACGCCCTTCCATCAAATTATTATACCTAAAAAGCAATTATTATCGCCTGATAACTATGTCAATCATTTTTCATCGAACCCGAATATATCGAATAAGTCAATACTACTATGAGCCACACCAAAATGGTCTGCATGGGTTGAGAGACTTGATTAGAGACACAGACAGAACACAGAGCAGCATTGCATCCCTTTTCAGTGCACACTGGTCCGGAAAACGGAAACTCCTTAGCCCAGTGCTGGTGTGTAATGACGATGCCCAGGCAACACAAAGCCAAAATAGAGATTCCGAGGAAAAGGATACCCCTGAATCCTGTGTTGGCTGGTGGGCCTGATTGGCCTTTGCGTGTCTATCAACAGTAAGCGAAACGCATCAGGATACACGAGTGCCGGTGAATGGAGGGAGAGAGAGAGGCAGAGAATACATTGATACCTTTTTGGATAAGTGGGTGTGTTGTGTCTGTCGGTTGGAATATATAATTTGGTGTGTGCGTGTGCACAGTGCGATATGGATAGTATATCGATACACAACCATACAAGTGAGCATCCGATTCAAATGGAGAGGATGCGTGCGCACTGCAGTGTGCACAGTCAGTCAGTCTGCCCTGTCGTCAGTCAGTCTAAAGTCAGGATGTCTATATCATCACTTCGACAGGGCACAGTACAACCACCACCGATCAGCATCCTTTAGCATCTGGTCGTCAGTCGATAGAGAGAGTCAGTCAAACTGACAGGATATTGATTACAAAACCATTTTATAATAATGCTTACAACTCAAATTCGAATAATACTAAATCAAAGGAAAACAGTGCAATAGGCGATGCTAATGCTAACACGTCTTGTACAAGGCGACAATTAACAAGCATCGGTTATTGCATGCCTGATGCAATCAATCAATCAATCAATCAATCAATACACCAACAAACAAACAAACACTAATCAACACAATACAAAACCAACACACAAAACTAAACCAAAAACCAATTAGCCCTCAATATCGTCAAGACTGTGCCAAAACCGAAACGACCTTATAACCTTCAAAGTTGCAAGTGTATCGCACTAGTATGCCCAAGTCTGGTCAATATAATGTCATCATCATCACCCCTCTAATAGAGCAATTAATGTCTCCCTCTCTCTCCCTTTAGTCTAATATAATTCTTCTATACTATTGATCGACCAAATATAAGTGAGATATAGAACAGAGCAGAACAGGTATCGATTAGAAAATAATAACAAGGCACATCAACATTCAACACAACAACAACAATCGAATGTGTTGTGTCCCCCATTGATTATTATTAGTATTGCCGACAATGACGAAACACCGGGCCGACTACTGTGCCACACACAGAGAGCACACCAACACTAGCACTCAGAATACAAAACACAGTACCACAAACATCCAACGGACCAGAAATTATAGCGTGAGAGAGCGTTGAATGTGTGACTGTGTGTGATATGCATTGCGATCCAAACGACCAACTTTTGACTTCACTTGCACTCGTGTGTGTGTGTGTGTGTGTGTGTGTGAGTGTAACCAGTGGCAACACGAGTGGTGATTTGAGTATATACACCACACAAACACAGAATCGAATCGAGTCAAGCACAAACCAAGCATCAAACAGTACAGGTAGAGCAGAGTCGAGTCGAGTCAAGCCTCAAGATTGCACTCAAGATTGTCAAGCCAAAGTCAAACAGCAGAACAAACAAACGGACACACAAACAAACCCTTAACGTACACTCCATCCTGAGCACATCATCCTCGAGGTTAGATCATCTCTCATCTCATCTCTCATAATAATAATACCACTCAAGTGTGGGAACCCAAAAGAGCATCCAAGCATCATTCCACCGAAAACAGATAACAACCCTCTATACGGAGAGTGTCAAGGCAATGATGACTTTGTGTGGGTTGAGACGAAACCATGGAAACCCAAACAAACAGACAGTCATACACACATCCAACAACCAAAATGAATCCAAACACACACAAAGACACAGAGAAGACAGAGAAGAGGAGCAATCGGATGACACTCACGTCGTCATTAGATCGTGTCATACCTTTCCGTTGTACTTGGAAACCAAAGAAATCAATCCACACACAACCCAAAACAAAATCGCAAACCGTTTTAAGGCAAACACACATTCATAGACAAGAGTCAAGATGCGCGCGACTGTGAGAAAAATCAATTCGATGCATTCTCACACAGACGAAATTATTGCAATACAATGACGCAACTTCTTTCCCAAGAAATAAGAAATATGCCAATTTGACGATGAAATTCGACGATGCAACACAAGACACACACACAAAAGCACTTGAATCAGAACGGATCGAATCAAAACCAGTGCATACAACCCATTGGGGGGTGAGACCTTAATCAAACCAGAGATGACCTAATCAGGAGAGCATCAATTGAGAAACATCAATCCTTCGAAACATACAATGCATACAATATATAAATAGTTTGAGATAGCACATCAATTGAGATAGCAACACTTGAATTGACATCACTGTACTAATTGACACATTTTGGTGGGAGAGAATGAATCATGAGAGTAATGAGTCAATAAAGTGATGCACAACTATAGAGTCTATATTCACCTTATCATCGTCAATGGGGAGATATCCCAATTGATGCAGCTACTACTTGTCGTGATAAAAGTGATAAAGCAATATAAAGTGCACAAGTGAGGAGCATCCTCTAGTCAGTGATAAGATTCCATTGGATACCACCATGTTACTGCTATGTATAGGACACAGTGATTTACCCAAATCGATTTCCCAATTGGACCATCATCACCTATTGTTTGTTATTCCCTATCAATCGAATCTATTGTCTAATCTCCAATGAATCCATTCACCAAATCGCATCCATTTCCTCAATGTCCCACTATGTATATTATATTACCACAATCAAGTGCAGCTCGATAATCCACCGATTAAGTGAGGTATTGTGTGTGCTCAATACAAACACACAATACCTACTGTGTTTGTTCATTGATGCGAGTCGGTCGGGGGGCAGTCAGTAGTATACGAGTCCAGTTGCAGGTTGCATCAATCATCACAGAGACAGACACGATTGGCCAATTATGATCATCACTACACTGAGACTGAGTGAGTCAATTGAGAAATGATCCTATCTATATTGCATTGAGATAAGCAATCATCATCATCATCTCTCCTTACAAATGTATATCTTAAAGTTTTTTGTCCAGGAGCCAACAGCAAAAAACAGCTCAATCATGTTATCGTCTTTTTGCCCATGTTTTTCCATGTGCCGAGAAGACAACTATTTTCATCGTCAAATCATCATGACTCCCTAGAATGTATACAGTAGTAGGGACAGTACAGTACAGTACAGAGACAGTATTGGATACCTTGCGAGGATATCTCCAAGCACAGATACACACACGATATCGTCACCAACCAAATACACTCAACAAAAAAGAACAAAACAAAAGATGAACAAAATGAGGATGAAGTGTCCAAGAAGTCTTCTCACACAGACACGAAAAGAAGAAGGAACAAGTGAATGCGAATGAGTCGCTCAGTTCGCTCCCCCCTTGACTCAAGTCAAGTGAATCGGTGCGAATAATGTCGAGCACATTGTACTACCACTGAGTGCAGTGCATAGAGTGAGGAAGGCGCCAACGGTGAATCGGTGCCATTCACGAAGCCAAATGCACCTTTGAGCTAGTAATACTCTCATCAATTGAGACAATCATTGATACGGTAAATTGAGTTCGATCACACACACCGAGAGAGGTACCAAGAACGGGAACATCGCACTCACCGGTCGCAACAGGAACGGACCACCACTAATTAGACAACAAAGACTAGTACTACAATGTCCAAAGTGTCGTACAGTCAGTAAGACAAAAGACAGGCACACAATCGTGTCAATTAGATCACCCACAAGCGAACACCAATCGAATCATTACAAGAGAACGTATTCCTCCTTCCTCAAAAGGTGCCAATAACGCGGCCATCGCGCCTAAGCCTCCCTTCCTATTCCTATTCTTCTTGTTCTTTATTGGCAAATGTCATTGGCACTTTAATAGTCACTTCTCTTGTGCACCGTTGTTGAAAGGATCAATTAGCCTAAGCAAAGAGAGTAGAGCAGAGTAGAGTAAAGTAGAGAATCCTCTTTGCCTAATCATCGAGCCAGAGAGAAGAATTCATTGAGAATCCATCGATCTTTTTTGGCGCTGTTTGCCCCTCTCTCAATACAATCCCGACTAACGCCCAACATTAAATAGAGGTACAGTAGAGCAGTACCATCCCATTTGGATGCCCTCAACCATCATCATCATCATCATCCCATCCACACCAATACACCACCATCGACCTGTCACACATTCACAAGGTGGAGATTGCATGTTTGTCCAACAAACAAGTAAGACTAAGAGCACGAACCGACTGGCCATTAGAGTACAGCACCACCACACTCTCAGCACAAAATGAACAAACAAGCAAAAGAGTTCCATTTGGAACGGATCGACCAGAGCCATCAGCACAACAGGAACATGTCAAACTCATCATTACAACACGAACCTTCATCACTAAAGGGCGAGTGTGTGTGTGTGTGCCAGTGCATCGCACCCAGGGTGTGGTTCGAGTCCATCATCACAACACACACAGTTCCAGAGAGCAAGAACAAGAACAACCAAAAAGGCCAAAAAGCCCAAAAGCCGTCACATCAACGTCGTTGATGGAACGTCCGTCCAGAGCCGTGTTATTAGTTGGTTGGTTGTATGAACGGACCAATATATGTATATTCCACATTCGGAACACAAATGCGTCATCGATGGCGCCCAAATTTAATTTCCAACCAAACCAAACCAACCAACTCTCACTGTACTCCTAGACCAAACGGCAACGTCTGCAACAACCAAAAATTTGCGTGCCACTTTGATTTGATCAGGAATCTCTATCTACTCTGGACATATTAATTGAAAGATTCCATAGTTCCGTGGCGTGTCTCGAATCCAATCTAGTTACAGCACTACACAACATGTCGTAGCCCTGATATGACATGGACACACACAAATCAGACAAGACAAACCCAAAAATATCAACAAATATCGAGACATCGCCTAGTTCCCTAGTCAAAAAATAAGCAAACGAACCAACAAAAAATCAAACTAACCAACTAAATCTAAACAGAAACAAAAACATCCTTGAAATCAAATAGTAGAATCGAACTCAACGCAACCCAAAATGACCCAAACCCCACAAATGAGTCAATCCATTAAGACATATGTAAACACAGTCACCGACAGGTACACACTCCATCGATCAATCACAATCATCGGAGTGCAGTGCACATCAGTTTCCATATCGAGTCAGTCCGCATCCCTCTCACTCACCATCTGTCATCAATCATCATCTCAATCTGCACATCACCATGTAACATGACAGGCATCACTTTCATCATCACCATCATCAACACACAACACGACGTAACCGTAACACAACACAAAGCACCAAACGAGTCCCATCGTTGATTAACTCATCACCAGTTAGTCAGTCAGTCAGTCAATTTCTCGCTAATATGAGTGCACCTCTGGTCATATCACCAATGCTCGATCGCGACCTGTCCCCACTCACTAATTGAGAGACCTGTTTCCACGTGGAGACACCATCAACAGATCAGTAAATCACCACGCATCACATACACAACCACACATACACGATATATCACCTCAACTCATCAACACGATCATCATCATGACACAATGCAGCACTACACATACTAGAGCACATCATTTGGATGCGTCAATCCGTTTCTCCTCTGATGCCTCGAAACAACAAAAAGCAAAGTTAATATAACGGACAAGTTAAAGCCTAGTCATAATTAGACATAAATCTCAGTGACTTGTCACAGATAAGAATCATCACTCTGTCTCACTGTCTGTGGTCTACACCAAAATGATGGATCAAGTGATGATGCAATCTGTGTTGTACTGACTAATCAGAGCAGTACCGTGTGTGTGTGCATGGCATATAAAGAGATAGATAGATGCCACCTGAAGACAGACATAGACAGACAGACTCGTGTGAACGCGTGGGTGGCGTGTCCGTATATAAAGTGCACTTGCACATGTGTGTGTTCCGTTATATATGAATAGACACACTCAATTGGGCCATCATACTGCTGTGTTGTTGATCTTGATTTACATATATAAAACAGAACGATTTATGAACACAGTTTCACAGTAGGTGAAAGAATAGTTTAGTAGTGTAACATTACCCCAAGAAGGAAGCAGACTAAGACTAAGGCTAAGGCTAATTCATTGACAACAAAAAGGTGTCGAAAAGATAGTCATCTCTCAATACACATCTTTGTCAGAGAGGGGGGAGAGAGAAGGAGAGAGAGATGAGCTTTAACACATTTCGTGTCATGATGATGATGATGATCAAACTACTACTAATATAAAATGTAGAACAAAAACAACCAACAAAAGTCAAGAAACTCAAATCTCACATTCACAATCTTCAGACATTCAAGACATCCTCAATATATTGAATATCTCATTTCGATACGCAAAACTCATCATCAACTTTAATCGCAATATATACGCACAAATACTACAAATTCGTACTAATCATAAAAAGCAACAACACAAAAAAACACTCAATTTTTTTGCTTCATTTTTTTGTAAACTCGATTTTACGTAATTAAAACGACGAAAAAGAGAAGAGAATCGTGTTAATCTTGAACGGAATTAAAAAGAAGGAAAAAACGCTCATTTCTCATCTCTTCTCTCATGAATCTAATCAATTTGATGATAAACAGCAAGAGAGATGATGCTGCTTGTGTAACAGGTGACTTGACTAACAGAATTCTGTTTGCGAATCAAAACTGAAAATGTAACAGCAATTACTAATCCGCATCACAAGACAAACCAAACAGAATCGAGCGAGAAGAAGAGGCAGCGAACAAATCTCATTAGAAAAAGAAGTGATCACAATTCGAGCGATAAATTGTGAGTTAAGACTCGGACGAAGACTAGTCTTTCCCTGTTTGATACATCGAGAATGATACAGTCAAAAGTGAGTGTACAAGTGTACAGGCGCACAATCAAGACAAATTGCTCTGTGTCCAACAAACGCGCGCTCGCTCTCGATAACGATCGAAAGTGAAACACACTCACAAAAAACAATAAAAGTAGGAAGAAGATGATGATGAAGATGAACAAGAAAACGAAGACGAAGCCCAAAAAGTTTCAAATGTCAAACTCAAACATCAAAATCAAACTCAAACTCTAAAACGAAAAAATCCCCCTAAAATCACCTAAAACCACCTAAAAGTTGGCCATAAATCGAAACCATTGTCTTTGAAATGAAACTAAAAAATGAAGTGTGGCGCCAAATTCATTAGACAACAAGAAAACAATTAGTCGTAGACACAAGAGACATCAAAAATAAGACGAGACTCTGAACGCACAGCAACAGGCGACAATGAGGCGCCTGACGTACGCGTCCCAACTTGCCACCCCACGTGTTGTGCCTTATGCAGTGCAGAATCACTCGATTATGCAACGATTGTGCAATAATCAACAACCACAGAAAGAGACATTTGAGCACAAAACGTGGCATTTACAGACAAACCAGACAAAGTTCCTCAAAACGAACAAGCTGGTTGCCTGATCTAACACAAGTTGGTTAGTAATAAGAAGAAGAAGCAAACTATATAGAAAGCAACAGCTACGAGAACAACATCAATTAAGATCGCACTTCGGTCACAACCACCACCAGCACCAAACAAGTCAAACACGAGACCGCAAAAGCAGAGATTAACACTCATCATCATCAACAAGTCTCAACACCAGTCAATGTCTAGACTCGAGACAACACGTCGAAGGACATGACATGGCACCCTGACCTAATGGCGGCACAGTGTCGGCCATTTTTACTATATATTACACTTCCACTACTAACCTACACAGTGTAAAGTGTGACAGACATGGTGGTCCGTTCGAAATCTTTCAAATTCAAAATGAAAACAAGATTCCAAAGCGATTGATGCAATTCGACATAAGTCAGTGTCCGATTCGATATAGCATTTCATTATCCTAAAAGAGAAAGAAAGAAAGAGATAATCAAACTGAACCAGAACCACTCAAAGGTCGAGAGGAAGCGCGAACAAACAGACACAAAAAAGTAGGTTGCATTCAACAACATGATGCAAATGTGTGCATCTATCGAGAAAGGGGTAACCAACAAGACCACCACTACATCACTACTATTACATAAGTTCCATGAAATATGCCCAATTCCTGTCTCACTCGTTCTATAGTCTCTCAACAAGTCTGTACCACCAAAACGATAATCACCATCACGAACCGAAAAGGACTGCGCTCACAAATCTAGTGACCATGAGAGAGGAAGGAAGGAGAAGGCCACAAACATCTCCCAAAACGAGTGAAAGTGAACATGTCGAGAGTGTCTGTGCCAGTGAGCAAATGTGGTGGCATCAGTTCGGTGGTGATGATGGTTCAAAGGTCTCACAAGATGAGCCACAAATGTGTGTGATTATGATTATTACGAGTGTTCATTGAATTATTATTATTATGCAACAAAGTCTCAACATTATGTGCACATCATAAGATTCGAGTCATAACAATAACATCAACTCATAATGAACAAAGTCGAGTGTGTGTGTTTGAGTATTCGAGTGAGACGAGAATTGTGAGCTGATTAGGTGACAAGTGTGCGCGCCTACTATCAATTCAATTCAATACTATTCAATTGCTAATCAAAATTCAGAAGAAATACATAATCGACTTGAAGATAAGACGATTCGGGTTAAAGGAGACGAGATCGAGGCAACGCCGATCGAGCGGGAGCCATAAAGAGGAGGAGGTGGTGGTGGACGCGATTGTGAAATTGACGAGTTACTCGAACGAGCAGACCTTTCCTGCCTCCTCCTTATCAGTACGCACAAAAAAAAGAAGAGGCGCCTGGGTATGGTCGAGGACTCTCCTGCACTCAAACACACAGAGACAGAGACATTACACTTTAGAGTTTAGTGCAAGACATATGTAAAGATGATAAGACACACAGCACACACAGAGACAAGAAGTTCAAGAGCACAATACAGACAGACACACATAAAGGACACACGAAGAGAAGAAGCCTATTATCGAGATATCGATCGGTGCTGATAAGACTCGTAATACTAGTGCATTGAACACTGCAAGTGAGGGGAGATAAGAAAAGAAGCGAAGAGTAGACTTACCGAGTACGATCAAGAAGCCGATTCGTGATAAGACTCAAATGTGGTGCGGTGGTGGAGGAGGTGGAGGCGGCGGCGGTGTGCCACGGCGTGCTCACACGTGCTCGGATCCAACCAAAAATGGCGTAGTCAAAAAGAGACACCCAAAAAACGGTGATGATGATTATCAAGAAGATGATGATGACTATATTAGATGATGAGTCAATCGATCGATGGTGATGATGAATAGTAAAGACATTCAAAGATGATGACGCTGGTGGATGTAACACCGAGTGTAGATGAGTTTGCGAATATTCAACCAGAGACAGATCGAGAGACGGAGGTGGGGGAACGAACACGAATACAAAGTTGAGACGTAGTACAAAGAGAGACAGAAGTATTATGATAATGATTAGCTTGGTGATCACAATGTTGAGGGATGCATTCCGATGATAGGGATTCAAGACATGGTGCAGTGTACAGTTAGAGACAGGAAGAGGAATAATATTCACACATTCACGCGGTGGTGGAATCCAAAAGTAAGGTTCGGTGGTCGAGTGTAGCAGAGATAGAGAGAGCAGGAAAGACACATGCGGAATGGACACTTTGTAGCGAGTGCATTCGGTGATATGTTGAATATAATCCACTTATCAGATCACAATACTAGTGCGCATGTGTGGTGCACATACTGATAAGATGCTGCTGTTGATAAGGTGGTGGTGTGCACCAGATGTTGTTGATGAGTTATATTATAGTATAGTAGTAGTATGAAGAGAGGTCAAAGGATGATGTCGAGTAAAGGGTCACAGGTTGACATCACTTCTAGGCATCAAAGCGACAAACAGATGCGACCGGGCACGAGCAATGTTGCGTGTGTGTGTGCCTCAACATGCAAACACTAACTGAACTGTCTCATCACACAGTCCCACTCACTCACCCTGTACTGATGTGTGCACTGTGGTCGAGCTAACGGCCTTTCACCTGTGCAGTCGTCTGTGCCACTACCACACACTTTGCACTGCCTTTTCCACTACTCGCTCTCTCTCTCGGTAACTCTTCTGCTGTTGCTGCTGTTGGTTGCAGTGCACTGCTGCAGTGCACATTCGAATCGATTCTCTTCTTCTTCGAGGTATTCTCTCTCATGTGGAAAATTACCGGTTCGATGATAATTTCTGGGATCATCTGGTTGTTCCTGGATCGACTGTTCATAAACAACGTTACGATACACGATTACGATAAACATAAGTAACAACATTCATATATGCTACAATCTACAGGTGGTTAGCTAGTTTTGTAGGTGGTTGGTTAGTTCAAGTTAGCAAATCGTCCGCAGTTTTACAGAATGAATATCAATATAATGAATCACAATTGTCCGGACTTGTTGAACTGTCTGTACTTCCTCAAATAGTGCACATCCTTTAGTTGTGCATCTCCATCTTGTTCCACTTCCCATCCTCCGACAGTTTTTTTTGTTCAACTTTTCAAGTTCATCATCAACTCGAACTATTTCGATGGTCCGTGCTTCCCTCGAGCAAGTAGACCGTAGAAGTAGGCCTCACCTCGTTTATCCTCTTTCTTCTTCTTCCCCTTTTTGTCCCTCTCTTGCACTACTGACCCGTGGTCACTTTCTTGTGCTTCTCTCTTTCTTCAATGCAATCCACTCTCTGTGTGTTTGCGCCCCCCACTAGGGGCTGAAAGGCTATTTGCCGAATGCCTAAAGTTTGTGAGAGTCCACTCTCTCTCTCTCTCTCTCTCTCTCTCTCTCTCTCTCTCTCTCTCTCTCTCTCTCTCTCTCGGGACTGCGATCAACAGAAGATGAAGATGAAGCAGAAGAAAAAGGCCTCCTGTGCTGCATTCGCAAAAAGAGGAGTTTGAGTCCTGTAAAGTGATTGATTACATCCACAAAAACGAACAACACAACACACAAATGAACACAACACGGACTTGACCAATGGACGAATCGGCATGAACACACAAAACAAAACGATGGACCCCGTTTGGCCTTGGTGATGATGCGCACGTTTTGAAGACCGCTTCTTACGGGTGAACTCGAGTTTGGGGGGCTCGAGGCTTTTTTGCCTTCACTTTTGAACAGTTGAAATGAGCTTTAGAAAGATTCAAAGTCATCCAAAAGCTTTTTCGTGTTCGATGCATTCGCATCACAAAGCTCATCACTGACCCCTTAGTGGACCTTACCTTAACCTGGGTCCAGTGAACTTTCTAGGGGCCTCCTAGGGCTTTTTACTGCGAAAAAAGTGAAGACCTTAGGGATGTACTTGTATCTTACATCTGCACGTTCATTTACCATAAGAAAGGATTAAGTTTAATCCTTTAATGGATATGACCTGCAAATGCAAAGGTTTCCTGGAATTGGCATTTAGTGAAAGTTTAGACCTTATCGACTGCTTTCTTTTTTGTTCACCCCCTCTTCTTTTTGTTAGTTGTTGAGATAAAGAGTGGACCGGTTGTTCGCGATGTTCACTAATTTTTCATTATCTACTGTCTCGACAGTTGGGAGCCTAGACAGTCGAGTCCGCATTTGGCCTCATCATCATCATCATCATCATTCCATTGCATTCTACACTGACCACTGGTCAGTATATGATGAGGCCCATTCTGAGGCAAGGTCAGCAGGTGGTGTGCACGTATGATGTGCATGCACACACTGAACACTGTTGAACAGTGAAGAACATTAACCGTGGAGGTAGGTACACTTTCATGGATAGATAGATGCGCTCCGGTTGATGATGTGAGTGACTGCTAAAGGCATTGTGCCACTGGCAATTTACACATTGACCATGGTCCAGTAAATGGTCGAGTCGAGTCGCGAGACTGACCAGTTGTGTGCGAGTGTCTTGTTTGCACAGGCACATCTACTCACAGAGTCAGTCACACATCACGAACAATTTAGAGTGAGCTAATTGGACAAATGTTACGATCATACATAAACAGATAGACTGACTGAGTGAGTGAGTGCTAGATAGAGGGACCCGTGCATTAAAGGTCAAAGGTCCTAGGTCCTAGAGGTGCTGCAGTGCAGAGTGAAAAGCAGTCCGGACTGTTTGCTCAATGAAATATATAGAACGAGCTTATTAGCTGCCTTGAGACTTGCTGCTACTGGGTTGTATAGTTGCACTTCAATTTAAGACAGGTAAGATATGGTGTCTCTTGATGGATTGTGCGCATGCGCGCATTTGTCAATCGATTGGTTATATTATTATCAGTAAGTGCTGCATCACTCTCCATCTCCATCATCATCATCACTGTCACAGCATCCTCTTCTTCTCCTTCTATTGGTGCCCAATGCATTATCATCATGTTATTGTTGTTCCCACTGTGTGTGGATAATGTTTCCTTGGCCACCACCATCATCATCATCACTACCAGTGCATCATCATCATTGTGCCTCATCATCCTATCATGTCTCCTCTGTCTCAGTTGTCCGAGTCGGTTGGCACATCTCCCAACCGAAATGTTAGGTCATTTGCATGGTTAGTGTGTGCTTGGTTGCATCGTGATGATGCACATTTTGAGACTGTGTTCCATGTTGAACATATTCGTATGTATTGGTTGGTTCAATTCAGCCAGATCATCTCAAGTGTCCCGACAACACGTAACGTGAAAACACGTCAAACTCTTCCTTCCTGAGCACTGTTTGACTGTGATGATGATGATGGACACAACACAGTCCACATCCGTTCGTGAAGTTTATTGAACTTGGTCCATCCTTGCCCTGGACCTTGCTGGACCTTGCTAGTCCTTGCTAGACCTTGTTGGACCCTACTGGACCCTACTGGACCTTACTAGACATAGGTTGCACAGTAATTCACGTTAAAGGCATAACTCAGTTTGAGTTGCACTACATTTTCCCATTACTACCACTCACAGTGTGCACTACTCAGGTAAATCTCAGTTTTTTAAAGGTCTCAGGTCCCTACTAGGGTCCACCTCGTTTTGTCCTAAAAATACTCTCCACTGTCCAGTAAGTCACACGCACTCCTCCTCCAGTTGACCTAGAACTTTGGTCTTGACCTTAACCTTAACTCAAATTATCTCATCTCACATTTGTGTGTCCACTGTTTACCTCAGTGTCCCCCCATTCAGTCAGTCCACTTTGGTCACTTTGTCCCCTTTCGTTTCCTGCTCACTGCCAATATTGACAATATTCACATATGGCCCATAGTGTGCCTGTGAGTGAGTGAGAGGGTGAGCTGCACTGAACAATAGACCTGCACAGGGTCACTCTCCACCCACTCTAAAGTTAGACTGATTACGCGGCTATCTGACTCTAGGACTGTGTTTGTCCACTGGGACACCGACACAGTTTGACCACTGCTCAAATATTTGACCCTTCTCACCTTCTGACTTGATGATGGTGAGAATGCAACCCAAATGATCATCTACGCATGCGTACGGGACAAAATTGGAACAGAGACTGTGTGACAATGGACATAGGTTATTTCCTAGGTCTAGGGAAAAGTCGTGCTAAATGAATCAACTATCAACAACACAATAAAGGTCTAAAAGATGCAAATGGTTGGACCTTAAATGGGCTCATAGGGATCACCCTTAAGTTAGGGTCCGTAACCTATGACCTTAGCACACAATAACCGTCATGACATTCCAATCGATGTATCGATTCGGTGCATCCTCAATTGATGCGTTTGACCCCGGGGTTCTTTTGTGTTCAGTGCATCAAACCACCTGACCCTGGGGTCTCTCTCTCTCTATTGGTGTGGTCTTACACGAGCCAGACGCACTTTGTGTTTCAGTGCACAGTGGCACATATGGCACAAATAGTTGTGGCACGTGTCTTGTGAGTGGCACATTCCTCAATGCAATGGAATGTGCCACTGCGAACAGATGCCTCGACACGAGTCTGTCCCGTGACTCTCGGGACCCGTCCGTCCCCTCTTCCCTTCAGTGTGCGCATCACTTTCAGTACCATCCAACAAATCATCTCATCATTATGTGTTCGTTGTGTTCCACTTATTTCCTGTTCTCCTCTTCGATGCGATTTTACGATGCATCGGCACTCGCTGACTCTCACTCTCACTCGGGTCCCTCAAGTGGATCAGTGAACATCTGCCACTGATATCGAGTTACGCACCTCGTGCGGCCACCAACTCACAGACAGTACATGCTCTCGTCGGTGCATCTCAAACTAACACAAACTGACCCTAGAATGTTATATTATTCTAGTGAGCCAAACAAACAACCCCAGGGCCCGTAATTGTGCCTTAAACGGTACACGCACACACGTCTCCAATCATCATAAAACAACAACAACAACAAAATGGTTCAATCGTTTAACATTATACGACCTTATTGCGCCTGTTGTGTGTCACATACATTCGAATTGAGGTCGAACCCTTGAAAGTGTGTATGGCTATAGCTATTCTATCTATCACCGTATAAGGTCATAAAAGTTGTTCACTTTAGTTGACCACCACCAGCCAAAACGGGACTTGTGTATAGTATACATCCTTTGCATTTGCTAGGACATGCTCAATTAGATCCACATCTGGACGTAGTGCGCACTCGCTCTCTCTTTTGCTCCCTTTTCTCGTGAGCATGGTCATTTCGATAGGGCCAAGCCTAATGCGAGCCTTTAACTTTATAGTGACATCATAATGACCTTTAGAACGGTCCATGGACTAAGTGAAATTAAGAAAACGCTGCTCAAAGGATGCGATGGTCGTAAAAGGTTCTCCACTTTTAGTGTGCCCATTCGATATGCGTTCTTTACGTGATATATATCTCGAGATAATCATAAACTTTAGCCTGTTGGTCCTTGCGAGAGAGTCTAAAGGGCAAATGTCAAGTGAATGCTGAAACTAGGTCTTGACCTAGACCTAGTGCTGTGTGTGTATTTGTGTTTGTGTTTGCCGGTCAGTTGGTCAGTGGACAACGAGTTTGTTCTTGTCCAAACGGATCACCAACCAAACTGACCAGTCCACTTTCACTGTTTTCTCGTTCATTCGTCTTCTTCTTCTCCTTCCTGACCGCACACACACATTCGTTGGTCAGTGTCAATTGCACACACGCACACTCAATCAGTCACCATTTGGGCAAATGTAGTCTTTTGGTTTATATCGCCAGTTCCGATCAGTTCTACACTCACAGTCAGTCAGTGGTACAAACTCAAGTGGTGCTAAACTGTCAAAAACGAAGGGGACTGAGAAGAAGAGGAGAGAGATGAAGAAGAGAGAGATGAAGAGGAGAGGAGAAGCAATGAAGGAAGAGAGATGACGGAAACAAGTGCCATTAACACCCTCAGTCAGTGATGCAGTGGCTACTTGAGCGAAGGGAGGTTTACTAGGAAGGAAGCTAGGTAGTAGAGGGAAGATGCATCTTTCCGTAGAAGAACAGAGCGAGACTCATCAAAGTACCATCAACAAGGTCATCATTAGTGATGAAGTGCAAACTGACCAATGAATGGCCAAGTTGTCTTGTTAGTTAGTTTCCGTTAGTTCTCAATTAGTCCAACAGCAAACACTAACGGTCTAATTGTGGCACACAGTCTTTTTACGGTTCTTACACCTGTCACTTGGGGGTGTCTTGCTTCTTGGGTTACAGATTTGGGGGATGATTTGATTTGAAGTTTTACTTTGCTTTGAAACCGTCAGTTTGATCGTCAGTTGTGTCACCCCATCTCGTACATGTCCGTCCACACTGTTGCCTACCGTCAACCGACAAATTCACTTTTTATGTTCACAATTTTCTCCCAAAGGACGCATCATCATTATTGCCTGTGACTACTGTCGCTAATGATCACCGGGGCTTGCGCGCATCACTCATTTCACTTTACTTTTAGTTTGTGTTGAGAGAGAGAGAGAGAGAGAGAGATGCTAATGATTATTGTGATGATGATGTGACGGTGATGGTGGTGGTGATGCTGGTGATGATGTGATGGTAGACATGGTAGAAAATCGAAATTGTCGCGCGTGGACTCCATTTGGCGGTGGAGGATAGATTGATGCACAGACAGACTGACGCGTGCGCATCCGACTGGAACACCTGACGAGCATGATGATGGACAACACTTGAACACACATAAAAAAGATAAACTTACTTACCTGTGTGTGTGTGCTGATGATGATGAAACCAGACGGGATGATCACACATAGAGGCACACACAATCGAACGCATCATTTGATGATGATGTGCTGTGCTACTGGCTGTTTGACTTGCGACAATTGTCATCAAGGAGAAGAGGACAAGATCAAGTTCAGCTGAGCATGACTGATGCTACTACTACTGTGAAAATGTGATTGGATTTCACATTTTACAGTGAGAGTAAAGATGATGCTGATTGGTCTGGTGCTCGAAGGTTCGAAGACCTTGTTCAAGGACACACTTTATTCTGGTTCATCTTGATGTAACACTTTAAACCCCAGATAAGAACAATCTAAATCCCATAAAGCCCCCGTTAAACCCGCACACTAAATCATCCACATCTTTCAACAAGCGCATTTCGGCGTTTTTATGAATCGATGCGGAAATTGGTGCCTCTTTGGCTCCCTCTCTCTCTCTCTCTCAATACCCTCAAGGGCAAAAGAGGTCTTTTTGTATGTTGCAAGTGACAACTAGCCTTGAACCCCCCAACACAGACTGAATGAATCATATACACCGCCACTGCCACCCATCTCGTATATCATCATCATCAGTTTGTATCACAAACTAGCAACCAACCAACTCAAAAGTAATCATGAATGGACAACCTTGACAACAACCAACCAACACAGCAAACAAAACGATCACCAAAGTCGTAAAAGACAGTACTGCATAATTTTCAATTAGGTCAACTAACAAGTCAAACAGAAAGGCATCATCATCACCCAAGGCTTGCGCTTGATGCTTTTCCAGGAAAGTATTAGCTCGCGTAAAGGGGGGCTCTTCCAAACCATCACCATAATCACCATTGTTGTTGTTCAGTGTAAAACCTAACAACATTGGCTCAATATATAAACACAACATCAAGTACAGCACTTTATACTGTGAACCGCCTTCATAATATGATTAGAGGAGAATGGGGAGAGAGAGAGAGAGAGATAGTAACAGTGATCGCCGCATCCTCTCATGATGATGATGATGATGATGCAAGCCTACTGCTACTTGATGGATGATCACTCAAAGTAAAGAGAGAAAAGTTGATTATTACCAAGAAAAATAGTTGAGAGAAGATGCTAAGGATGGAATGGGAAGTGCTCGGTCTATACTTGGAAAAGTAGAGGAAATCAAATAGACAATAAATCGTATAGGGAGAAAGTGTGACACTGACACACAACATGCGCAACATGCTTTCGGGTGAAATTGTGTGTTTGGTGGTGTTTGGTGTTCTAATGCGGGTAAAAGCCAATTACAAACAGTTTGCATCGTTTCCAACTAAAAACATCAACAACAAAACATGTTACATCTCACACACAATGTTGCTTTATTGTTCTTCTTCTTGAGACTTTGTGGTTTTATTAACTTGCGCAACACAACTTGAAACAATGCGCACAGAGTGAGAGAGAACGTACTGCGCTAGTTCTAATGAATTTGTGATCATCGTCATCCTCATCAAAGACAATATTGCGATGCATTTCAATGGAAAAGTGCTGTGAAGTGCAAATTGATGAATTTTCCTGTGAACATTTGCTCTAATTAATTACTCCTTGTTTGTTTGTGTGTGTGTGTGTGTCTGGTTGCGCATGCTTTTGTGCGATGTTGTGTATGTAAAGATGTTTGAAATTCTTTGAAAATTAGATGGTGATCAGAAGTGGTATGGCTTTATCGAGAAAGTAATTCGATCTTGAGCGAACTTTCTTCGATGTTTCTTAACTGTTGACATATGAAGGCATATGGTCCTAATGGTTAAGGAGTTGTGTGTGCACTCTACTGGTAATCCTTGTTGCGCGTGCTGCACTTCAAGAAAATGCTAACAAGAGATTTATGAGGATGATGAGGCTCGTTAGTGAGAGTGAACATTGGAGCCATGGTTAGTGTGTATGTTTGAAATTAGCATGTTGGTCATGCTGTCCATATGGTGGTCAGTCAGTGAGTGTGCTCGTTATCGCGCGGCTCGCGCAAACTAGTCTAATATGTAAAAGACATCTAATTGGCCGGACACGCGAGTCACTGAGCGTTAACTGCATTTGCACTCATCTCTCTCTCTCTCTCTCTCTCTCTCTCTCTCTCTCTCTCTCTCTCTCTCTCTCTCTCTCTCTCTCTCTCTCTCTCTCTCTCTCTCTCTCTAACCTGCAACATGTTGAATACATATACATTGTTGATAATATTACCATTTGCCAATGAAGCATCATCATCCTCTGCATGTTCATATGGTACACTTTCGGGTCCTCGTGTAATGACTAGGTACGGACTGTGAGTCAAGTGTTGGTTCGTTCGTTTTCTCGTTCGGGAAAAGACCTGAATGGAATGATTGATATATATCGCGTCAATCATAATTAGGGCCTACTATACTAGGAACGAGGCAACGTGATGTGGCCCTCATTTGAGACTCATTAGACACACCAAGGAAATGATGACCACTGGTCATCATCATCATCATCGACAGTACTGCCATTAGGTCTCTCTCTTTCCGATGATGACCTCCGATCGATGGCCACTTTGGCCAAATTGATGATCTCACTTGTGTGGCGGCATCCTTTCTCGAATGACCTAGACATACATCTTACAATAACAGGTCACGCAATTTGGTGCTTTTTCTTGCAACAAGAAAAAGTGTCTAATTAATGACATACAAAGACGACAGACCATATGGGCCCTAAGGGGGTTAAGGAGACCGGACCGATTAAAGTTCAGTGATAGTCAATAATTGACAGAGTGAGAGAATAATAGGAGAAAGGGGTCTGAGCACAGACAAACAGACAAACGTCTGCGTTCTCGGAAGTTCTAGTTTCAGTTAGTTTCAGTGCAACTTGCGCAGTGCGGTCCCGACACTTGTTAGCGAACATAAAAAGTCAATTAGCACTGCAGACAGGCCCGAAAGTAGGTTGGGCTCTTGACGCGTCAATCAACACATTTCGCTAGGTCCTTTTGATGATGACTAATTAATCGATCAATTAATTGATTGATTCTATATTCATCTATTCTCTATTTCATAGATCTTTTACAATTCTAGAGAGAATTTGCACACAATTCTCACGAAACATATTATGCTTTTTTTGTGGAGGACCCTTGTTGTGTGATTCTCATCAATCGATTCTCTCATTATACGCTTGCACCTTGTCGCGCAAGCTGTTTCTTCTTTATTCTTCATATGTTTGAAGCCATAAAACACACACACGCACATTGTGAGTTTGTCACATCAATCTCGAGACTTGAATTCATTGGTTGTACGCTGTCATTCATCAACATATACCTGTAGAGTCGACCCTCTCACTCTACGTAGAGTCCTAAGGCCCTCAATCGATTGATTCTCTATTGTTGTGCGCATTGGTTCGTTCTCCTGAATGAGTCTTTCGAGTCAAACATGCGAGAGATTATGAAATTGAGAGAGAGACCCGAGACAAATGTGCCTTGTTGCGCACACACTGGGGACTAAGGACTCAAACAGGCACTGAAGGAATGCACAGTAGAATCTATATGACCAGTACACGAGCAAACCAACACACAAATTCCATTAAGTTTGCGTTGAGTGTGAGTGAGTGAGTGAGTCAATGCCAAGGCCTTGCGGGCATCGTTTAGCAGCCTGTGAGCCCACAGCACCATCGAAATTACCCTTCTCAACTCAAGTGCAGTGGACACGGCCCTGCTCAATCTATATATGACCATTCACTAAACTGACCAGTGGTCAGTTGGGGGGCCGAGTGAGTGCTGTGCTGTGTGTGAGATGAAGCAGAACAAACGATAACGAATGGAGAGAGATGATGATGACCATTGAGACGGGATGAGGAGAGAGGGCAAAGAGAAGTGAGAGATGAAGGAGAACTCGTTCTTGGGTTACGTGCACAAGGCACCGGCCACAGTCCACTTAAGGCCCTGTCGCGCTCGGTCCTCGGTGCAATAAACGCGTGAATGTGTGTGCTCATTCTCTTTTGATCCTTTTGGCCAATTCCCCGCTTTCTTTCTTTCTTTCACGTTCGCTCCATCTGTTCTCAAATGTCGTCTTTCTCCACAAGCACAAGAATCGTCAAAAGGAATCTATACATAGTCGAGTGATTGAGAGAGTGCATTGCAGCAACAGCTTGCGCAGCAGCGCGCCTTCCTGAGAGGCGCAAATAATTAGGCCTAAAGGGCCTATCATAAAAAGTAGGGAATAAGAAGGAGAGACTGATTAGATTCGTTCCGATTGTATATATATTGGTCTGTGCAAAGGATGGGGAAGGGGACAGAGAAGGGGACAGAGAAGGGGACAGAGAAAGGGGGCAAGGAATCTGTCGCCAAGAGTGAAAAAGAAGAAGACAATTTATCTTGTTGAGCTTCGATAATGACCAAATCGATTTGGTGCTGCAGTTGGTTATGCTTTGAAACTAGAGATGCACCGTGTTAGAGGGACCTAGTGGGGCCTAGGGGACAAGTGCACTTGGGCAATAAAACGACTACAACAAATTGCGCAGTTTGTGATGGACAACTTGTTGTGGCATGCATAGTGCAAGTTGACACTCGACTTGTGCTTTAGTAGGTCAGTCGGACCCTAGTCACTAACAAGGGAACCAATGAATGACATTAATTAGGGCCACATTTGGAGTCCAAGCCTTGGACCCTAAATTCTAGGGACCTATATTTGACATAACTTCCGATGAAATTGACATGTTTTTGACCATTAAGAATCCTCTCCTTTTCTAGTCCCTCCCACGCAATTACCGTAAATCACATATATGCAAATTGATTTCTCCAATCTTGATAACCTTGAATTCTTTTGAGACCATTCTTTTGTTGTGTTGTGCATGGTTCTAAGGTTTCACTCTTTTCTTGGGAAATCTCTTTCATTCTTCCTTCTTCTCTTGATGCGTGCTTGCGCGTGATTGAAAAGTTTTGTAGTGTACCTATACGTATACGATCAATATGGTCCGGATAGCAGACAAAAGGAGTCTCACAGGGCCCTAGGGCCTCCTCTCTCTCTGACATCTCAAACTGATTGTGTGTGTGTCTGACTGTGCTTGACTGACCATTGGTCATTGTGCATACGAATAATTTATATACATTCGAGTGCATCCCCTTTTGTGTGTCCCCCTAGGTCCATCACAAACATTACCACGATCATTCATTTGGGGAAGGGATTACACCTTGCCATTGGCTTTTGACCAAGCAGCACGTCGTCAAAGCGAATCAGCAGCAGCAGCACTGCCCAAGGGTCCAAAGTGACACACACAAAAGAAGGGTTTGGTCCATCAATGTGGCCCTTACCGCGCAAGCTAGGTCCGAGCTGTGTATGAATGCGTAATAAATTTAGCAGCGGTGCGCGGCGAGCCTAAGTCTCTCTTGATGACATTTGCTCCTTCTTCTCTCTTTCTTTCATTTTGTACCTTCATCTCTTGATGGCCTAGGCCAATTTGAGTGTAGCAGTGAGAAGGGACCTAGTCTTAGAGGCGAACCCATGCTGGGCACAATTGAGAGAATGTAATAGTAATGACCAATGGTCATCTAGCCAGGTATGCTTTAAGTAGGGTTTGACTAACCTCGAGTTGATTGACTTTAAGACACAAATTTTAGATGGAATTTTGATGGCACTGGAGCCTAGCGGGGGCCTAGAGGCTTAAGAGTGGACACATGATGCGCTATGCAAGATGTGATCACTATTTATAACATCATTAGTGGACAGTGCCCAGATAGTGGACCCAGATTGACCACACACACTCGTGTGAAGGGGGTGAACAGATGGTGAACAGGGCCCTAGCGCACATTACCAATTATGTACATCAATCCATCATCAAACATCTTGTGCGCGCACTCTTTGTGCCTTTAACTCAATTAGGGGTCTCCACAAGGTCTCTCTCTCCCTCGACTGTCGGTTCGCGCCATGAGACGAGTGACCATTAGCGCATATACAAGTCATAATGTAATTAGTTGATTACTCTGCTCGACTGGACATAAGTGGACACAAGCAACCTTTTAACAGCTTTCAGATATGCAATCGAGGAGAGACGCATCGAGACAGGCTTTGTTTTAATTAGCCTGTGAATGAATGTGAATGTGTACGTGATTAGCTATAATGAGCGAATGCATGCTAGGGTTAAAGGGTCCCTGGGGTCTCTCTCTTTGACCATTTGTCATGTTGAGAAGAAGGAACAAGACGAAGAATGGGAAGAAGAAGACGAAACCCTAGATGTGCAACACACTGAGCACACAGCACAGCACACCATCGTCGTATCTGTCTGTCATCAAGCGCAACAGTGATGATGACGATCCTTGCCTGACCTTGAAACCCCTTTTAGCCTTGACTCAACACAACAACACGAGATGAGATGAGGACTAGTGCGCGGTGTGCGGTGACAAAGGACACAAGTCGGGGGACTTGGACTTTTCTCTCTCTCCCCTTGCACTGGTCAATCTGTAGACAATCTATGAATTTGAATGCTTTGTCCCAATGCGATGCAGCAGCAGCAGCACTGGACCTGCAATCAGCCACTGGACACTACTGAAAAGCACACACACAAAAGATGTCAAATTAGGTCTGCCTCGGTTGGACCTAGCCTCACAGTTTGCCCCTTCTGTGCACTTTATATTGTGCGCGCACCTCTTTGCTCCTGTGCGCCGCATTATCAATGTCTATCACGGCGTTTTTGCCTCATTCAAAACTATATCAACACAACAAAGGAAAAAATTGTCCTTTGAGTCCGGTCAAGACGACGACGACGAGTACGATAAAGTGCTCTCGTCGTCGCCAGGTCTGACTGTCTCCGACTAGTGTCGGACTGACCATCAAAAGAGCCATTCTCTGTGCAGGGCCTTGCACGGTCCGATGTTCACGGTCCACATCTACAAGATCAGTGGTCAGTGTGTTCCTAAGTGTGCACAAATATGCATTGAAAGCATAAGCAGGAAGAGAGCTGGCGCGACTGGTTCTAATGCACACACAAAAGATGATGAGGAGAGAGGAGAGGGTCCGAGAAGAGAAAAGGGGGGTGGGGGACTACAACGAGATGAGATGAGATGGGCTTTGTGTTTGTGCATTCACTTGTATGCCTTCTCTCTTTCCTTCATTCCATTTCTTCTTGTTGACCAAGGAGAGAGACCCCTCAAAGTGATAAGTCCGTGCAAACAGTAGATGAGATGGTCAGTGAGGCGGCTAGGATCGTAAGCACCAAAAGGACCTTCATCCCTTTACTTTTTCCTTCACAGAAACCAAAACCATTCAAATGCAAATTGAGAAGGGTGAAAGAGATGACAGGGCCTTAAGCAAACTCGAAACGCAAACACAACACATCGACACTTTGTTTTGCTTCAGTCCTTGGGTTCCTCCAAGAAAAGCTCAAGAATTTGTGTGATCTTCAAGAAGAGCTTCCCCACTAGAATCGTCTTGTCCATTATCCTCCTCCTGCTACAAGTTCTATTAGACATGTAGACATGACACAGATCTCATAATTGCTTCCTGTTCTGAGTGTGCTTTATAAAAGGCCAAACCGACCTAGTGAGGAGCTTCTTCTTCTTCACTACTAATATGCAAAAAACTAGGACCCTTTTACCTTCATTTTTTGTCTGTCTGTTTGTCTCCACTGGACCTCCCACCATTTAGAGCAGTAGAGTAAAGTGGTGAGTGAGTGAGATCACAATGAATCAAAGTGACCGTGACATAAGGCAGAGAGGAAGCAAGCAAGCAAAATGGTGAATGAAATAGAATTTAAAGAATAATAGAGTGGACAGACGGTGGTGGGCAGAAGAAGAGAGGAAGAACCGGAAACGATTAGTCTGGGTCCAGTGTGAGAGTGAGACTATGGCTACTGTCAATCGAACAAGAAGAAGGAGAAAAAAGTTGTGAATGAATGAATGAACAAGACTTGACTTGTATTGGAACCTTGACCGTGAAATATTATATTAGATCATAAGCTGTGAGATTAGAGGCTAGGGCCGTGACTAGGTCAAAGTAAGCATATACATTGATTGATCGGACAAGGACAAATGGGTCCATTTGTTCAACCTCTTTTAACCCCTTTTGCGGCATCATTATCGAGCATATCCTCTCTTTCCGATCTATTACATCCTCTCTCTCCAGCTCGATCATTCATTAGGGTTACACATTCATATCTGCTTGGTGGTGGTGGTGGTCGTATGCCAAAATGCTTCGATGCGTGAACAAAACTGAATTGAGTAAGACAGAGCAGAGTGAGTGAGCATAAAGCAGAGCAAATAACTTTATGATGACATATGATGGAGATGATGACGATTATGACTATTGGTGCACGTCAACAGAAGTTCTGAGTTGAGATGAGAAGAGACAAATTTGATTGTCTTTGATGAGTACAGAGAAGAAGAAGGGAGAGGGGAGAGAGGGGGAGGAAGTGAAGAGGAGAGAGAAGAGGCATGAGTTGATTTGTCACCATCATCATTAGACCAGACTCGATCGGTTGCTGTTGTATTATATTATCAATTGATGATGGTCGAACAATTGAACGGTGATGATGAACAACAACAAACGGTGGTGATGGCTCGATGAGCTCAGACATCGCCGAAGGGAGAGAGAGGAGAGAGAAGATAGGAGAGAGAGGTCATGTCGCCCACAGGCGCCAAACGATGATGATGCTAATTTGGACACCACCGGGAGACCGACACCGACCAATACCTACACACACACCGACCAGTCATATACATTATATGTATTATATGGCTCGTTCGTGTCTCTCTGACCTCTACTGACCTCTGGTGCGCAATGGACCGAAACACCTCTCTGAGAGCACATCGCTCAACTAAGAGAGAGACTCGATAGTCTAGCCTCATCATCATTATCACCATCGAGTGAACCATCAAGCAAACCGACTCATACACAACACACAAACACACAACACAAACATCATATCATAGAGTCATCAACATCAACACGACGCGACATCACCAAAAATTGAACATCGGTGCCATTCGTCTTTGGTCGGGTCAAAGACGAACAAGAGACTTTGATGATGAACAGAAGTGAGAGATCCGAATCGGATCGCTGGTTTTCGTGTAATTTTGTGTGACTATTGTGTGCTTGTGTGTGCACACATTTTGGCTGTGTGTGTAATTTGAGAAAAGGTTAAGGCTGTAGAAATTAACCTCGATTAGGGTGAGATTAGGTTTGTGGGGGGAGAGAGACTACTCAAAGTGCAAATGAGGGGAAAGATACAATTTGTTGATGATGATCAATTAATACAATTTGTAATTGATCATCATATTGGGAAAATCCAGGAAATGAATTTAAACTGATAAGGACTATTTTGGATCGGTAATCGGTTTAAATGTTTCCAAGATCATTACATTTTTGTCTGTGTTCCATTCATAGATGAAGGTACACAACTTTAAAATAGAATCATTGTTTTTTTAGTTTTTTATCTTTTTTTCTGTTTGTTTCATGGATAGGTGTTGTTGTGCTGGTATTGCACTTCTTCTCCCATTTGGGGAAGCGCAACACAACAATTAAGGGGTTAAGCATATAATCGAGTTATTGACTTACACAGTCGATCGATCGATTGGGCAAGGTCGAGTGTATAGGGCGGCATTGCACACACAATGGCAATTCGATCAATTGGCTGTTCAGTTGAGTTCATTTGCAGTGAGCAGCGCAGCAGCAATCGAACCATCAAAGTGTTGATTAGTGCCATTGAAGCATCTCATCATCATCATCGTCGTCATCGTCTTCAGGTGAGTTACTTTTCTTCTTATTCTTTGTTCTTATTCTTCAATCGTTCGTTTGTTGTTACTTGTTTTGAATTTGTCCTGTGCCCGATGTCACTGCCACTTGTTGTTTGTCGTCGTCTTCTTTTGAACTTGTTGAGTTAACCTTTGCTTCTTCTTCTACTTCTCCTAGTTCTTGTTCTGTTTGATGATTGTCATCATCAATTGGCAATTTAGAACGCATCGCGCAGTGAGAAACGATGACAATGCACAGTAGCACACCACCATCAACCCTAAATTGAACTAAGGAGAGCAAACCAGTGAGCGTATCGCACGAGCCAAACCGAGGCCATCCATGCATCTCTTCATCTCCTCTTCTTAGGTCACACAACGCGCTCTCCAAATGTCATCAGTCCTCGTCATCGTAGTCGTCGTTCCTAAATGTCTTTTTCTACCACTTCTTTTCTGCTTCCTTTTTACCTAAAGGTCACGCAAGAGTTGACTAATTACGAAAAATAAACGTAAATTGATGTGAGGAGCTGCTTATAACCCGAACATTGCCTCTCGCATGATGACGATGAGATGTATCGAGTATAATGGGAGCATAAGAGTTAAATAAAAGACAATAATGATCAACCAAATATATAAGAGAAATGTACCGAAAAGATATAAGAGCCATACACAAACATCGTATATATGGCGGTTGAAGGGGAGAAAAGTCCGGTAACAATAATGATAATGATGATTGTGACAACAAAATAACCGACAACAGACTAATCGAGAGAGGAGGGGAAAAAGATCATAAGTCACTCTATTTGGAGTGGTTTTAGTAATTTTGACAAAATTTAAATAAATTAAGCAATCTTGGTGACTGGCTGACTGACTGTGTAATTTGAATGTGGTAATTTGAAAATTGGCTTACAACAAACAACAAGAGAATATATAATTTGTTCGGAGTTTTGTGTTTTATCACGTAAAATGATTGACAACATTTTTTAGTTTCGTTTAAAACTTTACATCTTTCTGTTTATCACAATTTGAATTCACAAATTGTTTTAATTTGATAATGACATTTGACATTACTTACAACAGTCAACACCTATGGGTGTCACATTATTTGGTGGTTTGAGACATTCAAATTAAAGAAATTAGAGCGAGCTTGACTTGACTGACTCAACTTGAAAACGAAGAAGAAGATGCTTTTTGAGTTTAAGTTTTATTACACTTTCAAGTGGTTAATCTAGTCGACTAGGCGGTGACATGAAGTGAAGTGAATTAATGAATGAATGTATGCGTAATTAGTGCATTACACTTTCTATTATATATTGAGCTTGTTAACCCTTTTGATGATTGCACTTTGCAATTACACTTTACTTTACAGTAATTTGCTTTACTCGTTTGCTTTTAATTCGATTCTGTTTAGATTTTGTTGATTAGGCGCACTTGATGACTTGATGGTGTTCGATGTTTGATGATCGAGGCATCGCCTCGCATCTTGTTGATTGCTCAATGTTCATTTAAATTCTTTTAAACTTTTTTTTGTGTGTATTTGAAGACTGCGTTTAGTTCCTTTTAAGATAAGATGTACGATTCTGTGTTTAATGAATCGTAACGGGCAGTACAACACACACACAGAAAAAGGTATATACAACGGTAAAAGATTTCTTAAGATTCCTGTTTTGGCGGACTAAGTCTCGACTCGAGTGTTGAGAATCTAGAGCAATCGTAATACACACACCTCAAGTAACACATGTTGCTCGACTCGGTGAGTGAATTATGTCATTTCGTCGTCTTATTCTCTCCCCTTCTTTTTCTACTTCTCACTTGTTGACGGAACATGACAACATGAACACTAATCCGCAATTAGTCTTTAGTCTCACTTTGGTCTCGTTTTAAAAAAAATTTAATTTTCACTTAATTTTCTCCCCCCTTGTTTGAGTGTTGCACTACTACTAAAGTGCTTAATCGATTTAACGTAAGTCGAGAAAAGACACTGACACATAAGAAGAGAATTAACGTGAATTAGACGTGTGCAAAATAAAAAGACAAAAAAAACGAAAAAAAATGATGCAGCAAAACGACGATGCGATTTGATCAACTTTCACTATTAATTGACTGCTAAATCAGAGTAAAATTAGAGCAAAAAAAAGATGCAATCTAATCGTTCAGACAGACAAAGATTGTGATACACTTTATCGATTAGTTTGTTTGTTAGTTGTTAGTTAGTTAGCGAAACATGAAAATAAAATATCAAATCTAAAAATAAACAAAACATTTTTCAACAAGATCTTGATAATTTAACGTTTTAACGAGCAGAGAGAGAAAGAAACATCACTTTTCACTTTCATCAGACAAAATGGTTTCTGTTCTGTCTAGTCTTTGTCTCTTCTTCAGACTAACTGACCGTTAATTATAATGCGTCTACTACTAACTATTATTATTATTACGAGTATACTTTTGTCTCGTACGTGCTTGAACTTTCAATTGAGATTAGCATCATCATCATCATGTGGTCATTTGTGTCACTCTAAAACTAACTAACTAACAAGTGAGTCAGTAAGTTAGTCGGTAAGATGAGAATGAATGAATGAAAGTAGAAAACAAAGCCAACTCGGTCTCGGTCAAAAGTGAAATTAAACCAGATATCAAACAAAAGACAACGATGAAGCAAAAGAAGAAGAACATCTTTGATGATATATGAAGATACAGACAGACAGTCAAACCGGTGACATTGTTGAGTATTGTTCAGTATACAAATGACGCAATTGGTGTCAAGGGTTAGTTAGTTAGTTAACTTTACATAGACATGATGTGACAAAGATGTGACATACCGAGATGTGCATTGAAAGTTACTCTGAACTATTAAACGTTACCTCATCATGATGCAATGTACTGGAGCATCCATAATCATAAGGCATCTGTGCTTTATAAAATCATTCTAATGAATTGTCTACCTCTATTGTCTAACCCAAAACTATGTCAGGTTCAGCATGTAAGTGAACATTGACACATTCGATTCAAAGTCGAGCCTCATCTTATAAAAACTGTCCATTCATATGCTAATTTGATTGTCGCTTATCGCGGTTATCTCTTTTATACGAATTGACTAACTAACTCGTATGATTTGGTTTCACTTTTAACATTCTTTGTTGAACGTGATTTTTGTTGGATGATTCTGTAATGATGATTATACGAGCATGCATGATCGTACATATATGAAATTAACAAGAATTTGATTGATTTGTTTAATTTCAGTTCAGTTTCGTTCTGAATCATACCGAAAATCAAGGTCAAAAAGTTGATTACATTACAAGCAAGCAAGCAAGCGTGCCCCCTTGCTCCCCTTTGTGAGACCGGATGTATACGATTTGATGGAAAATGAAGAGATGCGATGAATGTGTCAATGAACAGTGTAATACAGAAGTAGTCTAGTCATATATACCGAGTACAGTCACACCGACAAGTTGATAATTAGAGTCGGATAGATAGACGCTCATATATTGCCGTCCTCTCACTTACTCACTCTCCCTCACTCCCTCCCTCCCCCCACCACCACCACTTCTTGTACTTCCAATCATGCACAATTAGACGAGTTAATTTATGCGAGCACAGGTCTTGAAATCTCGAGAGAATATATTGCAATTGTCGGCTGATAGGATGCGATCGTATACAGAGAGGGGGGCAGACACGGGCGCACACTTGCAAAAGGAAACAGAAATCCGACGGTTTATAATGGACTGATTCACTTGGTCGAAAATGGTTTCGGTCCAGTGGCTCACTTGTACTTGGAATCTTATAAGATGTAAAGGTAAGATGAGATGCTATAGCAGAATTGGCTCCCTTTTGGGGCTGTAAATGAGTGTGTGTGTGTGCATCTGCACCTCTGTCCCTCCCTCTGTAAGATGCTCAGCGAAGCATCCAAATCTCAATCTTGTCTCGACCAAGAAAGGTCAGCCCGGTTAAGTCATCTGTGTTCACCTGAACTTGTGAACAGCTCAAAAAGTGAAGCGACAATCTCGTGAAGTGTCCCCACGAAAACTCTCCATCCGCATCGCATAAGTGATCAAGTCGACTGACTGATGATGATGATGCTGTGGCAGGTTGCACTAGTAGTCTAATTAGTGGACACACTCAAGCAGAGAGAAGAATGCAAACTTGACAGATGCTTACCGGCACACAGGTAGACAAGAATCTTGACAGTGTAACGACTTTTCTAATTGATATTTGTAGAACATTCGTAGAACGTCCAAGACGAATAGAATTGAAATCATCGCCTAAAAAATAGACTTTTTAAACCAATGCATTCATCAAGTGGATTCCTTTGATGCGTTGGCTCATTCAACCGCCATCTTGACTTTGTGTGTGTCTCTGATTTACTTTGACTTTGTCTATCTGTTCGTCTACCTGTTTGCCTGTGTATGTTCAACGAATCGTTTCGGTCATCGATGCGCGATACGATGTCACTCGATTACTGACTGGGGATGATAGGATAGAGAGGATGATGATGAAGAGAAACCAGACCAGTGGTAGACGATAATGATGATGAGAACTGAGTGAGTAGATACTGAACGAACGAGAACGAAAAGACCGAACAAACGGACAGACAAATCTACACACAACCGAATTGATATGTCCACGATGATAATAATGAACAGACAGAGAAGGTCTGTGTTGTGACGACAAAACCAACGACGACAATCATAATGAGATGACAATTAAGATGAGACTTTCGGAGAAGAGACTGAACACAAATGTAATAAAGATTAACAGAGTGCAAACTCATCATATGTGCGCTATGAGTCAAATAATAAAGGAGAAAAGCAATGTCTGTCTAAATGTTCACTAAAAAGACCAACAAAATTGTACCTTATTCTAAATCAAGTTATGATACTAATAATTTGTTTGACTATTGACGTATTAGGTTTAGACTGCACAAGAGTCGAATCGCGTAACGATAACTCATCTACGCATCATAAGATTTGACTACTATTTGGTAGCTGCTCATAACAAGTGAAGCAGCAAAACGTAAAGAAGAAGTACCTCATCGAAATAATCATGAAGAGATGAAATGACAAAGGAGTCACCGTTGTCATCTTATGTTCACTCATCCATCGATGATGATGAACAAGTTGAAGAAGAAAAGGTGACTTTATCATTGTCACCCAATGAGTTCATATTCATATTAGCAATATATGCACATTCAAACTAGGTGCATATGCATTGATTGGCTCTTTCATTGTCGGCTTTTTACGACATCATCCAAAAGAGGAGATGATAAGGAGAGAAGAAGAAGAAGGGGACAAACAAACAAACAAACGATGATGACTCGATGATGATCACTTCTCGCTCCCATAAACACAAACAGACAGACACACGCACACAGATGAGTTTTAGGTTTGGTGCCCGGGCTCAAACATCTTTCAATCACGCAATCAAAAGACTATAAGAATCAGGTTCTATTAATAATATTGACTTTTGGTTGTGAGCGTTTGATTGTTTATTTAGCCTCGAGCCTCACTAATTGGTGGGGATAGGGGTTAATCACAATCGTCTAAAGTCAACTCTTACCCAATAGTCTCAATTCAAATATATGCATTGTATTGTCATACGGTTCGTGCAGTGACATACGCGCCCGAGTCCCGTTACTTGGATAAAATGATTATACTAATTAATGAACCACTAATTAATGACTTGAGCAGCACAGCACCACATCATCATCATCATCATCATTGACTGTGTGCAAGGTGATGTGATTCAATGCGCACAAAGAGAAGGTGTGATAGAAAAAGATAATGTTACGAGTCAATGACTCATTCAACAAGATAGGACCTTTTAGACTTCTAAACAAAACAGACTCATTAATGACTTCTTCTTCGTCTCTTCATATATCTAAAGGTGCACATGATGAAATAGTAGGTTTGGTGATAATGGACAGACTTCAATCATAATGTTTAGTGTCATCATATTGTTCAATTCATACAGACACAGACACGTGCTATATGAAAGTAAAGTCAAAGTTATGATGATGATGAAGATGTGATGGAATGTATAATAAAGGTATGATGATCATACGTACGTGTTGTATGAACGTGCCATTGTGTGTACAATGAAATGTGATAATTTGGAGAAATATATTTAGCTACTTGAACAAAAATGACATTGACCAAGTTATTAAGAGAAACTATAGTTTCCTAGTTTGAAGCCAAAACAAACAAATCGATTAAACACAAAATTTCCTCAATACGTAAAAAAATATATTCGACAATATCTCACACAAGAATTATTATTACGATTTATTGAGACAATAAATAATAACCACAAGAATATTCCTAAACTTTTATTTGCGTTTTAAGTGCGTTTCCATAGTAGTAGCATTAATTAAATTGTATGCAAAATTCACATTAAATTTGCATTAATATTTTAATTTATTTAATATATTTTCTAATTATAATATTTCAACAACAATACAAAAAGTGACATTGCAAAACTATTAATGTGCCAATTAGTGCATTCGGTTGACGACATTTTGAACGCTCGTGAAAAGTGCTTTTGCTTTTATAAATGCGTACATGCGAAATTGTTGCTAAATGAAATTGAGTTTTGTTTAAGTTTGGTTTAAGTTTAATTTGAGTTTGATTTAAGTTTAATTTAAGTTTAAAAAATTCTTCAAAAAAAGCTCAAAAATGTTCAACATTTTCAAGACTTATCTCGACGATATTAACTCGATTGATCAGATAGGAACCTGTCGGTTCTATTACATTTTACATTATGCATTCTATTTGTCAATATTTCAATATTACCTTCGTTTCAACATGACTGGATTTTTCATAGAATCCAAGAATTTATCACGTGATGACTATCTACAGTATGATCCTCTCTTTCGAATGTTGTATTTGATTGGTTTCGGTGACAGTTTTCTGTACCACTGCATTTCACCAATATTTATCTTTCTCATTGGTATGCATCATGAACTGTACTGTAGGCCGCACTCGATCCTGTGGAGTGTTGGTCAAAATTTGGTTGCGGCAAATTGTGCTAAATTTTGTGGCAATCGTGGATTGTTTTCGTTTGAGGTTTTGAAGAAAATGATGAAAAGTGGAGCAAAATTGTGCGATCAAATTGTGCGCTTGTGGTTTGTGATTGAGGTGACACTGCAGTTGCTGTATATTGTTTGTGAGTTGATTTGATTTGATTTTTAAATATTTCAAATTTTGTTTTTAAATATTTCTAATTTTGTTTCCAATTTTTAGTCGTACCTGGCTTCTGTGTGACAGCTTACCTGTACTATAGATTGATTGTTCCAGAGACGATTGTCAACATTTGGATGTGTTTGTTGCATCTTTTTGATTTCATCCTCATGATGTCAATTCTGTTGATCTTTATCCGTTGTGGCACTTTCTATCTTGGCATAATTGTGGTCTTTAGTTGTTCGGTAATTCATGAATATTCAAGATTGAACAATTTTATGCATAAATCTAATCTCAAACTCAAAAGCTCAAATACTAAACTCAAAAGTAATTCTAAACTCAAATTCCGCCATCACTTTGTTCGCTGTCGGCTGCTTTCAATTTACCGTCAGTGGCACAGTCGAATCAGCACTCAACTTGTGGTCCGTTTCAATTTGATCACTTCACGATTCTTTCTGCTATTCATTCTGTGCAATGTATCCTTCAATGCGTACACTTTCATATTCCTCTACTTTCATGTCACCTCTCGACTGTTTCAGTTCTATTTGTTACTCTGTTTGGCATTGCAATTTGTCATTCCGTTGAGTGAAACTGGTTGCTTCATTTTGGTGAATCACAAGATTTACAGTTCGGTTCGCTTTTTGGTTAGTTTGATTGTTTTCGATAATGATAAAATTTTGCCAAATCTTTCTGAAATCAACTCAAGACAAGTGATGATTCGTGAACTGTGGAAGTGCACGACTTATTATGAGATGATGAGCAGAAGAAAGCGTAAACCACTGGCAATGTCAATTGCACTGCTCGGAACGTTCGATCGAAAGTCGCTCCTTGAGGTTTGGCACATTTCAAATGGTTTTAATAATTATTTATTTATTTGTTTTAGTTTTTCCTGATATACGCGGCATTTTTGATGCATTTTGCATCGAAATTTATGAAATTTAAATATATTTAATTTATATTTTTATTGGCAAATAAAATTTATTCAAGATTTTGGCGCCATCTAGTGGTGGTGTTTTTAAATAATTTTTGTCGTCTAATGAATTGACTGTTGAATTTAATGTTTGATTTCAATTTTTTATCTTAATTTTTATTTTATTTTATATTATACACTTTTGATTATGACTAATTTTGACTTGGAATTGTATAATGCAAAATTTGAATAGAATAGTCTTTATACAATTGTCGCATCGCAAATACCGCACCATCCGTCAAGTATCTGGATCGCCTCGATGGCTGTGCCAGTGGACTGCGCATGTCATGATTCGATTTTGTTATTCGATTTGAGTACGTCTGATTAACCATTAATGTTCCAATTGGAACATTCGATCGAACAGTGACACATCGCACATTTCTACTATACAAAAAGGCAGCTCTGCTTTGGGATATTTAGCTGTTCGAACTCTCTTTTCTTGTGCAAGTCTATCTGTCCTGAATCTTCCCCGTCCTTCTACTTTTGACCTGTGCCCACAAAGACTTTGCACTATGTTTTCTTGGCCCTCGCACTCACTTTAATGTGAAACTCGGCGATTTTGGTTTCGCCAAGGCGAATACCATCGATCTACGCAACACCAAGTGTGGGTCAGATCTATTTACACCTCCAGAAATGCACCGACCTAAGGGCAACGACGGTGGCTTAGACTATTCGCCCACCAAGGTAAGTTTGACTTGTCAGTGTTGGACTAATGTGTGGCTGGTCACAGTTGTAACCAATAGGGTCGCGATTCTGTGCATTTAGCTGACTACCTAACCTAATCTCTAACTAATCGATCTGTTTTGTTTGTGTTTGTCAATTGTATTGTACAGCTGGATATTTGGGGTCTTGGACTCATTATCCACTTGGTGTACACGAATAGGCTACCTTACACAATGGACCAGCTCGGCCAACGCGTGCCGCCTCCCAATCAAGACCAGCTGAACCTCTTCCGCGAGTTGATTCCGGTTGAAGTTAGGAGTATTTTGATGGCAGCACTCGAACCCAATCCAAAAAGGCGAGCAACCAGCTGCGCTCTTTGGCTCCATCCTTGGTTTCGTGCTACAAGGCTGGAAGAAAAGGAAGGTCTCCATCCGCTGTAGACGTGTTCGCATTATGCCGGTGAGTGCTTTTGCTTGAAATGTTTGTTGATTTCTCTATAATCTAATCCAATCCACTTTCTTTCTCTCTCCCACTCCACTCAACTCTTGACTGAACAGGTAGTTCCCATCGCCATCATCAGTACGCAACAACACACGCTACCATTACATTGTAAATAGACACAAATACACAAACATAGTTATAACTTTTAATATTTATAATAAACTTTGCTTTTTTAAAAATTATGTTTCGTTTTTTTTGCTCTGCACTATTTGGATTTTTTGCTAAACAGAAATCAATAAGGCGCACAACACTAGATTTATTTACCTTTGAGTAATATTACACAATATATGCACAATGCACTCACTAGACTCCCTCACCCAATTGCGTATTTAGTTTTATTACCTAAAGTAATTTCAGATTGCATCACCTGAACATTGCACTTCCATTCATAACGCACCGATTACCAAATCACCGATAATGCCAAAATATGATCCCATTTGTACGAGCATGTGAAACGTGTGTTTTATTTACTCAAACACTTGCACCTCTATAGCGATACTTTAGATTAAATTAGATAGAAATACATTTGCATCACTGTTTTTTTTACTAAAAGTCTATATACCAAATTGAGTCAAGTAATTTTTTTCTACACAGAGTAGTTCTTTGCACAAAAACAATTCTTAATCACTGCAGTGAAGACAACTAGAATGAGAAAATGTTTTCAAATATTTGATTTTTTTAGTAATTCGTATTACTAATTACATACAGATAAAAATAGTTTTAAATATACGAAATAAAATAATAATAATTATGAACCACACAATTTCAGAATTAATTATGATTTTGTTTGTTTTGTTTCACAGAATATACAAATTGTAATCTAACGTTTGTGTTTACTATCCAAATGAGTTCTCAGTGCACTTTTGAGTAGCTCGTCTTTAATGTTCTGATTAAAATCGAGAGTAATCGAGATGAGTAAAATCGATTGCCCTCGCATAAATCAGTCCGAGAACCACCAAAAAGGGGGAAAACAATGAAATAGTTCAGTGCCATACAGAGCACAAATGTGCCCAAACTGTTGTCCAAAATGTCGATGGCTTCAAAGGCAACTGTGGGAGGCAACTGTTGGTCAATTATGGCCAAATCAGTTGAGACACGATTCATGATGACACCAATTGGGTCAAAGAAGACAATCAGGTGCTTGAATTAAGAGCAAGAGATGAGACGATTGTGCAGACGAACTGAGGTTCGCATGCAAATGGAGAAGAATAACACGGTGCGTAGTAGGCAAAAGATGAACAAGATGGCGACAATGGCACTGGCAAAGGAGAGACAATTGAAAGTGACAATTAGTGATGACAATTGTTTCTTACCTATAAATGACAATATTGTCACTCTCCTCTTGAGCGATTAATGGACTACGATCAAACACAACAATTTGATTCTGTACCTGAATTGACAATTTTTTGAGCTGATCAGTCCAAATCGATAGCCAAAAGTCAATGCCAGTGAAGAGCCCTTGTGCAATTGTGTTTGATGTGACAAATAGTGTGAACAGTGCAATGCAAGGACAGGTTAGGTTGAGTTCGTATCTTCGTATTCTCTCGAACATTTTTCTCTGAAAATTTAACAACAACAAAAACTAGAAGCAAATAATCTTTTAAATAAAAACTCAGCAATGATAATAAAATGAAATCATTAAACCAAAATAACCGAAATTCAAATGAAAAATATGTTCACAGACAAGTTAAGTGCTTTTTGGGTGTGAAAGCATTTGAACATAAAGTTCTTGTGAGTGCGCACTTGTGAGTGTTTTGGATGGACACTTTTTGCTGTTGTTGTTGTGGTTCAAGTGGTGAATTGATTTCACATTTATTGGTTTGCATGCAGACACGATCAATTAAGGAATGCATTAAGGGGCTCTAGTATTGTTCCTTGATTTGCTTAAAGAAAACAAAAAGGTTGTAAATTGAGTCACTCAAAAAAGGCTTAGTTGGATTTCTATTTGCTCTTGACTTTGTGAGTTTAAAGTTTCGATTCTTCGATGGTTCTTGTGGAGAGACTCGAACAGCAGTTGAATCTAGTTAACACATATCATTGAATTTGGTTTCAAATCAAAATACAATCAACTTGTATAGATTGGTCTCACTTCCGAATGGAATCTATTGACATGTAGCTTGTGCCAGTGCATGTCAATGTGCATGCAGTAGTACACCAATGTACAGCTGACCAGGAGGCACAAAATGAGCGATGCAGATCCTCGTGAAGTTTGTGGCAATGTGTGCACATGTTGGCTGAGGTGCAGGGCAAAAGATGAACACACCAGAATCACTACAATTGCCCATACATCGAACAAGATGAGCAAGATGTGGTCGTGATTGTTGAGTGATGATTCCGACTGAAGCATTGTGTGATGCATTGTGTGAAGCAGTGTTTGTGAAGCAGTGAGTGAAGCAGTGTTTGTGATGACTGTTCCAATTGAAATGATTCGACAAATTAGTGTATTTGTTCAAATGTTTGTTTGTCTTCTTCTACTTTGAAAATGTCTGTTTACGTGCAATTCCGCACTCTTAACGAAAAATCAACATTCATTCCTCACTTGGCACCATCTTTTGTTTGCAATTTGTACTACTACAATTAACCAAAATAATGAACATGTTGACATTTGATTTTCACAGAAAAAAATTTTTATGGTAGAATAATTGAAGCGTAAAATAATGTGCACCTGATTTTTTTTATCTCCACTGACGTTTTATAATGTTTTGTGATGCAACAATATACCTCTAAGGTCAATTTGCGTGCCTTCATTTTTATTAACTATTTCCAATATCCAATTTCAGTAATAAAAATAAAATGTAAATTTCCGACCTAATGGCTCATTATTATAATATTTATAATATTTATTTATTATAATAATATTTATTATGATATAATTATTAATCGCTTGTATTAGGTTACGAGTCTTTATTATCATTATTTTTCAATTTAACCTGATCATTTAATGTTCATGTTTATGTTTGACTGTGAAACATGAAAAATTGTGATGCTCCTCATCATCGTTGATCTCATTTTTGTTGAGTGAAATGTCTCATGAATCATCGACCAATTCATCACTTGGCTTTGCAGAATTGATTCAAATTGTGCGCAAACACAAACTCAACCTGCTCTACACAGTTCTGCTGTGTGTCAATCAGTTGGCTTTGGTAAGTGCATTTGGTTTGGTTTGGTTTGGTTTGGCTGTTAAATGTAAAATTGTGAAATTGAACATATTTGCAACAGGGAGTACAACTGTCAATACTGGGCACAACATTGGTCGATTTGAGTTACATTTACGCGGTCACCATCAATCGAGTGTCGTATGTCTTTCTCACCGCAAACATTGGCTTCATGTGTGGATCGTTCAGTAAGTGAAGATTGTAATGTCTTTTTGGATGTTTTTGCATGTAAACTAATTTGATTTGTATTTGTTAGATTGTTTTCTCTACAAATGGATCAATCGTCAGCTTGTGATCTCGTTTGCTGGACTACTCGCAGCCTTGACAATTGCCCTAGTGCCCAATTACGGCAATTTCCATCTAGCCCTAGCCGGCCTGGCACTGTTTGGCTTTTGTGAGTCCTCCTTCGAGAGTGGCATCAACGTTTGGATTGTGGACATGTGGCCAGTGGGCTATCCGGTCTTCCTACAAGTCAGTCAATTTATGATTGGTTTAGGCCAAATATTGGGGCCCATTTTGGTTGCGCCCTTTGTGCACGGAAAGGTGGACGACAAACTTGGCACTCCAACCAATGAGACCGTCAGTGTGGAGCAGCGCATCTCGGACTTGACATTGCCCTTTGGCATTTGTGGCCTCTTGTCCGCTTTTAGTTACGTTGATTGTGATTTTTGTTGACTTGTAATTTATTTTAACTTTTCAATTCAATTTTTGTAGGTCCAATTGTGATACTAATTCTATTTGCATTTGCACGCTACAATGATGGTGGTGAAATTCAAACTGAAACGAAGAATGATAAACAAATTGAAGAGACCAAAAAAGATGAAGAGACCAAAAAAGATGAAGAGAATGTTTCGATTCCGTTTCGTCCTTACAAATTGTTACTGTGCATTTTAGGCGCCACACTGATTGAGCAGACCGAGGTGGCATTCTTTGAGTTCTCGCCCACAATGTTCCAACAGTTGGACATTGAAATGAGTGCCAAGACTGCGTCCCACGTTGTCTTTGTCCTCTACCTCACACTCACCTTGGGTCGATTAGTCTGTGCGTTTGTGTCCCTTTGGGCTGGACAGGAGACAATCGTGGCCATTCACTACACGATCGTGGTGGCCGGCCTGGCACTCACCTACTTTGGCCAGCACAGTCTCGCACTGATCTACACGGGCACAGCCATCCTGGGCTATGGCCTCTCGGCCATGTATCCCTCGCTGCTCTCCTTTGTGCACCAACATCTCAGTCTCACTGATCGAAGCAATGCATTCATTAGCTTCTCCAATGGCTGTCTCTCGGCTCTGGTGCCACTTTGTCTTTCATATCTGCTCGAAACGAGTCCACAGATTCTGTTTTTCCTCTGTATCGGCTACACGGTCGGGAGTGCACTTCTCATGGCAGGCGTTTGGAGTTGGATCGTGTACGACAGACGGACTAGAGACAGTTTGGAGATTCAGTCATCTAAATTGTAATTTACATTAAAACACATAAAATTAATTAATTAAATAAATAAATGAAATTTTAATAATCTATGGAAACAATCCTTGATTAATGATATTGTTCAATATCTTTGGATGTTGATGCTCGAGCAAAATGCACAATAAAGATTATGGCAAATTGGCTTGACATGAATGTCTCGGTGCACTGTAACAATTGACATTTCAAGTAATTGACTCGCATTGTTGCACAGTTCATTACACCGAAATGCAATGCACTCAATCAATACAGTGCACCACTAAACCAAACCGACACTGAACCAAATCGCACCTAATCACGTGAAAGTTTACCAAGAATTTGCCAAACCAACAGTTTGCTGCAAAACAAATCGCAAATTCCTAAGTACACCAAAGTAAAAATGAGCAATGCATTAATCTTATAAGACTAAATTGTAATTGAAGGATTGCAAGAAACAACACACAAAATCAATAAATGAAATTTTAATATTTACAATGCTAAATTATAATACACAGATTGCTGAATTGAACTGGCATTGAGTCCCAATTCTGTGTGGGTCACACGACCACATTGCTCTCGCCAGTTTGGTTCCTGTGCTTCCTCAAAGATTTATTGACGTAAACGCAAACTAGCCCAAAGAGGACAATCACAATGAGCGTCAGTGTCCCGATGACGATCGTACCAAAGTGAGACCTCTCGGCGGGAAGAGGAGCCGTGACGGTGGCCAGTGGACTGGTCAACTCGGTCGTGCGTGACATGTTGTCCTGACACGTTGGATAAGTGTAATTGGCTAGCGAGGTAATTAGATATTCTATAAACAAAAAAAACAAAAAAAAAGATTAAAACTTTAACAGTAAAGCACACTTGATAATACCCGCGCAAAAGGAATTGTCCGAAAACTTCTGAATGGCCCACATTCGAAAGTTGAGCAAATTGACCGCTTGCTCATAGGAACAGTACTCGCAGGCACGGTCTTGAACACAGTTGAGGGCCATGACGGGCGCGAAGCACTGGTACCGGCAGTTGTTCTGTTGCAAGTACGGGTCAATTGAGGCAAAGTAGGCTCTGCCTTCATCCATGCAGGCATCGATGAACGAACTGTTCCACAGTAAGTAGTAACACTCGGCGCCCAGGTCGGTCTCATTCGGCTCGGGATGAATGTCTCGCATTTTGGAGAACAATAGCTCAGTTTCAGTTGGTTCACATTGACAATAGACTCGAGTGATGAGCACTGCTTGCACAAACAGACTGACCAACAGCGAGCACTGATGAAGGACCATTCTGGGAGTGACACAAACAAAAGAAGAAGCTTTTTGAGATAGAAACGAGTGAGTGAGACTCAAAATTGTCACACCTCACGTGTAAGTATAAGAGAGAACATTCGAACACTTGGGCTACTTCGTCTGTCTTCGTTTCATAATAAACATACAAATTCAAATAGAAACAATGTGATACATTCACAAGTGATACAAATTCGAATGACACTTTCGACATGATCGTCATCGTCACTTTTGTTTTGAGTTTGGTGTTGCAAGAATCGTAAAGTTCAATTCTCATGTTACATTACTCATGTATAGTGGATTCTATTAAGTGATCTAAATGCATTAGTCCACAATTGTTTACAGATATCGTCCAATATGAATGATTATTGCCTGCTTGTAATTAATTTTAATTAAATATTTTAAATAATTTATTTTTAAAAACATTGTTATTTTTAATATTTTACTTCTTTGCCCATCTTTTCTTTCTGTAGTGATTTTATTTTTTCTCTTAATAAATCGATATATCTTCTAATATAAGACTTATATTATATAACGATTTTTAAAAAATATAATAACAGTTATTTTAATTACAAAAAAAGAAATAAAATGTCAAACTGAAAGCGTCAATGACGTTTGTCCGATTCGGTCTACTCAATATTCTAAATCGACCTGTTTAAAAAAATCTGACATTTAAAATTGGAATTAAAATTAAATCTCTTTTTTGTGTGTGTTAAAATGGAACAAATTGATCTGTAATTTAAATTTAAATTTGTATATAAAAGCAAGGATTTTCTAAATTCAAATTCAAAATTCAAAATTCAAAATTCAAAATTCAAAATTCAAAATTCAAAATTCAAAATTCAAAATGAACACTTATCGAATGACTTGGATTTATTTGGCTTTAATAGGTAAGAAATTAAAAAATATATGATTTAAAAATAAAATTAATAAATTCCTTAGCAAGATTCATTGTGGCTCAATTTCCAGACGACTTTACCACGTATGAACAACACAGCTGTTGTATTTTAATATTATTAATTAATTTCTTATTTAGTGGAACACCTAACTGGTCGGATAAGACGACATGTGGTCTCGACAACAAGTGAAATGATTATATAATAAATTAAATAATATTAACCCAATCTGCCTGTAGGACCACTCAGTGGGATCGTCAATTTGACGCCAGTTTTCCTGGTAATTGGGGACCGGGTGGCCCCGTGTCCCAGGAGGAGTACGACATCACCATGGAGCTGTTGGTGCGTTGGGTGAACAGAACCGAGACAGACGAGCAGGGCCATCAAAATTGGATCGATTCAAGGGACTGTCTCACAAAGGATGAAAACATGAACAAGTGGATTGAGGTGAATGAGAAATATGTGGAATTACTCGAGAGGATGGAGAGCTATGGTAAAAGGCAGAGACAGGTGACCATGTGCTGTGCCACGATGGGCGTTCTGGTCGCATCGACACTCGTCTGGCTCGAGTCAGACTGTGCCAATACTACGGTGCAGTATCTCACAGCAATTGAAGTCGCATCAGTAGGTCAAAGTAATTTCTCAATTATTACTCAAATTACTCATTTTCAGTACAAATTTCCAATTCAACAATTTTGCGAATTTTACTACTTCAAAAACTACACTCACTGTGTTAAAGCCCAATCTAAATCTGTTCAAAAAGATTTCTTTGCCATTCTGCCCGCTTCAATAGATGATCAATTTGTGGCGAATAGAACTAAACTGAAAAGTTAATAAACAGAAAGTCCACACATTTCCAAATTCAACAATCGACAATCAGAGTTTGTGAGACTCGCGAGAATTGTGTCCACAAATCCACGAGTTTAGTAAAATTGAACAGTTGGGCAACTGGATAATGTGGTTTGTGGATTTCTGGTTTGATTTTTGGTTTGCAAAAGATTGTGAATGTTTTGATAAATAAAATTAAAACATTCAGGACTTGAGAAAAATCGCTACGAACTGACACAAATCACACGAATCAATTGCACTGCTCTAATTTTTAATTTTCTAAACCTGTGTATGTGTTTGCAATAAACGTAAACTCGCGAATCCTCAAACTTTGATTGTCGATTGAGGAATTGGCAAATGTGAATGTTCATTTTGTGCAAGTTGACCGATTAATCTGACCAAAAAATGTACTCAATCTTTTACCACTTGACAATCTATTAAACTTTATTTTAAAAATAATAACCAATACATTTGCAAATATAGAATTTTGAATTCACAATTGTCACTTCAATTTGTACACATTTGAACAAGAACTAGCTAGCCAAAGAGTCCAGTGAGAGGACTCAGTGCAGTGAGAATGTTCTTGCCAATTCCGACACCTTTTTTTACGCCATCCACGATCTCATCAGCCGATACGCCCAACTGTCCCTTGTGGGTGAGCTGCTGGATCTCTGCCTTCACCTTTTGGTACTGTTCGTTGTTGTCGAGCGTGTCCAGCGTAATCGAACCATTTGCAATCCCCTCCTTCAAGAGTTGAATTTGCTCGGCATATTCTCGTTTGAAGGCGTTCAATCGTGCCTGATTTGCTGGGCCCTCTGATTCCAAAGCAGCGACTGCGTGCTCGTAACCACTGTTGAGCAACTCGAATTCATTGTCGAATTCTTCGAGTTCATCGGGCAAAGGAAGGGCCTGGCACAGTGAAGCAAAGGCCAACACGGCAATCACAATTAACGCAACTGAACAAAAAAGAATACAAAATTAGTCCTCAATCGCAAATACAAATACACCCACAACCACACTTACACTTAGTCATTCTTCTTCTCAATCTTAATCTTAAATTTAGAGTTTACAAACAAAAACTTATCCTTCAAACAGTCAAATCGAGTCTATTTATATACAAATTCAACAAATATTTTGTAGCCATCAAAACTATGGTCATTGAAAAAAACGCCGAATTCACTTTATCGAGCATTAATTCTCTTGAAACGTTTATTCGATAGAACAACTTGGCAAAATTAGTTCATTTTTTCAATGATTTACCAGTAACAATCCAATTGATATCATTACAAATTCATACAAATTGCACACTCAATTGCACTTTTTTTGGTTTCATTTTCCTCTCAATTTTATTTTCCCCTGTAATATTCATATATGATCTGATGAAGGACAAATCATGTGATCACAACAGTAACTTTCACTTTATTTTAAGAATTCTCTTCTCAAGAATTTATACATATATTATTACAATTATTATCCAACCAAATTGGCAAATTGATCCTTGGCATTGTAATATTTAGCTCGATATTCTCTCGCCTTCCGCACATAGTCCACCAGATCTTTCACCACTGCCCCATCGACTGTCTCCACACTCAACATCATCATCAGCATTGACAATGCAAACAGACCAACAAGAAGGGCATAAACTGAAAAAATCAAAATCAACAAAAAATAAATTAGAAATTAGAAATTAAAGTCAAGTTTTATTACTACAAGTACTTACAAGTCTTCATTCTCATTAGATTTATTATCAAATAAATCACAAATAATGAAATCAATGATTTATATTTGTATTCATTTTTCTGTTTGCGTCAATCAGTTTAGTCTTGAAATGTCACTTCACGCGAGATTTGTGATGATGATGATCAGATTTCATAGTAAAATGGAGAAATCAATTTCATTTAATATTAATATTAATTTAATGATAAAAATAATAATTCAACTCTTACTCAAATGTCATTATCGTGCTAAATCGAGTTTTTTTTCTGTTGAATCTATTCAAAAATAAGAAAATAAAATTCAATTTTTAATTGTTTCCGGAAATTGTCGGCAAATTACTCGTCCTTGAAAGCAAACATTTTCACTAAGATACACACACAAGTCAACTTGTAATACTAGTGATGCGCATTACGAGGCAACCAAAACTGTAAATTCAAATTTAATTTAGGTTAAATGTCAAGGCTAAAAAGGCTCAAAGATTGAGTACAACAAATGAAATATTAAAAAACCATTTTTTTGGTTAAAATTTCCATCTGCCCCGGTACAACTTTTTGGATTTATTTTAAATTGAGTTTGTCCCTGACAATTGTCGATCGACAATTAATTAATAACACAATCAAGATGCTTGTTCGCAACAAATAAAACGAACAAATAAAACGAATAATATTTCACACAGACACAACTTTCCGGACAACCAATCAACCGAACAATTTACTGAGCTTTTAATTGTTCGCTCGTTATTATTTTTTCTTTAGTTCAAATTGTCAATTTGAAATTGACTTTGAAAGAAAGAAAGTGAATGTCGCCCTAGTGACTTTCAATTGTTACATTAGTAAGTGCGAGTGCACATGCATCCTCTCTATCTTGAACATCTAAATAGCTTTTGGCAGTTAAAAAGTTAATTATTGTCAAGTCTATATTGCGCAATGTCTAAATACAGTTTGTCAAGTGTTGCAAAATTGAACTTCAAAACTGACCAACTAAAGCGATGCTCCTCATTTCGTCTAGAGGTGTCAATGAATTGAAATCACTATATCATGGAAAGTGAAAGTGTGATTTGTTACGTTTGATTGCAAAGTGTGACCCGCGTTCGTTCGTTCATGTTTGCCAGTTTGATTTGATCCTCTATTTGATTGTGAATGATCTTATGCGCTCACATGTACTCACAAACTTGTCATGACATTGAACTGTAGTTGCAGTATTGACTCTGCTCATTTATGCACTACACACGACAACAGTAGATCATTGTCTAGTTGCTGTTGTATGTCACCTGTGTCTCGTGTGACAACTTCAAACACATTCAACAAACAGAAAATGTCATTTATCGATTTATATTTATTTGCCATATCCGATCGATCGATCAATCATGGTCAATAGTGCTCAATTATTAATTGATCAAATCTTACTGTTTTCATTTTATTGATTATTATTAGTACAATCAAATAGGAAATGCATGCGCACAATTTGATTGATGATTGATGATTTGCCTATTTGCAAACGAAAGTCTATTTCACAAGGACGCAAAAACTTTTTGATTGTTACCACGAAAAAACGAGCAAAATTTTCTTATGAAAAAAATGCTTAATTAATGTAGGGTATTGTTAAATTGTCTTGTCTTAGTGAAATTTCAAATTAAGCTTTTTTGTCGTCCACTCCCGTGAAACAAACAAAAAAATCTTGACAGTCCTTGAAATGAATCACATTTTGTATTTTAGTTGAACAAATTCAGAGTATTTGCAAACATATTACTTTGCACCAAGGAAAGACTTTAGTCAATATTTGAACACAATTTTGTGCATTGTATTGTTCTCGTATATTTGAACAGCTTGATGCGCAAACTTTGCTGAACTTTGTATTTTTTTTAATGCAAATTTAAATATACAAAACATTTAGTATTGGACAAATATTTTATTAACCTTCAATTTAGTGTATTTAAAAGTTGTGAAAATTTATCGTAAATGTTTTTCTAAATTTTGTTGCAATGTTACGTTACTTCAAAAAATTGTTGTTGTACCTGTAAATGTTAGAATTTGGAAAAGACACGATTCGAGTTATGCAATTCTTATTATAATCTAAAAATTATTAAAGATAAAATTATCTTGAAAATCAAAATTATTTGAGTATACAGGATGCAATTTGTACTTTTTATTTTATTAATTTCATTAATTTTATTAACAGAAAGTTTGTTTCAATCTATTGCTGCATCAAAAAGCAAAAGCAATAAATCAATCGTTGACACAATCGTTGAAAGTAAAACTTTCCATAATGATTCAAAATGAAATAAAAAATTCAATCGATTGTTATCTGAAAGCAAATAATAATATTTAACCAAATAAAATTCCTTTTATAAAAAAAAATATCATAAAAATAATATAATAAAGCAAACATTGCAATGTCTTGTTTGTCGAAACTTTTGAAATGAAATAAAAATCAATAAAAACTAACCAAAATGACCAATAAAAAAAACTGACCCCACACACACAAATATTTGCCATTACAACAATCATATATTATTATTGCAATATCGATTTGAAATGATGCTGAATAGAAAAAAAGTCAATAAATCAATAATAAATCTTGAGACCGGTAAAATTCCCACCGTTCGATCATTACCGAGCGTGGACAAAAAATCACAAAATCAAAAGAAAAAAATGTTGACAATATTTTTTGTTTGTGTATTTGTCGTTAAATTGATAACAATTCTCTTATATATATGATTACGCAATATTGATAATAATAAAATATATATTTTTGGTCGATTAATTAATTAATTAATTAATTATCTTAATTTCTATACAAACAAATAGTTTGTTCGTCCTGTCAAAAACAATTTACCGAACAAATAATCGTTCATTTTTATTTTTATGATTATTGCCTTGTGCCCATGATTATATAAAGATTTATGTTTTATTTTTATTTTCTCAGTGCAAACTCTGCACAAAGCGCGCGCCTTCAGGGCAGGTGTGTCTTAGGTAATAACAATTATTATTAAATACACGAGATGTACAGGTGGAACTGTCACCAAGACAGTGTTTTAGGTGCAATCGTGGTAAGATCTATGGTTTTTCTTTTACTCTCAAGACCATTCGGCAAAATAATGATCAATTTACGATTATGACAGTCTCGGCACAAAATACGTACCGTACAGTAATATATGAACAACAACTTTCACTTTTAGTACTTCACCTAATCTCTTGACTAATTATCTTTTCACTCTCCATTCTTGAAGACAATGCACAGGTATTAAAAATAGTACCGCACTTGAACTATCTAACCTACCTTCCTACACCTACTGAACGTCACGATTGGTAATTTAGCTCAAGTGCTGCATTAAGCCCAACACACATTGAGAAGAAAAAAACAATACAAATTGAATGAATGAATGAAATAATAATGTGAATTTTAAAATGCATAACCAAAGACAGAATGAAAAAACAAAAACGAAAAGCGCAAAACCTTTTGTGTTCAACTTTGTTAAATAATTAATTACATTATACACCACCACTGCGGGTGCGAATACAGTGGCAACTCTCTCCCTTTGCTTATTTAGTTGACCAATCTTTGTACTTTGTACACTTTTTGGCTATTAAACCTGAACAATCTTATCCGATCTGAATGGTTGAGCAAAAAGACAGAGAATTGTGTCTTGGTTTCTATGGTAAATTTTAGTAAAAACCATTTACGTAATAAAATTACTGATAAAGTTGTCTAATAAAGCTAACAAGCGTAAGTCGTGTTTTGGCTGTATGCGGCGATCAATAATAAAAGTCGGCATGCGGCAACAAGCCACGAGACGAGAAATGAGAAATGACAATGTGGCTAACACTATTGTGACTTGAAAGCGCGTTCGCGACTGACTCAACTAAAGCACACTTCTACACTGAACGAACGAACGAACGATTGAACGAAAACCACCACGATGGAAGGGATGCATACACATCGATGACGTCGATCTCTGTGCCTGTGTCTGTGACTGTCTGTGTGTGGCAATTGCTTTCATGATGATGGTAACCAGGTAAGAAGCTTTTCTTTAAAGAAAGAGAGAAGAGAAAAGGGAAAGTTGCAGCATCTACGTACAACTAGTACAGATTGTGGGCTCTCCCAATATACTGACAGGTAGATAACTGACCACCACTGCCACTACTACTACAATGTGTAATACACAGTACACAATTGAAACGCGCGGAAAACATGCATCCAAATAATATAATATAATAAATAATAACAACAATTCACCAATTCACATCGATGACATCGTGTGGCGAGTGAGAGTTGCACAGCGCGACAAACTTAACACATAGTGAGCATGCATTCGAATGGACAATATTTGCTCAGTGACTTGTTCAATGTTCAACCTTTTTTCGACTCTCTCTTTCTGTTTCTGTGTTCGCCCGCAAGATCTATTTGTTCAGTAGTCGAGTGTTCATGATTGAAGATATTGAAGTTCATCATCATCATCGCCCAAAACAAGCCTTCTTCATTTCGTTATTTCTTCATTTGATTACTTCTTCATTTCATTTCTACTTCATTTCTTCTACTTCAACAAATTCACTACTAGTTTGAATGTACAATTTAAGTACAATTTGCATTACTATTTGAATATGTGTAAAGTGTTTGATCTTCCTCTTATGGAAGCCACTTAGTGCATCACTTCTTATCAACACACAGTGCACCACAACGCACGCATCATTTTGACCGTGTCACTGTGCATGCACTCGGCAATCGATCAATTTGTGTCTCTGTCTCCAAACACATTTTCCTAATAGAACAACTACAATTACTGTTATCGTTTTTTGTTATCAATTGTTTCATTGTTCTGCTTTTTCTTTTATGTGTACGCTAAATTGTGTCATTTGTAAAGAAGAAGAAGAAAAGTAAAACTTCCGTTTCAAATTGTTTTCCAATTTGTATACGGTTTGTAAGATTTTTGAATTGAATGTTGTTTGAAAATTGAAGAAAATTCCCAACACTCAACATGCATCCAATATTGCAAAAATTTCTTCCTTCATCCTACGCGGTCTCATCTAATTCTGCCTCAAACTCAACAACATCACCATCATCCATCACAACCCAAACGAGCACAAGTCACAAATATGTTCTGATGAAAAGTGATCCAAACTCAAATTATTATGATGAAACACAAATGAATTCTCCAGCCACAACAACAACAACAACAATCGCGACAAATGCGACCAAAAAGAGCAAGAAAAAGAAGACGAAACATCCTTCCGATCTGAATTTACTGTATCGACTGATGCACTTTAAAATGCCCTTGATTGTGTTGAGTGTAGCTACTTTGTTTGTGCCAGTTCTGTGCGAACCAACAGTACAGAAGCCAACCTACATTGTCGAGTCCAACCAGAATCCGTACACTTCATACTCAAACAGAGCGAGCAAACAACAGTTGAGTCCATCAGCGAGTGAATTGAAACCACAATTTGCGTCCACTGCCTTTAATAGTAACATTGCCAACAACAACAACAACCGAACATCGTTCATTCGTCGTTCACCACAATTTCCCTCGAATGTTCAGTACAGCTACAAACCGAGTGCCAACAGTCATGTCCTGTTTGGTGTTGGTCGACAGGCGAGTGCAGTGGTGGAGAATCTCACAACCGCCGAGTCCACCTTGAGAAAGGAGAAGAGACAAATACTGGTGAGTGAAAAAACTAAAAGGCACACAAAAATATGGTTATGATCATTTACATTAGACAAAACAATTAGTAACTCTGTTTTTGTCTGTATGAACAGAACAAAACATAAAAGTTCAAGGGAAGCTTACTAATAACAAACAATTAAACAATCGAAAATGATAATTTCCCTGTGTTAGTAATGATACTGAAAATTACCTAATGTTGATGATAATTTTAGATTTCTATTTTTGAAAATAGGATAGTTTTTGCTATTTTTACATTTATTTTTTACTGTTTAGTCTAACCTAACTGATCCAAATGACTATTTTCTCTAGGTCCAAGAGCCGGAACCGACTGTGCAGCAGCAAGCGGAAGATGCGTCCCGTCACTATCAGTGCGACTCGATCATTCACGATGCAAACTTTCAGATCGAGTCTCCCCACTATCCGGCAATGTATCCTATTAATCGAATTTGTTCGTACTATGTCGCACGCAGTCGACAGGATGTCTGTCAGGTAAATGTCATCAACTCTCTATCATTTATAATAACTCGCTAACTTAGAAACCCTTCATATAATATATATAACTTGAAAGAGTTTGATCAAAAATTTCTATATACTTTAGTACCTTTTACTGTACAATATCTTTGTTTAAATTAGAAAATCCGCTCCTAATTTAGAGCAATATGTTATGCTTATTTAAAAAGAAATGTATATAATGGGCACACAAGGTAAGATTTTTCTGATTTACGGTACGTGGACAATTTTGATAGGTATAGTAGCCAAGTTTGGGAATAATCACCGAAAATCTCTGTAAATGAGTTCAAACTTTTCTATGATTTGGTCTTATTATGGAATTATTTTGCTATACAATCTACTTAGTTGTGATATTTAGATTACAAATTATGAAATTGTATAAATTAATTTTTCAAATTAAGGCAAATTATATGCACTTTTACCCGAAATTCGTCACTTTGTAATATATATAAATTAGAAAATAATTTGAGATTTTACTGCCAAAATTCTAAATTATAGTGAGTTGACAATGTAAATGTCAACATTTTGGTTATTGTTGAGACAAATATTGCCAATATTGGCCTTTGATGATGATGCATTCATGCATGATTAGGTTGCGATCGTTGTTGCTGTCGTCGTTGATCAATTGTACTATTCCACTCTTAATAGCTTTCCTTGATTTTAGCTTTCTTCTTCATTTCCCGTTAATTCGGGTTTTATTTTTTCTTACCTTGACACTCTATCGAGGTTGCACATGTGGATTTTACGCGTTATCGAGTACAACTGTCCTTTCAAAATGTATTTCAGGCTACGACAATTGAACATTGCAACATACAAATAAGAATCATTAATTCAATTTTAATTTGAGCGCCATTAATAATCATATATTTTAAATAATCGATTGTTAATTAATTTTCAAGGCAATGTTCAATTAATTGACGTTGACACACGCGAACACACGTGCCCAAAAGACAATTGATTTATAATAATGATAATGATTGGCGCCTATTGGCGCAATATTATTATTATCACTTACAGTTGGCGATTGATTGTTGATTGATTTTTGTTTGTTCAATTTTGAATTGATTGTCAACACTTGCCCCCGATCGATCAATTAATGACATTTACGTTAAGTTTCTATAAATATATTTTCAATTCTAAATAGCTATAGATAGATTAGTTAGATTGATTAGGTGATAATTGTTTCTTTTGTTGTTTGATTCGGAGGTGTCATTGACATTGGATTTTGTTGTTTGTTTGGTTTGATGGTTTCATTCATTTGATTCGTAGATCGAAGTGACCATCTCCGACATGGACATTGAGGACACGCCTCAGTGCACCGCTGATTACCTGGATCTGGGTGGAGGACAGCAGGAGCGCCTGTGTGGCCTAATGTTGCGCAACTCGAAACGTCTCATAATGTTCCCCTCGAATGGATCCTACATTCGCATTACCTTTCACTCGGACTCTCAAAATTCACGACCCTACCGAGGGTTCAGTGCCGATGTGCGTCAACTGTCCAACAGTTGCTTCTATCCGTATCATGGCGTGGCAAATGGCACCCAACAGCAGGTGATCCACACAGTTTACGGTCAAAGACTCTATCCACCCACAACCCGAGCACCGCCCACTGTCTACTTTGGTGGTCCACCTCCAGCTGGGACATACATTCCCGGCATTACTCCACCTGGCAATGGTCAACCTGGTCAACTGTATCCGCCTTATTTGGTGAATACAAAAAGTCCTGTTGGACAGACGACGATTGTGGTGCAACAGCCAAACCAACAACCAGGAACTGTGTCATTCAATGTCATTCCAAGACAACAACAACCAAACAATAACACTCCAATCTATCTCGCATCGTACTGTGATGTGTATTTGGGTGAAGTGAACGGAGAGTTACGCTCGCCTGGTTATCCATTTGGCTATCCAACCAATCATTCGTGCATTTATACAGTCAAAAAGTAAGTTTTTCATCAAGTTTTGTCTAAATTCATTAACGAAAATCTTCAATTTTAGAGCATTCGACGATGTGTGCCAATTGGAGCTGATATTCCATCACTTTGACATTCAAACTCCCGACTCGAAGAAGGACCTCACCGACACCTGTCACGGCGATTACCTCGAACTGCCCGACCATTCCCGTCTGTGCGGTTATTACAATCAGGCCATGAGTCGGGAGCATGTGTTGAAGAAGTTCTATCTATTTCCCGATCAGTCGGACTATTTGTTTTTGCAATTTGTCAGTGATCAAAATCAGACCCCGGATGGAAGTGGATTCTGGATTGAGTCGAAACAGTTGAGGAACACTTGTGTGGATGGTGTGGGTGGGGTGATGCCTGTGAGGACTAATCAGGGTATGTGTTTTATTTTGTACATTATTTTAAACGTTTTTTTAACACTTTTGAACCTTTTCTAACACTTTCAATCCCCGTTTTTCAGTAAAATGTGACCGTGAAATCATTGGCAAATACTCCAACACAGACCGAGTCTACTCACCCAACTTCCCCAACCTGTACCCAGCCCGTGCCCAGTGTGTCTACTTCATCCAACCTGCCGACTCACGAACATGTGAATTTGAACTCGATTTAGTACAATTTCAACTCGAGGACGTACGACCCACCAATTCGATCCAGGAACTCGGTCAGTGCACTAAGGATTTCTTGCAACTGCCCGATCGAACGCGAATTTGTGGACGAACAAATTTTAGAAAGATTTTCAATTTTCCTAAATATCACGATCGTACTGCCATGTTTTACTTTACATCTGATGAACAGATTCAGGAGCGAGGCTTTGAGATTGTGGTGAGACAGCTGCCAAACACTTGTTCCAACTTTACGGGTCAGTCTGGCTCGAATCAGAATGTGTACGTCATAAACGATCCAAACATTCGGTACAATCCAACGCCCGTGTACACGTATCACAATGCATCGGGCATTCAGCCGTACAATCCACTACTGCCCCAGCAGCCGCCCATCATAACTCAGGTCATCCCAAGCAGTCCAACGTATGTCAAAATACCAGGAACCAAGAAAATCACGACCAACACCAACCAACTCGGTCCCAGCTACTCGATAGTGCCTAGTGTACTGAACGATCCACGAAATGTTGATTCGAGTGGAACTATTCCACTTTACTATGCGAATGGAACACTCGCAACCAGAATACCGCCACTCAAGCCAGTGGACATGATCACCTTCTTGAAGAAGGGCAAAACATTTGGTCAAAAGTCTGGAAATTCATTTGTGCCTAGTGGTGGAAGTTTTATTGGTTTCGATTCGTCCAAGCAGCAACAGTTTGGCAATCTCAATCAATTCAATCCATCTGGTAATGTTAATAATCAATTCGGTGGACGTAGTAGTAACAACCAGGGCATGGTCACCTCGTCCTCCAACACCTTTGACCTTCAGCCCTTCCAGCCCCAACTGCAACCCACGTACAATTGTGACCAAGTACTGACTCGTAATGTAGAGTACATTCGATCGCCCAATTTCCCGTCCAACTATCCACCCGTAACAAGATGTATTTACACAATTTTGAAATCGGAAAACTCTGTCTGTCAAGTTCGTCTTCAGTTGCTAACGATGGACATGGAGTACACTGCGGGCTGTAAGAATGATTACTTTCAAATTGAGACAACCGGTGAGAAGGTTTGTGGACGATTGAGTCAACCCGAGACGCGCATTATCAATTACTATGGACACGCGAGGGACATTCGGTTGATTTTCAATTCGGACAGACAAAACACTGCACAGGGCTTTGAGGTGCGCATTGAACAGATGCCCAATTCGTGTGATGGTGCGGGTGGTGGTGGTGGTCAGAATGCGTCCCTAGCGTCGATGGTTGGTGCTGCAAGGACATTCACGCCTCAAGATTTGCCCACAACCAGATCGGGTCGTATCACAACATCACAATTCCAACCAACACCGTCCACCGAACTAGACACTTCACGATTTCCCATTCCACAAGCATTGGTAACTCCAGCTGGATTCCCGAACCGATCTGCACCACTTCAAGCACTTCCACCAGCATCCGGAACTCGAATCTGTCGTACATCTGCCCTGATGGACACATACTTTGAGTCGGATAACTTTCCAAACCCATATCCGACCAACACTGATTGTGTTTACAAAATATTCAGAGCAAATAGAAATGTTTGTCGACTGGAGATTGAACTGCTCGAATTTGATGTTGGAAATGAAATTTTCGATTCTTCCGCAAATGGAAACAGTTTGCCAATGTCGTCGGTTATTACAACCTGTCCTAATGACTTCCTTGAGATTGATCAGGTAACTGCAGTTTAAAGGTGTAATTAATTATTTATGATTTTATTTCAAATTTCAAGGTCAAATATTGCGGTCGACGACCTCTACAAAAAATTGCAGTGAATTTTCCCCGAATGATTGGAGAGATTTCATTTAGATTTCTCACAGTTTCGCCTGATCCGTTCAATGGATTTAGACTAAAGGTTTTGTTTATTAGTTTAACACTTTGATTTTTTTGTATTTTAAAAAAAATTTCTTAAAATTATTAGATTCGTCAAATCGATGAAAATTGTCGTCAAAGCGCGCTTGGAACATTTGACTCCGCCTCGGATCCAATGTCTGGTGACTTTAGTCCTGCCACAATTGAGTCGTGTCCCAAGTTGTCCGATCCGACCACTGGTTCCACTGTTGGAACATCCTCAATCAACGAAGAAGTGGTCCGAATTCAAAGTCCCAAATTTGGTCTACTCACCAATCTGGGCTATGAGCCCTTCCTGGACTGTCACTATTTGGTGCAAAAGTCGAGTCCCAGTGTTTGTGCGCTCGAGATTCGATTTGAATCATTCTCACTGGAAGAGTCACGGTCCTGCACGAAGGATTATTTGGAGATTAACGGAAATGGACTTAAACTATGCGGTAAAATGCCTATTGATACTATTCGTAAGTATATTACAATTCTTTTTATAAAATCAAAATTACCTAAAAATTACTCCCAAAAAACAGGAACTTTTGACTTTTCAAGCAATTCCATCCGAATGCACTTTCACACAGACGCCGATCGAAATGACACTGGTTTTGCGATGATTCTCAAGCAGATTCGATGTTAGTTAAGATTTGATTTTTTGTACCAAAAAACACTTACCAAATATTGGGGGTAGAATTTTTATGAATATTTTTTGGGTTTTATTTGATTTATATTTTTTACTGTATAATTTGCAATCATCTACTTATTAAAGCTTTATACACACAATTGTGAATGATTCCCAATTATTATAATTAGACAATTTACTTGAACATATCCAGGATATTATCCTGTGTATGACATTTTTGGGTCTAAAAGACGTAGAGTGAGATGAACCGATAATTTGTTCCATCAGAGATATCAAATTTGGCATTCAATTATTGGACATTTGACGCAAATGAATCCTAATCTCAAACAGTAAAAACACGTGCATTTGTCATGTTTTATTGGCTTATCTGCTGTCAGTCCTGAATGTACAATCAACGACCAATGCAGATCTTATCAAATCGGGATTTCCGAGTGCTCGCGAGATCGGTTTCATTGCACTTTTGGTCACAAACTAATTGACACTTGTCTCTCAATGTACGTCAATGTAAAATAATTTTGTTTACAAAAAGAAGAAGAAAAGAAAATCTCTCTCCAACCTTTAAGTTACCCATTGGGTTTGTATGCCAAGTTTGATAAAACCATTTATCCTCATGTGAGTCCACAATTTTAAAGATTTATCAAAGCAACTAATCATCATCAGTGAATCAAACTGTCGATTAATGTAATCAAAAGTGTTGATGAGTGCCGGATTTTGGCAAAGCCTGAAAAGATTACCTACCTGTAATAGGTTCAATATAAAAAGAAGGACGGCGCCAGTACATTTCATATCAAGTGACGGACACATATTTTGTGACAGGGACAATCGATCATACAATTTGTCTTATTTGTAAGGACATTTTCACATTTTAAGGACATTTTGAGTATCGTGAAAATTATACTTTTATATTTAAAGATTCGTTTAAAACAAACAAACAATTGAATCTTGAATCATTTTCCCTAATATTCATATTTCAAATTGTGGAATGTTTAATGTACGTGTTGTGTAAAAAGTCTAGGTCAAGTTTAGTGCATTTTTGGGTGAGTTTGAGAGACTTTAAAATTATATTACGCAAATTTTTGATTGATTAGATTGAGATGGAGATTTTCGTTGGTTTGCGTTATTGCGCTTCAAAAAGTAAAGTTGACATATTTCATACAATCAAACTAATTTCAATTGGTATTTATAATCAAACCAGTGCAATATCACTTAACCTTACCAAATCATCATTACCTGTGCCAATTAACTATGTCTTAATTAAGACATATCAATAATAATATTTGTGCACTACTACTACTACTACTAATTAACCGCATAGCCATACAAATCAGGATGTCTTAATCGTAATCGTGATCATCGTCAGTGTTGATTGTCTGTTTGTGTGGCTAGTGGGGGAGATGTCTGATGTCCATTGATGGACAATATTTTCGCTACTATGAAAGCAATAGACCGGCAAAGCAGACTAATCGCCCAAATACAAATCCCTTATAATCCCTCGATACAACCTGCCAAAATGGTGATCCTAAATATCTGTAAAATGCGTGTATCTTTTTGATTTTGATTTTTGCCTTTGTGTTAACAACAACTACAACCCAACGAGCTTAGAGGGATTTTCCATTGAGTGTCCACACTTGTGTGCGCATTCTTTTATGTATTCGACATATTAACAAATATACTTAACTAACTCTTTGAAGAAGAAGAAGAATAAAACGTTCCAGAAATCTCAACACAACAACAACAACAACACTCAAAATGGCCTTTGGCGATCGGTTTCGTTACGTGATTGCAGGCGTAATATTCTGCAGTACACTGTGCATCTATGTGGGTCGAATCAATCTGAGTACGGCGATCGTGGAGATGGCTCACAAAATTGAAACCAACAAAACCAAATCTGTCGCATTGGACGTCTGTCCGACAACGGATATAGACGAGGAAAATGGCAAGTCGAATGGTACAAGTCATTCGGGCGATGCGGAACGATTCGATTGGGATGAGAAAACTCAGGGCGTCATATTGGGCGCATTCTTTTGGGGCTACTTTCTGTTTCAAGTGCCTGGGGGACGGATGGCGGAGACGTTCGGTCCCAAACTGTTGGCCTGCATTGGAATGTTTGGCACGGGAGTGGTCAATTTGCTCACACCGATTATGGCTCATTATTACATTCTGTTTGTGGCCAGTCGAGTGGTGCTGGGTGGACTGCAGGCGATGGTTTTCCCGGCTGCTTTCTCACTCACTACACAGTGGATTCCTATGGAGGAAAGAAGGTGAGTTTTGGGTTTGGAGATTTTTAGGCTCTTTATGCTTCTTAGGGTCCATAAAATCCTTAAGCTCCTTATGATCCTTATGCTCATTAGGATTCGTAGGCTCGTTATGCCCCTCAGAACTCCTTATCTTACTAACAATCTAACCATTTTCCATCATCCCCCAGTACTGTACTGTCCTTGACCTCAATCGGTGGCGCCATTGGCACGATCATCACCTCCGCCATGAGTGGCTACCTGTCGAAACACGGTTTCGCCGGTGGATGGCCTTCGGTCTTCTACGTTTCCGGGGCAATCTGCATCGCAATCGGCTTCCTGTACCTGCTCGTAGTGACAAACGATCCGAAAGATCATGGATTTGTGTCGGCCAAAGAGCGCGAGTACATCATTGAGCACATTCCTGCACTGAAGGCAAAGAAGCACCAGTCGGAGGAACAGAAAAAGGTGGTTCGACCCTTTCCCTGGTGTGAGGTGGCCACGAGTATGCCTGTGATTGCGGCAGTTTGTGTCAAGATTACCATCACGTGGAGTTACTCACTGGTGATCCTCAAGGCGCCCGCATACATGGAACACGTCCTACAGATGCCACTCGAGGAGAATGGATACTTTAGTTCGGTCATTTTTGTTTCTTTTGCACTGAGGTAAGATTTTACTGAGCTTTTTCCAAACACTAATTTAATATTTAATCTAATCAATTCACTATTTAGTCACTTAATCGGAGGCGTCGCAGCAGATTTCATAATTCGTCGCAACATTTTCAAATCCAAAACACCAGTCCGCAAAATCTTTGAAAGCATCGCCACCTTTGGCACCTCTGCCTGTCTTGCCCTAATTCCCCTGACAGGCTGCAATCGAGGCCTCTTTCTTGCGGTCATGGTCGCAAGTCAAATGACCTTTGGCATGCAGGCGGGTGGTGAAATACCCATCCCGTCAGACATGACCAACGAATTCACCGCGACCCTGTTTGCCATTGAGAACATGTTTGGCATGACCACTGGCTTCATTGGGCCCTACCTGACGGGCATTGTGCTCGACATGGACAAGACGATGCCCAAGCGACAGTGGTCTTACATTATCTACTTTACCGCCGTGTTCAACTGCATTGGTGGACTCATTTTTGTGTTGTTTGCCTCCGCTGAACCACAGAATTTTGGAAACAGATCCAAATTTGACAACGATGATGAGGAAATTGGCGGACAAGAGAATGGAATATCAAAGAAAAATTTGGAAAGCATCTCCAAAGGAGACAATTTCAATAATAGAGGAAGCTATAAGATTAACAAGGATTTGTATTAGAAATTAACAAACCATTTCATCAACATAACTTCATCAATGCTTTACATAATAATAATAATAATAATAATAATATTAATACTATTAAATTAAATCATGCATCTAATTACGATTGATTGTAATTTCAATTTCGCGAATTTGAAAAATCACCAATTTTGTCTAAATCAAATCAGACTTTTCTTCTGCCTTTAGAGTTTCATTGGTTGATTGTCGCTGTTTAGTCAATTGACAAACGTGTCTCAAATGAAACTAGACACAAAACTCTGTGTTCAATTCTGCAATAATGTCAACTCTACAGTGCAAAACGTTCAAAAAAGAAATGGCTTCATAAATATCTCAATTTAACAAATGCTCGAGAATGTATTGAGTCACTAGTAGTGGGAATCAATGTCAAAAGGTGGCGGCACTGGCTTAATTATAATTTTCATGAAATAGTTAATTTGCTGCAATTTTCGACTCAGCTCAACTTAGGTCGACCTTATAAGGGTCAAGAGAGGTTTGTCAACTGTCTCACCTGCACACAGATTAACACGAAAGAGTGCCTTTGATAAAGATAACCTTTGATCTGTCTCTACTAACAATTGAGTCGTTCAGAGGCAAAATCGGTCAACTCCATTTTTTCACATTTTGATATTATGATGAAAATGTGTTCATTTAATGCTAATATCTTTGAAAAATAATTCTCTGCCAATTATTTGTCGAGATTTTCCATAATATAACACTAATTCATATAGCAGATTAATAAGTTCAAATGATTTTCAGAGGCAAATTCGGTTAACTCCATGTGTTGTTGGCACTAATAATGATAGGAAATAAGTTTTACTAGAATGGCACAATGTATGACTTTCTAATTTTCTAATCTCTTATTAGAATACTTATTTCCCACATTCCGCCAAGAATTGAATTTATCAATACCGAATTTGATAATTCTATGAATATTCAAAATAAAAAAAATACATAAACTGTGACCTTTACGAGATCGTAGATGCTCATGTGCACAAAAAGATATCCTTGTCTACATTTAAACACAACCAAATTAAAATGACTTTAAATTTCTGTAATTGAAAAATATAAAATTAAAATAGTTTTTATTTTCTAAAAACTTGTCCAGATCAATGAGATTTCGGCAGAGATATTTGAATTAAAAGTTAAATTAAATTTAAAGTTCCCATGGTAAGCGGTTGAATTTTTCTTCCAATTAAGCAAATCATTCTCGAAGCAACAACAAATATTATCAAATTGAGATTTGTTCCGGTTGACAAAAGCAATAACCTCAAAAGATTAATTATAAACAGGAAAAATCATATACCAGTAAACTGGGTACAGTTTTGATAAACTAAGTCAAAAAGTAAAAACCCATTTATAATTATGTATAAGGAAATTCAATAAAATGGCTTTGATTAAAAAAAACGATGTTATATTTCCAAAAATAAATTTGTTTAAATATTTTTTGTTATATTAATATCTATTTCAAAATAGTTTTCAAATCCATCTTTGCATCTTTTGATTTGTTAGTGAATGTGCTCATTTTACTTTTTTGCTCAGTAAATTTCAGAAGCAAAATCGGTCAACTCCATTAAATTTTTTAATAATTGAACTAACAATGAAAAACAAATATGTTCCTGCACTTATATACTTAATTCTGATCAAATGAAGCACAATTAACATTTCTAGGTGCTAAAATATTTTGAAAAGTTAAAAAAATCGAAACATTACTGTAAAGACGATTATTTTACATTTTGTCGTTTTTATCGAAAAGTCAATTTGTGGAGTTGACCGATTTTGCCTCTGAACGACTCAATTGTTGAGTTGATGAAAGGTGAAAGGTGACAATTATCTGAATTAGAATCAACCGAACAGTACCAAAAACACGAGAGAAATGTATATTCAAAGTCACTTATTAGTCGTGAGTCAAATTGAAGAAGAACACAGAATTGTCACACACACACACGATGCAATAAAGGTCGCTCATCATATGGCAATGAATTAATTGGTTTGTTCAACTGACGAAATGTGTTGGAGAAAAAAGCGAAAGTTGTTTATATAAAAAATAAGAAAGAATGTATCATGTACAGAATGTATCAGAAAAGGGTTCGAAACTAAATTACTATTTCGAAATATTTTCCTCGTTTGAAAAGTGAACTGAACACTGAAGTTACTCAATTTGCAAGTGCAAAGATCGGCGTAATAAAACATCAAATTGCGAATTAATCCGTTGGAGACAGACAGTCATATTATTATTACGTTTTATGTTTCGATTCTCCTTGAGTGGCTCGAAGTCGAGCCTCAACCGCAAGTACAGCACAGAAAAGCCACTTCCGTCCAATTTGGCTCGACCACGAGTGCTGATGGACATTCTCTCTTTCTTATCTATCTCGATCACGATTGTACTGTTTGATTTTAGACAGAAAAGAACAGACTTATTGCAAAACTTGAACATACAGACCCAACTATATGACATTTTTTACATTTGGGTTAATTGTCGGAGCGAAACGTCGAGCGAGCGAAGCGAGCGAGTAAGTGAAGTGAGGACTCTCCGTCAACTCAATTGGAAAAGGCTTGTGTAGAGGGTTTCGCCTAAACCCCTTCAAAGGATCGGTCTGAAAATTTTACACAATGTTCTGGTTGGGGTGAAGATGTGCCTTTTGTGCCATAAGCCATAGGTCAAAGGAGCAGGGATTTTTTCAAAAAATAATCCAATTTTGAATAGAAAGTGTCAACAGTGGATGTGCGAAACAGATAAGCACACACACCGAGCAGCACGCCCGCTGTGCACAAACCGAGGATTTAGACTTAGAAATAGAAGGTTTACATTTGTTTCATTTAATTTTGTTATTCAAAACACATTCTCTATTGGAATTCCTTATATTTAATTTAATATTTAATTTTAAAAGTATTCAGTCATCAAAAGAGTATAACTGATGATTGTGTGATTGAGGGTCTGACTTATTGTCTGTTATACACCGGCTCCGACTTCACGCCAACGGCGTTACTTATTCTTAATATATTAAAATGGTTTCATAACGCATGCTGCTGGTTTTATACTAGTGTAATGTGTGTTGAGAGTGACTTTCAAAATTGATTGCAATGAATGCATGTTAGTTAGTTAGACAAATCAACTTTATTGAATGATTCTGAACACATGTGTTTGTATGAATTGACAATTTACAATTGCGAATCGTGCGGCTCCAAGATAAAGCCCCAATTCAACAAATTAGTCAGAATACAATCACAATCGATGCCATCTAGAGTGACAGACTGGACGATGAGCTGCTTCACTTTGATTGAGCTCCGAAAATTACATCGCACATTGGACATAAACTCAAACGACATTGAATCGTCTTGCAGACAAATCAATTTGTCAATTTCAGTCCACTTGAAAGTCACTCCACGGATGGGCTCTCTGTCGTACTGAACTGTGAATCCATTCTTGTTCAGGTGAAGCAGCTTCAACTTTGCTAGTACTGTCGATTTGCGATCATTTCGATTGAAGTGACAGATTTTGATTTTCATTGTTGTTGAGCTACCGAGTTTGAGAGAACACTTGAAAGTAATCGTCCGGAAGAAAGTAGCACAGCGCTCTAAAAGAGATTGAAAGTTGATATTAGTGAACTTCATTTGAATATTATTGAATTTGATTGATCGAAACAAGAGTGATGAATAATAAGAATGTACAGAGTGGCAATGGTGAACGAGTGAACTGGATGCTGTGGACTCGATTCGAAGACTAAGTTGAATTCAATGTCAAGGCATACGATGATAACCATGATGATGAGTTTGTGGAGGGTCGCGTGTGCATCGCGATCGCGCACTGCACTTTTATAAAAGGAAAGTTGTAAAATTATTGCGAGTCTCATGTTTTATGCTTTTTGTTCATTGACAGGTACCCATCAATGCAATATTGGCAGTGGCAAGGCCACAGAGGCCACACACCTACTCTACTGGTCTGTCACTTTGGCTTGCACTGCACTGGACAGAAGCAATTCTTTTTCAATCAAAGGAAGCATCATTTGATCTTCAAATGATCAAATCCAACTTGATGACTTTGGATTCGATTCGATTCGAAGCCATTCGAACCAAACTTTTACGTATACGAACTTGCATAACTCTACAGACCGTGCAGACAAACATTGAATGGCTTGTCATGCAAAACGCATTTAAAACCATTGATTTTAATTTTTGTTCTTTTAATTTTAATATCTGGCTTTATTTAGGTAATTTAATCATTAGTTATATACTGTACGCCTGAGTATAGAAACACACAGAATACTCAAAATACCTATTTCCTTGTAATACTGTACGTTTGAAGTATAGTTTAGTATAGTAACAGAACATATTTAATACACACTTTAAATCTACTCTTCATTACGAGTATTTTGATATATCGCATGCCTATGTTCTGATTTTAATATTAATTATTGATTATTGAATATGAATTATTATTGTTAATATATTAAGAGTGAATGAGTACAATTAGTAATGATGCATATGCAAGACACCTGGCCGTAACTCTCCCTGCACTAAGCACACACACACACACACACACTCATCGCCGCACTAAAAGTCTCCCTCATGCCCTCGAGCAACGTCATCCCCTCTACATCTGCAAGTAGACCTCTAATGACACTTTTACGATGAAGGGTCTCACACAAACTACTTACCTCAAGTGGTCCCTCTCCTATCCAAGTCTAATGACAAAGTCTGTTCAATATGAAGCTGATTTCGTTGCGCGGCAAAAAGTCACCACGCCAATGGAGATGCTGCCAAAAGTCTGATTCAGTGGCTAAACTCCCATCTATAGAAGACACATTGTCTTTCTCACCTGAAACTCAACTCTCACTCTCTTTGGTCTTCCCGTTTGGTCTTCCCGTTGGTTAATATCCGTTTGGTTCAACTATTTGGTTCACCCGTTTTGTCCGTCCTGTTTGGTCTTTTCCGGTTACCCGTTGGTCACATGTCTATCTAATTGGCCATTGCCGTTTCTATTTCCTGTTCCCGATCATAGACCACATTTCATCGGATTTAGCCTATTTTCGACCATTTCTGGCTATTACTGATGAGGTTTGAGTGTCCAATCAGGCCCGGTTTGCCTGTCCGAACATTTGTCTAAATGGGACAACAAAGTGTAGTGCTACAGTTTTATGTTCTCTTAATCTCACTGCACGTCTGCTTGGCTGTACTCACAAGTTTCATTACACAAAAGCATTCATTAGAAATGGTCAAAATATACAAACTTTTTCCTTCACCAAGAATATATAGACAGTCAAAAGAGAGACCGAACACCCCTACCATACACATTTAATTCAATCAAATCTGTTTACGTAAAACTGAAATGAACATTTCTAGTGTTTTTTAATTGAACATTTATATTTTATCATTTACTTTGAGATGAGGCATTCGACGGATTTTGGTTATGGCAATTATATGAATCGAACTGCTAATGTCAACTTAAGTCTTGATTTTGTTGCTTCATATATTTTAAAAGCAACAGATTGCAACTGCAACTGCATTGCTTGCAAACAAATTGCATTGTATCCGTATACAGTTCACTGGTGAACAGTAAAGCAAAACCACAACCCGAGAGAGTAATAGATCGATGTCGCTCTCTTGTCAACCACGACCACTTGTAATCGTCACCGGTAAATGGGTTATATGCCTCAAAACACGAGCCAATCAAGGTATCTATCGAATTTTGTTGTTGTTGATTACTTATTGAATATATTGTTCTGTCTGTTTGCGACCAATTACAAAAACATCATTTTTGTTATTCAAATCAACTTTATTTGCGCATCGAGTCGCATTCAATTCGATCGTTCATCATCTACGTATTTGCTTTTTTAAAATCAACATATTCAAATGTTATTTATTAATAATCTTTCTTGTCATTAGCACATTGAAACAATTATTTCAAATTTTTGCCCTTTAATTCTGTAAATCTCACAATGAAACTTAAAATCTGTCACTTTAATCAAAATGCGAAATCAACAATTCGAGCCGAGTTGAATCTATTTTATCCGAACCTGAGCGGGTTCACAGTTGAGTATGCTGAAGGTGACTCAGTGGTGGGATTGACCTTCCAGTGGACTCAAATACGACAATTTGTCTGCTATGAAAACGATCGTAATCGGATGACATTTGTGTTCAGACCAAACAGTCGGTGCACTGTTCCACGCACTAACATTGAGCTCATCGTAGAGTCTGTCACATTGGATGACATTTTCGATTGTGATTTGATTATAGCTAATTTAAAGAAATGGGGATACATAAAGTATAATTCTCATTTGGATTGTCAATTCGTTTACACAAATGGATCTATACAATATAATGTGTAATTTGAGTACTCTTTTTTATCAATCATTTTTATCAATTGCTCAGTACTAAAATAAAGTCGGTCTGTTAAAAGGGTCGCGTTCTAATTAGTTGTGCGGTGATTGTTTCTTTTCTTAGGAGATAATTGCATTGAAGCATTGAAAAATCAAAACAAATTATGTGTTCATGGTCGTGTGCTATTTTGTAACGCAAGACGTTCTACTCAGGAAGACAATTTCAATGTCAATCGATTGGAATTTGAATTTGGACCATTTCAGGAAGCAAAGACATTTTCAAGGCATCGGTAATTAAAGGAATTTTACAGAAATGCTTTCTATCCTTTACTGCTCAATTGATTCCATTCCAAAACGTTTTGATTGTTATCAAAAATGATTATGAATTTGCATTGACTCACAAAAACCCCAATAGATATATCTCTTATCTATACAATTTCACCAGACGTTAAATGATGTGTTACCAGACTACAAACAAATGCCATTTTACAGTAAGTAAATTGAGTTTGAAATTAGTTTCAAGGTGACTTTCGATTTGATTTGAATTGAATTGAATAGATCTATGACATTTATGTTGTTATGTACTATTTAGATATTAGTCTGTCGCCAATTGACAGAATTACAACTAGTCAATAAATAGATAAATGTAAATGCATAAAAAGAAAGGTGGAAAGGTATACAATTGTCATGACCTCACATTGATTTGGTTACCAATGAAATGTTTGTTTGTTGAATTCAAATTTTAGCAGAATAATGCGCATTGTGGCACATTCGTTTGCAGTAAAAAAACATTTTTTGCCACATTTTGTGCACATGCACTCGTTCTATCAAAATCCTGAAAAAATGGAAAATCGTATGACCAACAAGACGAAATATTCCATTTGGTTATTTTGCTTCAATCACTCTTCTCTGCAAAAGTCGTTTTGCAATTGACAGTACTGCAGACAAATCAACCAAACAGGCCAATTCATTTTCTAATGGTGATCGAGTTTTTTAAATTTTTTGGTCAGGGTTTGACAAAAGAGAAATGGATGCAACAGAATGACCACAAAAATTGTCTATCGCTTTTAAAGTGAAAATCGCATGCAACACTGATTGGGGTTTGCAGATTGCACAATCATTTACATTGAGAGTTGAATTGGAAATACAAACAAACAAATTATAGAAAGGGACAACTCAATGCACGACACATTTGACATGTCACCTGGTTTCAAGATTGCGTCATTTGCTTCATTTCTGTTCCCAGAGAAAACGTTATTTTGCTCCGACCGAACCGAAATCCTATAAAAATGAAAATGTAAACACAAACCAAAGTGATGATTAATTAATGAGAACTAGAAAACAAACCATTGAAAGATGCATGAGCATCAAGGTGATGTGACTCGTTTCTCGTCATTGAAATTTATGTTTGACTGTGACTGTTTGATCTATTAACCTAATAGATATGGCTTTGGCTCTAAATTGTCGGCCAGTCAGAATGTGACTCTAAATGATGCGTGATCAAATTACAAACAATTGAAATTTTACTGTAAGTCAAGTTTGGAAATTGGTTCAAATCAAATTGATAAATTATATTATAGATTTTTAATGATTTTAATTTATTTGTTAAAAGCTTGGAAATACAAATTGAACTACAAATTGGAAGAATGAAATGATAAAATGGTGTTGACACATGTGCAATATATAATTTCACAACTACTCACTCGCGATCACCACCTCGAGGTAGTCCTTTGGGTTAGTAGAATGGGCCACATTCTGGTTTGGACTTTCAAACCGATCCAAATGAATTCTAATGTGTTTCACCGCAGACTGTGGGTAAGAACTGGCAAAGTGACAGTTGAGCCATTTGCATCGATATGGCTTGATTACGAAATGGGATCTCTCGTGTGCCCTAATTGAAATGAAATGAGATTGTCGATTCAAGTATACAAAGAGTTTATTTGAGAGTAGGTGAATAAGTTTTACACTCTAGACATTAATATTAAAGTCACAATTTTACAAAGTACAAAATTTGAATTTTATAATTTAAAAAACAATATTAAAAACATATTTATGAAAATGGAACAAAAATGAGCAGTAGGTCATGGGTTGACAACGCCCAAACAGATGTGTAGTTGGTGTATAAAGTGAGTTGGATTTCCTAATGTATACACAGAAATCTATGGAATCTATAGAAAGGAAAGCCAACACCAACTCAGGAGACTTATGACGACGGTGATTCACAAAGGTGAAAACGTAGATGGGGACAGCGGACAGTGGATACCGCAGCCGCAGACCACATCAATGCAATTCGGCCGGCACAGAAAATGCGTCTTCTGGCATATGGAACTGAGTGTTGGCGTCAATGTGAGGCAGAAAACGAGGCACCAAGTGACTGGAGCCATACATGAAAACGAAAATCTCAAATTGGGAGGAGACGTATTTTGCTCGAACCAGGACACTATATCCATCTTCCGGAAGATGTTGAGTCTTGACAAACTCCAAGAGCTCGTTGAATAGCCCTTCCGCAAATGCACTCTTGATCTGCAAACTGCGAAAAGAAAGACGGGTCCAGGCATAAGTTGACGCGATGTTCCACAGGTCGGTAACCAAAATGTCGATCACTTTGATGCGGTTCAAAATATCGGTCGGGGGAGTGATCGGAGACAATGAGCGAGGCTGTTCAATGTGCGAATTGTCCAAAGAGTCAACCCACGAATGGGCCGATGATGATGATGTCGGAGAAGAAGTGCCTGCTGCAAAAGGGAAGTGATTGAATTTGATTGAATTGTTCATTCACGATTATGACAGGCAAGGAAAATAAATGTTGGACAGTACCTGATGATTCGTTGTAAAGTTCATCATTATAAACTTGTGCACTGTTCACTTGAACATTTGGTGGAGTTGTGAGTTGTACAGTAGGTCTCATTTCTGATTGCTGATTGGAATTGTCATTAGAATGAATTGGGTCATTTGGTTGTTGGTGAGAATAATGGACATTTGGATGTGGTGGCATGAGATGAGATGAAGTTGATGGTTGGCCAATGCCAAATGATGCTTGATACAGTTGGTTTGGTGGTGGGCAGAGTAGGTCATCGTGATACCTCACCTGTGCACAGTCACCAGCCGATTGTGTTCGTTCGAGCCGATTGGTCAATTTGGTTAGGAGTCTGTTGAAGAATGAATCGAGCATTTGGTCCACGAGTCGATCCATCTTAGCTCGCAACCACACACGAGTGGCATCCTTCTCGGACAAAAGCAATTCAGCCAACATGGCTCTCGCTTCCTGTGACAATGTGCAGTTCATGATGCAGAAAATTAGTTCGACTTGTTATGTTTAAAAGTGGCAAAGTCCCAACTGAAATGATGTCCTCACACGAGCAATGGTAGGAGCTAAGTGATCGAGTCCAAATACAGCAACAAAAGTTTTCTCATTTTATGACTAGTTGGACAGACATGCATCTCTTTCGAATGAACACACACCCTCGAGCAAAAAGACTACTTAAATAACTTTTTACTATAAGCCGGCGTGGGGAAGCGAGCTCGAATTTTACGATCAATTTAGGTGGTAATTCAGCCAAACAAACAAACAGACCACTCAAGTGCGATTAATCAATTTATATTTGGCCTTCACCATCATCAAATTGTGCACTCTAAATTGTATCTCTTCCTTTGTCCATTTCGCCATGTTACCCCACCTTGAACACAAAGTGTCTCTTAGATCTTGAGATAACTAGGCCTATGACATGACAACTGTTTCGAAACGATTTAACATTTAATTTTTATTATTTGAACCACTAAAGAAAGAGTGCAGAACAAGATGTTCTCTTCTAAGCATGTTAATCACAGAAAAAATTTGGGTAATACCAATTCGAAATAAATTACCTTTGAAGTAAACAAGAGTAGTTGTAGGAAAGTTTTTATTTTTATAATTAGGCTTGGTTAGTTTAGGTTAGGAGTCTAGCTCGGAACAAAAAACAAACAAACCTTACCTTACGCAAAAATGTCGCAGCCTGCTCAGTGTAATCGTCCGCAATTTATATGTTGTCTAATTTCCCGTCATTGCTTTAAATTCTCCAACAATTAATTATTGATAAATCTTTTTAATTAATTCTCTATTTCTAGTTAGTGGTATTGAACAAATTTGATACATTTTAACACATGAGACATCCGAGGTATAATACAATAGATCAACTGATTCTATTAATACAATTTCGAACAATTATATTCCAATAAATCACTCCAACCTTGCACCAATAAACTGATATTTGTGACTTATTATTTACAAAAATATTTTTCCTTGTGCAGATCAATTTTGTAGTGTATTAAACTATTCTTTAATCACAAACAATTCTACACTAGATACAGACGATTTTCCCTCTGACAGATTTGAATTTAATATTGATTTATTTTAATAAAATGATAAACTTTAAAAAAAATGAATAAAATATTATTTATTAATTATTAAAAAATATTGTATCAATTATCATATTATAGATTAAATCTGGGCCTATTGAGTGGACTAGTTTGTGTTGAATCAGCCTTTTAAAATATTGTCTGTCAATTTTTCAAAATTACCACACTATCCTGCAAATAAGTGAACAATTTTTCTTCGGACCTAAAACCAGATTGACTTTACTAAATTGAACCTTCTGAATCGATTGGTAAAGTCAAAAGTGCAAAAAAAAAATTCGGAACTTTGAGATTTCTTATCTCAAAGTCTGGGAAAATGACATTTTTAGGATATTTTAGGCTCATTTTATTTAAACTTGCACTTGTAGTAACCTAATCTTAGCAGGGACACATTGGAAAGCCCATAAAGGCTCTAGATTTGGAATCGGAACAGAAAACCTAAAAATTCAAAGTCGCTATTGAGATAACAACACTCGTCCCTAACACTCATATCAACAACAGATTAGGCAGCTGTAGCGCTATCTATTATCTCATAAACACACTACACAAAACCATGTCGATATGAAGTGATTTTGTCATTTTGTGCGATCACTAAGGAATCCAAGGTACTTCATCGAACACTTCTGGCACTTTGGGCAATTTCAAAATAAGTAGTAAGGATGTACAATTTTTGTCGATAAAGTTTGTTGAAAAAAAAATTGTCGACACGGAGTTTGTCGACAAACTTGAATTTAGACAAAAATCTAAATTTTTATCAACAATTTGGACAATTCACTTTACACTCTCGAGTGCTGCAGTGACAATTTTCATTTCTCAAATGTTTTTATATGTTCAGACAAACCTAAGAATTTATTTATTTAATAATTTAATATGCAAAATTTAAAAATAACATTATTATTATTATTTTAAAACCATTACAACCTTACACAAGCCATTATCAAACGTTTAATTTTTAGTTGAAATTTAATTGAACAATGCTCTTTATTTTCCAATTGACATTTACATAACATTTTTGCTTGTACATACTAATGTTAATATATTTGTTACCGGATATCTGCGAATTCGTCATTTCGCGATTTGACGAACTTCATAGCTTGTCAAAGTACGAAATTCTTTGGTTTTAGAGAATTTCGCTATTTGACTAGGTGATTCGCGATTTGACTAGTCATTTCGAGATATGACAAAATGTACTCCGTCAAAGCTAAAATCGAATTTTAATATAAATGAAAATCTAATTTGTTTGTCGTTTGTTTGTTTATCACAAAGTAAATATAGCAGTAAAATTAGAAGAAAGGGAGCCAAAAGATAGAATGAGGTGTCGGTCAAGTTTGTTGGTTTTTTAGTCATTTGTGTTTACGCTTCGGCAACTACTGCTACTTGACTCTATTTTGTCATATGAATCAAACTGTCAACTTACGTCTCGATCTTGTTGTTTCATATATTTTATTAAAAGCAACAGATTGCTACTGCATTGCTTGCAAACAAATTGCATCGTCTCTGTATACAGTTCACTGGTGAACAGAAAAACAAAACCACAACCCGAGAGAGTAGTATGTTGTTCTCTTGTCAACCAACGACCACTTGTAATCATCACCGGTAAATGGGTTATATGCCTCAAAACACGAGCCAATCAAGGTATCTATCGAATTTTGTTGTTGTTGATTACTTATTTAATATATTGTTCTGTCTATTTGCGACCAATCACAAAGACATCATTTTTGCCATTCAAATCAACTTTATTTGCGCATCGAGTCGCATTCAATTCAATCGTTCATCATCATCACTATGTATTTGTTTTTTTAAAATCAACATATTTAAATGTCATTTATTAATAATTTTTCTTGTCATTAGCACATTGCAACAATTATTTCAAATTATCGCCCTTCAATTCTGTAAATCTCACAATGAAACTTAAAATCTGTCACTTTAATCAAAATGCGAAATCAACAATTCGAGCCGAGTTGAATCTATTTTATCCAAACCTGAGCGGGTTCACAGTTGAGTATGCTGAAGGTGACTCAGTGGTGGGGTTGACCTTCCAGTGGACTCAAATACGACAATTTGTCTGCTATGAAAACGATCGTAATCGGATGACATTTGTGTTCAAGCCAAACAGTCGGTGCACTGCTCTGCACACTAACATTGAGCTCATCGTAGAGTCTGTCACATTGGATGACATTTTCGATTGTGATTTGATTATAGCTAATTTAAAGAAATGGGGATACATAAAGTATAATTCTCATTTGGATTGTCAATTCGTTTACACAAATGGATCTATACAATATAATGTGTAATTTGAGTACAGTAAAGTGCCTATAATTCGAAATTTTTTGCTGTCAACTTTTGATTTTGATTTCGAATTACGAATTATGGGGTAGGCTATTTTAACTTAAACTGTACATTTTAAGTTAAAATAGCCTGATAAAATATCATATTTTGCTCAATCAGTCACGGTTTTTATAATGGACTATGTTGAAATTCAATAAGGACTATCAAAAAATTAAAAATATACAAATTGAAATGACGGCCGGCGAAGAGTCGTTAACCGCCTTAGGTCGCAGGGCCAGTCCACGGATTTTGTAGAAGAGGGGACCCTTACGCAGTTTTTCATTTTCATTAATTTTATTTCGAATTAACCCTTTAAAATCATTTCGAAATACGAATTATGGGAGATTTTTCGATTTATAAGCACCTTTTGTACAGTAATAGGTACCGAGATATAGGACTTTTGACTATTTTTGTTACGAATTACGAATTATAGGAACATTCGAATTAAGGGAGGCACGAATTATGGGCACTTTACTGTACTTTTTTTTAAATAAATTTTTATCTATTACTCACGCGCTAGACGTTCTACTCAGGAAGACAATTTCAATCTCAATCGATTGGAATTTGGATTTGGATCATTTCAGGAAGCAATTACATTTTCAATGCATCGGTAATTAATGGAATTTCACAGAAATCCTTTACTGCTCAATTGATTCCATTCCAAAAACGTTTTGATTGTTATAAAAAAATCATTTTTATTGACTCACGAAACCCCAATAGATATATATCTCTTATCTATACATTTTTGCGGCCAAACCGACACTAAATGATGTGTTACCAGACTACAAAACAAATGACATTTTACAGTAAGTAAATTGAGTTTGAAATTAGTACAATTTGAAGGTGACTTTTGATTTTTGAATTGAATTGAATAGATCTATGACATTTATGATGTTATGTGTACTTTATTTAGATATTAGTCTGTCGCCAATTGACAGAATTACAACTAGTCAATAAATAGATAAATGTAAATGCACAAAAAGAAATGTGGAAAGGTACACAATTGTCATGTTACCTCATCTCACATTGATTTGCTTCCAATGAAATGTTTGTTTGTTGAATTCAAATTAAAATTTAAGCAGAATAATGTGCATTGTGGCACATTCTTTCGCAGCAAACAACAAACAAAACAGAACAATTTTTGCCACATTTTGTGCACATGCACTCGTTCTATCAAAATCCTGAAGAAATGGAAAGTCGTATGACCAACAGGACGAAATATTCCATTTGGTTATTTTGCTTTAATCACTCTCCACTGCAAAAGTCGTTTTGCAATTGACAGTAGTTATAGTAGTAGCTCTATAGCTCTATAGCAACTCTATAGTAGACAGGGCCGTTCCGAGCAAATTTGGCGCCTGTGAGACGAAATTCAAGATGACGCCTAATTTTTCTACAAAGCGCCTATTTTTAGTTACCGTGCGCTTCCTCAAATGTACAAGAGTTTAATGAGAGTCAACCGCTCGGTGTCGAGTCTAATCGCCGATTAGTAATCGGAAAGGGAAGAAGAGAGACAGAACGTATGTGTTACATTGAAGGAGGTGCATTCGCAGACATGCAATGCAACTCGTGAGAGAGAAAAGGATATACAGCGTAAACGAGTAAAAGGGGAGCATCGGGTGATGCGACTGTAAATGACCTTTACACATGTAATCATTATCATGATTTCAGTTTGCTATAAAATGTGGTTTTTATTAAAAACATGGCATAATAATATTATCATTGAGATTATATATTATAATCTCATATACAATTATATGAAATTTTATAAATTGATTATTTAAAATAAGGCAACGTTTTATGCAAGAAAGGACAATTAATTAACCCCTACAGGGTTGCGCGTAGCAATAATAAGTTTGGTTCGAAATTGGTCAATTCAAATTGCTTTCCACTCGATCTTTTGATGCCATAAGGCCAACGACAATCTCTTAAATGTCCTGAAGAATAGAATTCAATTTGCATCAACTTTTTACAAGCTTGGAAAGGTTCAACCAAATGTTGTCAACAGGAACTCCTTTTGCTTGTGCTCCGGTAGTGGGTTATGCTGCTGTTCCGATCACAAATAATTAACGTTACATTTTGTATTTTTTTATTTAGAGGCTTTCTCCGTACTTTTAGCAATCAATAGTCTTTCGCTTTCTTATCACAAAACACGTCATTCAGTCCGAAAGTGACACTCATAAAGAGGGGCTATCTCATGTTCCTCGTTGCCCACCAATGTCTGCAAACAAATTTGTCATTAATGAGTCATATCCCCCAATGCACACAAATGTGAATGAGAGTATAACCCACATGTTAACATAGTGTTGTTGATATTTTTGCATCAGCACATTTTGAATTGATTTCTTTAAATTTTGTCTTTGAAAAATCTCTAAATTATATTTTACTGTGAATTTAAAATATTATTTTTTGAAAATGTCTAAATCAAAGAAGTTAACTCTCGACGACTACATCCTTAAAAGTGGCATCTACATCAAAATCGGTGAAGGAAAGTGTACGACTGTGATGTGCAATGAGTGTGAACATATTTTCGAAAGTAAACGTTTACAGAAATGTGACCTCGAACGCCACAAACTATCCAACAAGCACCGAAACCTATCCAAGGTAACTGCTGTATCAGGTTTATCGAAACAACAAGCAAGTCATCGTGACAAACTGCTAGCAAACAATGATTTCATCAAGCCAGACGGTCAACTCATCAGGTGCATCTACTGTGAAGACAGTTTGCCATTTGAACATTCAAAAATAGTTCAACATGGAAAATCGAATCAACACGATCTCAACAAAAGGGCAGTTCAAACATTTGGACATCACAATACCACTGCTGTATCCATGATTCGTGAGACTAAGAAACACGAAGAAATATTGATTTCATCGCAAATCGAGTTCTACAAAGGTCGGTGTGAGCAAGGTGAATTGTTCTGCAATGTTTGCTCTCGAAAATTTGAGGTCAAACCTGAAACTCTGCGCCAATCTGTGGACAAACACTTGAGATCTGACACTCACATCAAAGAATTGACCAGACAAGCTCAAGAATTTCCAAATGATGGGAAACGAAATAGACTTCCTACTGGTGAGAAGAAGATTAAATCTCGACTATACACCGAACAAGATAAAAAAGATGCTGCTCAAGCCCTGATCGAAACAGGCAAATCTTATTACTCTGTGGAAACAGACTCGGATCGATTGATGGTTGCGACAATAGGCCGCGTTCCTTCTCGAACAGTCATTCATGATGGGGTGAATCTGCTTTTTGATGGTAAGTTAATTTAGTGTCTAATCTTTTACCTATCATTTTGTATGTCCAATTTGAGATTCTTCAGTGTTTATTCTTATCTGTACTCTTTCATCCGTCTATCTTTTTTGTCTATCTGCAAACTTTTTATATATTCTTTAAAACCCATTTACACTAAAATGTTCAAATTAGACATATACTCAGTGAAACATTGGATAACCGAATATTAACTAATTGAATTAATTAACACACACTTCAGCTAGTCCAGAAACAGAAACAAAACCTTTTGGAATGCACAAAATTTAATTTTAATAATTGTACTGATAGAGGAATAATTCTAAATTGCACAAGTCAAAGAAAAAACATTTATATGAGACACAAATGGCCCCAATAATTTCCGTTTCTCAAAGCAATATTTGTTGTTTAATATTTTCACGATTGATTGTACCATAAGCATTTCAAAATAGATCAGGTATGTATGTACAAGTTATGATTTTTCAATTCAAGTATTTAAATATATAAATTTATGAAGTTTGACAGAATTGCATTTACAAAATCAAAGTAAATGAGTATACAGAAAAAACAGCACGTCTGAATACAACTGTGAATTTCACATTACGAATGAAGAGATATACATTGAAAAATTAGCACTTGATGTTAGTGAGCTCCAGGTTATGATATAATGGTAAGAGCCCTCACAAATGGTACGATGACTCTATTCCTAAAAACAACATTTCAGAATGTATAGCGTGAATTGTGATTGATGATTTGTTTCACGATCACTTAAAAAACAAATAATAATCTGTTTGCTTCACTGCACGTCATTTTTGTTCAGTTGGATCAGTAAAGCTATTTTCGATAAATAAATAATCAAGTTAAGCATCTTTTCTGACTAGTTGCTTATTCTAAATCGCATGTTTCGATCGTTAACAGTCTGTGGAATCATTTTTTGTGTTCAAAATTTCTTAAAAATACATTGCTGTTTTAAAATAAAGCTTTAAAATAAAAATAACAAATAAAAAATGGAAAACCAAATGATCGATTATCTGAACATCTTAAATCTTATTGAACAACATCAGTCCAAACACTCTAAATATATCTTAATATCTAAATCTAAATATATATAACTTAATTGAATTTATTTATTACGGTTTCGTTGGAATTCAGTTTTCAAAAATGGAAACTCCAAAACTTAAATGGTTATTTGTGTGGCACACGCGCGTTCTGTTCGATCTGCCTGTTGCGAGTTTGACTCGTGACAATTTGGTGAAATAAAATTTTTTAACATCGTTTCAGGAATCAAGTTTATCACTCTGTTTATCAAAAAAGTCTCACAGCCAATTATAGTCAATTGCATGAAAATGCTCGATACAAACACTCACAAGGAGCTAGTGCGTCGGCACTTTCCATACTGGTCCCAAACACACCCAACTCCAACACCAACCACCACTCACACCTGACACACCTCTCATTAGATCTTCATATACTCATGGACAATGAGTCATGTACTTGCGTGATCTATTATATTATTCATTTGGTATATTGAGACAATATCTCGAAACATCATCCGAAAACCTTCCATTTACAAGCAAATTTCCCGCATGAAACCAACATATGGGTTTATTGAGTAATCGAAGATTAAGCAACAAAATAAATTAAAACATAATAAAAACAATAAGAATTCTTTAAACATTTTGGAAAATGAACCAGTTGAGGTCTTGAAATTGTTTAAATTTGTTTGGCAAAGTAATGTACCGATTTTTGATAAATAAATAAAATTCTCAATAAATTTTTAATGTTAATTATTTTCCGTTTTCTATTATTCGTTGTTCTTATTCTGCTTTTATGGTGGATTTTTTTTTGTTTGAATATTATGTATTTTACTTTCATAATTTAGAAATCTGCGAAGAAAAGCACGGAACTTTACTTGGGCGCGATCTCTACTTAATGGTTGACGAAACACGAGACAATCGCAAACCAATTGGAGCAGTTTACATTGGTTGTCTTGACGAGTCAAACTTTCGCCATCCAATCATTGCTAAGAAAATGACCAAATGCAGTGGGGAAGAAGTCGTTAAATTGATCAATGATGCATTTGCTCGTGTCTGGCCTGGTGGAAATGTGCCATTCGATCGATTCAAAGTATTGGTGTCTGACGGGGCGCATTATATGAAGAAAGCTGGAAAATTAATGAAAAACATAATTCCAGAGATTATTCATGTAACTTGCGTAACCCACGGGCTTCACTTGGTCGCAGAAGAAATTCGAAAATGTTTTCCGGACTTGGACAAGTTTATGGGCTTATTAAAATGTGTCATGTGCAACAGTGATCAACGGACCGACATGTTCTGTAATGCATCAAATGAAGTTCCATCAATGCAACTGTTGGAACACATTGCACCTGACGTCGAGCTTGATATTGATGCATTGTTAGAAAATCCAACTGACCCACAATGGGAGAATATTTTGGATTCTGACAATGACATTTGGCGAATTATTTTTTGGTCAAATTCTATTTGAAGATGGCGCCAATTTACTCAATGAATCGACCGACGAATGTGCTGGGCCATTGCCCCCTCATCCTGTATACACTCGCTTTGGAACGTGGCTAGTTTGCGTCAACTTCTACCATCATTACTGGATTAGAGTTTCTAATTTCATTGCACAATTAGTCGCCCCCAAAATGTCAAATCAGACGAAAACGGAAATTTCAAGAATTCAAAAACTGAAAAAATTGTTTGTAGAAAAATGTAACGGTTTCAAAAAACCAAATCGATTATATTTATAAAAATTTTAGATTAATTCCAGTGTATATCAACATGTTAGAAAAGGATAGACTCACTGTGACACAAACCGAGGAAATTATTGTAAAAGTGCAGAAATATCTTGACAAAGCAGCCCAATCGAATGGAGTTGGTTCAAACTCGTCTGGTGTGAACGCCTCACTGAAATTTGCCGCAGTTTTAAAGAAAAACTCAGGTTTGAGACTATTGCTCAATTTTGCAAAGCGAAATCAACTCTACAACTATTGCCCAACAAATTCCATGTTAATTGAACGATTCTTCAAACTCTACAAGCAGCAAAGCAACAGACGCAAGCATCGACCGTTTTCATGGCAAAACAAAGAGAAACTTGTTCTTATTGCTGAGAACATACGAGCACCATTTGGATTAAATGAAAAGGTAACATTTACACTAAAAATTCACTTTTTAACATTATATTTTATTTTTCTAGCAAGCTAAACGAAAAGAGAATTTCTTCTTGAGTCCAAGCTCGAAAAAGCAAAAGAAAAAATTGAAAATATTTGTTAATAATTTTATTTTCTTCATTATCGAAAAAGAAAACCAATTGTCAAGACTTTTGGGCAGTTGTCTGTATTCAAGTAGACATTTAAGTTAATTAATATTTTTTAAAAATCAATTATTATATTAAAATAGAATATTTTTTTGTAAATAGTATTCGTCTTATGTTTAATTATGTTACTTATGTTTGTTATTTATGTAATTTTGCAATTATATTATTTTTAGTATCAAATTGTTTAATTTATTTTGTTTCGGTTAAATGTTTTTTGCGTTAAATAAATTTTCGTCTAATTTTTGTTTATTGAGTTTGATTTACTTTGTTAAATTTATTTTGGTAAAAATAACATTTGTTTGTCTTTTTTTGCCAGTCTGTTCATAGTCATATATGAGTCATTTGTTAACAGACATATTGGTGGGCAACGAGGGACATGAGATAGCCCCTCTTAATGAGTGTCATTTTCAGATTGAATGACGCGTTTTGTGATAAGAAAACGAAAGACTATTGATTGCTAAAAGTACGGAGAGAGCCTCTAAAGAAAAAAATACAAAATGTAACGTTACAAATAACGCATTCATTTTTTTGGTTTATGCAGAGATAATTTGGTGATACTTGGAAATGTTTCAGGCGGGTTTAGATATAGTTGAGCACATTTGGTTGGAAAATTTTCCCAATGTATACAAATAAAGACTTTCAAGTGAACGGAAGCAATCAAGTTTTGTCACACCTTCAAGCACATTATGGCAAATCGTAACATTCAAATAACGATCAATTGTGGCAATTTAGCAAGACTTTTAAGTCTGTCAATAAAATCTTTCATGTAAGTTGTGATATGAGCCGAACTGACGATGCCTGTGAAATGATCACAATATTTGGATAATAAAAAGTTGGGAAGGTATATTCGAGATAATCCAAATTACCACTTGACCACTTTACGAGCAATGCAAGGTGAGATTTGCACAAATGCGCCTTCGTCTTTTTTTCTAAGCAAAAAAATTATTTATTCTAATCTTGATCTTGTTAATGTTCAATCTTGTTGTGTGTGCGCGCGCATCAAAAGACGGATAACGTATAAATGAACAGAAAAAGTTGACAAATTCAGTCTCAAGTCATTCATTCGGTAAGATCTATCGATTGATTAAATTGTCCAACTTTAAACACGAACGAAAAATTTTCGTCGCAACGTTTTTGCGATTGCACTTTGTGACGATCGTCACTTCCTCTCAGCCGATAAAGCCGAACGCTAATAAAAAACCAACTCGGCGGCGAGGGGAAATCGCTTTTATGACATACTCTAACTGTCACAGAAAACGTTCGTTATATTAGACCTTTTAGCCTCGCTCGAAATGATATGATGAAAAGTGATTTTGATTTGAGTCGAGCACAAGAGCACAATTAATGCAAATCTCAGCATTGTATTATCACAAATTCAATGTTTTCGATCTCCTCTCGAAAGCTTGAGATGAGAACTCATGAGATTAATAAACACACACACACACGTTGTCTCATGTTAGCCTATCTTTCTATCGTGTTCAGGCTATTCTCTCTCTCTCTCTCTTTCATCTCTCCCTCTTATGACTGTGTCTGTCTTGCTGTAGTGAAATGCCCAAGGCACACTACAGTAAATCGAAACAACGCCAATCTATCTTGTTCATTCTGAACACAAACACCTTCTCGGTTAGGCATCCCCAAGTGTCCGGTCATACGGTATTTAATAATTATTTAAGCAGCAGAGTTTCACTACTAAAAACTTTTGTCTCTGTCCCGATTACTACAACCTAGTATCACCTTCATCCGCTCATCACTCTACTTCCGTTTGAAAATAACCAATTCACACACGGTGGTTCGTGAAGTGGCTAACTTTCGACTTATGTCGCTCACTTCCCGCTTCATCATAAGTGGAATTAACTATTATTCAATGGTTCGCGTGGTCTGGAAACCCAACTCAGACTCAACCTTTCAGTACGTGTCCCGTGTCCAGTGACATGTGTCAACCTGTGCCTAATTTATAAATAACTATCTTCACTCTCCGTGCTCCGTTCTACATTTCCTCTTCAATTGAACATTTCCCAACTCGCTCATCGTGTCACCTATTTTGAACTTTGCACTTCTTTCTACCTGAACAAGGCTCATCTCGTACTCGTTCAGCGACCAACTCGCACACAACGCTCAACGTTCTCCCATTCTTCTCAACTTTATTCTACCCTAATCAAGTAAATTCAACTTTAACCTTTGCCCCTTTGCCAGTCCCCGTTTATCAACAGCAACTCAAAATATTAATCATCATCGCAAATCCTTTTTTTTCTTTTGTTCTTCTTCCTTATTTTATCAATAATCAATAAATCATTCAAAAATACAGTTTTTATCGTTTCAACTGTTGCTCTTCTTTGTGCTCCAGAGAGTTTGCCCGATTATTAAAATTTCAAATTTTTTTAACTCAATGGCCATCAACTTGAACATCAACTTAATGAACGAATGAAGTGTCAAAATTTCCGAATTTGCTATTATGAAGTCTAAACATTCAAAAAGGTAAGTCAAATTAGTTAATGTGCATATATGTTAAAAATGCATGTAACAAATAAATATTTAGTTTAAAATAAGACATTCCTTATCCAACCAAAAAAAATCGCTATACGTGCCTTTCACATTGCATTATTAGTCTTTTGCGCCAAAAACACATAAAACCCGAGTTTGCCATAGACTCTGGGAACCAGAGCCAAACAATGAAAGCATGACTTACAGGTGATGAAAATACTGATATGATTATCTGATTAAGTAAATTATCCGTTAATTGTTCAGATAACTAACTGAACACACTGCTAGTTTTTATAGACTTATAATTAATCGTCCAATAAAGTTTGTAATTTTTTCCCCGATAAATTTCAGTTTGTTTCCCGATAGAAAATAGTTAACCCCTTCCAGTCGCAGGACATAAAAATGCGACCGCTAGAGCTTTTTTTATTTCTGACACAGAAAGGGTTAATAGGAAATCCAAATTCAAATTGATTGCTAGTTCCCAATTGTTGTGTAGTTATCTCTCTTTAAAGTTTTTATTGGTCCTTTTACAACTTTTATCGGACGATTAATTATAAGGCGTTTTTAAATTTTAAATTTTCAGCTTCATCTGGTTACTGCGAAAAGATCAAAGTCAAGCTCGGACTCACACTAAATATGCATTGCAGACATAAAAACAAGCTTCACAAGCAACGGGACAATAGCAGTAAGAAAAGGACAGTTTTGTCTTTCTCTATTTTACTACCTAACACCCTAACAAAAACCCAATCCTACACGACACTTAACCAGCCTAACACCAAACCAAAACCCAATCTTATCCATGCGCTTAAACATTAAATTGTTGAACAAATTCTCACATTGTTGCACTCATTGTTGGATACACAGGAAAATGGCTTGACCCTCAAACTGAAGAATGACTTAGGTGAATGGCAGGTATATCTAAAACACAACTTTTGCAACTTTTGAGAACGATATGCACAAATTCACTTTATTTTAAGTATCTCTGCCAATTTTCATCCCAATAGATCCAGAAACCGCGGAGGAGTTGCAAGGACAAAAACGGCCAAAAGTCAAGGGTTAGTGCTTCACTCACGTTCAGACAATTTTGTAAAAATTAGTAGGTAGATGAATTGAAACAAAATTTAAAGTTGCATGACTTTTTAACGCATAAAAAGCTCATGAACTCATTTTAGGATTGGCTGGGCAAGCACCTATTTCAACATTTTTCTCCATTTTAGTGACAAACCGTTATCCTGTAACCTGTGTACGAACAAATACATTCGTCCAAAAAATCTTGAAAATCATTACATGCTTGTTCATCGTGAATATGAGCAAAACAATGAACAAGTAAGGGAAATAAACGAAATTCTTGAAGCAGATCTAAGTGTGCCATTAGAAATTCTAAATCAAACACAAAACAATCAAATAACAGAGCATGATAAACCAGAAAATCTGGTTTCGAACGAAATTTTGCCTCACAAACATTTATTTCAATGTTCAAGATGCGACCAATTCTCAGATTCGTGTTACCGTCAACTAGTCGGCCACAACTTGTCTGAGCATAGTGAAAGCAAACCTGAGTTTGCCATCAAATGTCTCGCCTGTCATCGATTGTTTAATACCGAGTCATTCTACAATGAACACCAGTGCTTGTTGAGTGGATCACTAAAAACCAAATTTTATAAATGTGAATTTGGTTGCGGCAAATGGTATGCTGGACTGTCTTTCCTGAGTCGACATCATAGCAAACATTGGCGAAAGAATATTTTGGCTACAAATCTTCAAAATAAACCAAAAACAGACATTTCTGTTGCTGTTGCTTCGAATAAGTTGCAAGTATTACCTTTAAAACCAACCATTCCAAAATCGATTAAAATTCACACCCCAAAAACATCGCTTTTTTGTCCACAATCTGCCCACAGGCACGAAAGCATCAGATCTTGCAGAATTGTTCAATAAACTTCCTCAAATCACTAGCTCGATTCAGCTCGATTTAATTCGATCCAAGCATAATCACGACCAACTGTGTGGTATGCTCACTTTTGCTGATGTATCCTCACTAATGCGTAAAATTTACGGTAAATTCATCACATTGTCGAAACAAATCGACTTCAATGGCACTACAATACGATTGAGCAAAAAATCCATGAACATCAGAAAGAATTCAAAATCTTAATTGTGCATTCCAGATTCTTCCAAATCGGCAAGTTCAACAGCAATTCCTTTCAACATTCCTTTGCTTCAAAATCCAAACAACTCTAGTCAACAAGTTATTAGATCAACATCATCTGCCAATCGTCTTGAACCAGGTTCAACATTTTTAAATCAATTTATTCCCAAAACTGTATCTGCCGGTCCATTAACTTCAGTATCTGAAAATCTTATGACTGAAACTGTGACTATGAATCTTGAACCTGAAACATCACATGTTGAGAATCTTATGCTCAAAACATGCGTCTCGAACATGCCAAAATACAAACTTTACGTGAGTGGACTCAACCAACAAACCAAAGCATCGGAGCTGAAAACCCATCTTTCAGCGCATGCTCAAGTAGAGAAAGTAAAAATTGCTGAATTTCACAAAACTCGTGGCGTTTACTTTGGTGTTGCGACATTCGACAACATATCACAAATGAACAAGTGTTTAAAGAGCTCCAATCAACGCCACTTTCATGGAAATATCATTAGCTTGTCAAAGGAGCTACCAATTTAATCTATTTAAAAAATTGTGAGTTGATCAGATATTCATTATTTTAGTAATGATATAATACTACGTATGCCTTTACTGGGTATGTAAAATCAAAAATTTCTGCAACCAAAATTTATTTATTTACCTCACTTACACACCGAACATAATCACAATTGTTTCACTAATCACTTAATTAAACTTCAATTGAACCCCTCGAGAGTTTATCATTTATCATTATCATTTAGTGCACATTCATAATCTTGAATAAAAAATCTAAAAAACAGCAAAATTTTTTTCTTGTTTTATTCAAGGTCATGAATGTTTTATCAGGATATTAATATATCAAAAATAACAATAGTATCGATAGTCGTGAATTATACAGAGCGAATACAGCACTGTGAGTACATGTGACTTTCGAGGACAAACTTCAACTGTGAGGAAATGCATGAAAGTCGCAAATCAAACTAATTTTAATGGCAATATGATTGCATTCATGAAGAGTCTGCCAAATATTCATATTTCTTAGAAACATTACATTAGGGCAAGTAATGTACAAATTGTAAATATGTAAGTATGTGCATTTTCGAAAAAAGACATAAACAAACATCGTGTAACCCTTTAACAGTTTAAAAAAACTTGAATTTTACACATTCAGGATCGATTGCAAGACGTAAACAGATCGCTATTTCAAAACTATTTCCCCTGAACTATATTTATTCGTACGCTTTGTACGATGCTCTGGAAACCGAAAAATGGCATCTGGTTATTTTTTTCTAAAATTATGCTAAACAAATCACATACTAATTTGCTAGAATGTTTTTTTTCATTTTTTTACCTAGGGCCATTTCACTGTGTCAGAGAAACTGATTCGAATGGATCAAATCAACTATCTCAATCTCGTCATGGTTGTAAAACAGCAAAAACATCTATTCTATTGTAGAATGTACTTGTAAGCGGTTTCTGGTACATGACTCCCCTGATCAACATAGTGCAGAACCAGAAACAAGCAGAAATGAGTGTCATCAACATCGTGATTCAACGCCCACAAATGTTACAAATCAGAATATAATATCATCAGCAGTAACTCCACCTAAACACACGAAAAGTGATTGTCTCACAAACTGTTAGCCACAAGCTCTTTTAGTTCATTTATGTAATTCCGTGCACAATCTTCAATAAAGTCTTAAAATGACCCAAAACAACCTAACAGTATACGCGACCTTACCTCGTAAACAGGACAACGTTGTTCTTTGCACCTGATTTGTTCCACATCCCTCTTCCTTTGACCTGATAACTTGCAAACATCTCTATGTTTGGACGCTATTCAATTCCATGATCTTGATGATGGCGTTCTTGGATCAAAGATAACTTTTTTGCTTTTAAGTTCATGCGATTGATTTGGTTCGTTGGTTGTTCCTTGTTTTTGTCCTAATTGAAAATGAAGTCTGGATCAGAATTTAAAAAAAATAGTCAAATCTTAACCCTTTAACGCCGGTGAGCCCATTTTTGTCGGGATTTTTTTACTTGATTATCAGGGCAAAAACATTAATATAAATTGAATATTTTGACTTAGAAATCCATAGAAGCCAAAATAATTGAATTTAAGCATCTGGGACAAAAAAAGTCCTAACAGGCGTGAAAGGGCACCAAGGCAAAAGAAACCAAATCTGGCATTAACACATTTGCGTGTTTCTTGGCTTAATATAGTAGTTTAAATTGAACTTTAACTGAACAAATGTAACAGTTTCACCAGTATATTTGATCAAATTATAAATTCATTAAAAAAAATACATAACATAATTAAACACGATATCACACAATTATAATTACAACTTTATACTAATAAATGCTTCTTATCATATGCTTACCTATATCTCCTGTATCATTGTGGTGAAAGTCATAAAAACAATTTCGCTTCGAATCGAGACACAGAAATACTTTGCAGTAATTACATTTCCATGTGTTTTCCATTTTCACCAAACAATTGCTGTTAACACTATTTTTGGGCTAATTTTCAAAGTTCAAAGTTGTCACATCAAATCGCAAGTACTATATATTTTTAATTTCATAAAAAGTACGGCGCCCTTCAAAATTCATAAATTACAAAATCAAAATCTGTAGGTTTCGACAATTTGTATTTGTATAATAGATATAATTTAGTTTTATTAATTAATTAAATACAAGCTAATGAGAATGATTAATAATTGCATTTAAACTAACAAATAAATGTAAATGTTTGTTCGTTCATAATTCATAATTCAAATGTTAACTTTTTTTAGGTAATTTAATTATTCAAAGTATTCAATGTAGCAATATCCAATGAATCAACCTCAATCAATATCGAATCAAACAACAACAGCAACTGCAAAGTTTCCTCATTTAACCGTCATCTCAGCGTCAATCTTTGTCTTATCTCGTAATTCTTTAATTATCTCATAATCCTTTTTTCTTCGTCATTCCTTTTTAAATTGATTTTCATTTCTAGTTTGAATAATAATACCTGCAAACGCAGGGGAAAAAAAGTACTTTGATTCATTCCAATTTACAGCTGATCCCAATAATATCTAGCTAAGGTTTTTTGTTTGTTTCGAGTTTACCTGCGCAGACTTGTACTAACTAAATTCAGGCTAAATAACCTTCAACCTGATGCAAACACATAAAAAAGCAGAGTTGCCAAACTTTTTTATGACAAACGGCTCGGCCTGAGAGACACGACACTTCAATGGCCAACGCATAAGATCAAAGGCGAATTTCACTAATGGATGGGGTGATTCAAAGGAAAATGCTGATATTATTAAATGAATTGAATTCCAATAGCACCTTTCACTGCGTCAGGCCATAAAGGACTTACACTTCGAGGCATCGGAGACTAACCGCCCTGGTTGTCGTTATCATATATATATATACATTGTATGCAACCGAGAGGTTGCAGTCCAGTGTGCATGCCTGTGGTCGTTAAATTGGCCGGTCAAAGGTAATTAATTAATGGAATGATTGGCACCATCGAGTGCAACACCGGACGCATCGCTAGTTAAAAAGAATTTCATCATCTAAATTCATCTCATTCTTTATCATCGCTTACGTTCTATTTACTTTCTGGTGATATATATATATAATATTCTATTTGATTTTTTTTGAAAAAAGGATGAAATAATATAATAATTATGAAAGACAATCTATTTAGAGGAGCTCATTTTTGAAAAAAGGCGAAACTAATCCGAAAATGCTATATAATATTAATTTTTCTGTGTAATTGAGCCTAAATTTAGAAGTAGAAGAAATAAAATGATAAGTTTATAAACCCCCGTTTAAGTTGATAATTGAGCACCAAAGGGGTTGCATTTAGTTTCTCATTAAGAACATTAGCCATTCACTTATGAATGAGTCTGGCTCGGGGAGGTACAGCGCCGTTCCGCCCCAAAGAACACCGGGAGCACGTGCGCGAGGCGCCAAACTGGTCAAGGCGCAAAATCCGGGTCGGTGGAGCAAATTGGTGGCCCGTAATCAAAAACAGGGGCGCAAAAATACTAGGTGCGGAGGGCGCAAGTTGACCATGGAACGGCACTGGGGAGGTTCTCTCATGCACACTACTGCGCATGCATCATTTTTTCATTTTCATTTTCACTTTCTCTCTCTCTCTCTCTCTCTCTCTCTCTCTCTCTCTCTCTCTCTCTCTCTCTCTCTCTCTCTCTCTCTCACTCACTCTCACGCGTCTACGACAGCTCACATTGGTCGACAGTGAGGGTCGACCCTCACTTCGACGTCGCTTCTTCGAATGCATGGCGCGACTTGTCCGACCAACTAGTTCAGTCGTAACTCATCTCCCCTCACGAGTTGGTCACACGCAAACTATTCCGCGATTGAAAATTTTTTCCTTGTGTGTGTGTGTGTGTGTGTGTGCTTCGTTCTTCGTCTTGTTCGTTTTTTATTGCGCTTAAAAATGCCAGACTCGAGACATTTTTACCCAAGCCAGCCTCGGGTCTCGCGATACCCACAAGCAGACATACCCCACTCTCAACCAATGAGCGCACAAGCATCGGCCTATGCAGGCAAAGTTCAGCCCCAACAACAAAAGCCCGTGCACGATTTGGGACACTTTATCGGTCTGTTTCAACTTTTTCAAAATTTGAAACAGAATATAGAGGCCGATCATCGCTCCATTCAGCAACAGATGAACCAGCTGACCTCTGACCTCCAAGCGAAGATGCACTCTCATTTGTCTGAAATTGATAAGATTTTTGTGGCTCTGTCTGCATACTTGCCCGTTTTGAGAGAGGGCGAACGGGAGATGGAGTCGGTGGAACAGTTGAGGGAAAGATTTTGTGAGAAAAATCTTCCGATGCAGAATCAACACCTGAGTCAACAGCAGAATAGACAACAACCACCTCAACACCAACAGATGCGACAATATCATAAGTAAGTAGATTAATTATTACAAATATATTATACAAGAGGTATATATTTTTGTGCAAGGTTAGGTGCCATGTAGGATTAGGTTTTGGTTATGCATTAGGTAAGTTAGGTGGGGTGTAGGATTGGGTTTTGGTTAGGCGTTTGGTAGGTTAGGTGATGTGTAGAATTGAGTTTAGGTTAAGTGTTAGGTAAGGTTGTTGGCTCCTTCTGCTTTCTTCTGAAATGTAGGATTAGTTTTTGGTTAAGTAAAGTTTGGTTATTTGTTGTGTAGGATTTAGGCTTTAGGTTATTTAAATTACATTTAAATCCAAAATTATATTACTATTGCAAATTCATGTAAGAATCTTCAACACTATTGCAAAAATCTATATTGTAGAAATCTATTATTTGCTATTGCAAAAAAATACCAGCACATTATTCAATGCTTGCCGTTTACCACACAACTTTAAACTGATTTTGTGTTAATATAAAATTTATTTTTATCAATAGATTGAAGGACACAACTAAAGATGCGCAAATTCAGATGGCAAGTTCTTCTTCTTCTAATGTTAAGGTTTCAAAAAATCCGATACACATTTCACGTTATAATTCTCGATCTAATTCTAATTTCAATCAAAAGTAAGTACTCTTTTTCAATGTGTTTTTATATTAACAAATATTTTCTATATTTCTATATATAAAGGAATGCCAAAGAAAACTCACTGGAGCGTAAAATTCCTTTGGCCAAAAGTAAAGTTTTACCAAAAACCAAGAATTCAATTACGCACGAGTTGCCTAGTCGAACTCGAACCAAATCGAAAAAATGGGAAAATGTACGAGAATTTGGATTTTTAATTTCAATTGATAAATTACTTTTTAACTATTTGTATATATTTTTTATAATTTTAAATTATATATAGACAACAACCCGAGATAGTCGAGCTTGAGGAAGAGTCAACAGGCGATGAATTTGAATTGACAACAAAAATGGATTCTCAAACTGCATCATCTGTTTCAGGATCGTCTTCTGTGGAAAGCAATGGGTAAGTTTTAAGATTTTTTGGATGTCTTGATTGTTTTATAATAAATTACTTATCTATTAATAGGAAAATCAAAGATACTCGGCCCAAGAGTTCATTGAAGCGCAAATGTACGATCACTGAGTCTAAACAACGAAAACGGAAAGTTCGTTTCAATTTAGATTTTGATTATGGAAAAAATAAGTAAGTGAAAACTTTAGTTTTATTTCTATTTTTGATAATTATGTATTTTTGTATTTAAATAGGCGAATTGATGTCGAAAATTTCCAAGTAACCTCTGGCACAATCAGTCAAATTGATTGTAAATTTGAAAATCAATGTGTTGCAATTTCGGTCGCAGCCATCATTAAGGAATTTGTCTGTTCCCCATTGGATGAATGGAACACTGTCAAACATGTTGATTCGGTTGTCAAAGAGGGCGACCGACTTTACGGCCACATTTTGAATGGCCTCAAAACGGAATCGAACATTTATCTCGGCAGACGCCACATTCCAAGTGAGGTGAACAACATTTTTGGACAGGACTTTCGAATAAGCTTTCCGTCGGCATATTCGCGGGCCGGAAATATCTATCCCAACAAGAGCCATCTCGAGCCATTCCTCTAAGTGAAGCGTTGCAGGAATTTTTCACTGAATATTCCTCTGGCTGCACTGGAGCTCTTTTAGTTGCTCAGGCCTATGGAAGGGCAATTTTCAAACGAAATGATGATAACTTTGCTTCACCGAGATTCTTTCTGTTTGACAGTCATCCGTCGGTTTTCAGTAGCAAAGCTGTGCTGGTTGAATCGTCGAATCTCGACGAAATGATTGAAGCCATAATGAGTCGCTTTTCTGACGATGGAGATGATGACGGATATACACTCGATTATATTCGCGTGGAACAAAACTCGAAACTCGATTTACTCAAAGAATCCTTACCAGAATGCGAAAGTTTGACTAGCAGCAATTATACCGATTCTCTGATTTGTGACGATACTGTATTCAAAAATCAAGTTGTTTCTCAACCAAAGTCAGTCAAAGTGAATCCAAATTTGGCTCATCAGGATTCAATTTTCAACAATTATTCTGTTTGCGCAAAATGGCCAAATTGTGGCATTCTGTTTGGCAGCACAAATCAGTCCCACTATGCACACATGAATCAGTGTGTGGCCAACTGTGCCACCGCAGCCATTAAGAGCCGCTTTCACAGCCCTGCCGAATGGTTTCCTGAAACAATTGACCAGATTTTAGAATGTGGCGATGGGTACTATGGCGATTCAATTGCAGCGAACCGTATACCCAACGGTAAATTCCTTGAAGTGGGCCAACTCAACCAGGAAGTGCAAATGTTTGGTCACGACATTTTTGTCAATTCATTCGGTCATGGTGCTAAGGGTCTGGTTTGGAAGTACGGTAGTATTGTGAAATTAAAAGCTGCATTGCGAGAATTTGCTAAAAGTGACTACGATGCAGTGGTGATCATCACTCCGGGATTTGCACGAGCAGTGCTCAAGGACCAAGGGTCATTTTACCTGTTTGATCCACATCCGATTGCTCCTGATGGGAGTATGGCTGCAGTGAATGACCCATATCGTCCTGCTGCAGTATTTAAAAGTCAAAAAATCGACTTTATTTATGACATAATTTATGTTCATGCCGAAGCCAGTTCCGGTTGTGAAGACGATTTTAGACGTTCCTGCTTCGACATGGATTACATTGAAATTGTTGCATCTCCACAAGAATCTTGTCAAAAATCTTGTCTTGTTCCAAAACTTGCCGACTCAATTATGCCCAATCCGCTTGACTCTGATAGTGACACTGAAATTTGTGAAATGTCTGATCAATCTTCAGACGAGCATGCGCATCAAGAGCAATCTTATGCTGATGCTTATCAAGAGCGTCCAGTTGGAGCACAGAATCTTGAACCAGAAAGCCAGAGTCTTATTGAATCGGTGAATGCATCTATTCCTGTTGAAGTTCCATTTGAAATTCAAAATCTTGAACCAGAAAACCACGATCTTATTGAATCAGTGAATGCATCTGTTCCTGTTGAAATTTCATTTGGAACACAGAATCTTGAACCCGAAAATCAGAATCCTACTGCATCACTGAGTCCAACGGTCCCACCGGACAACATGATTTATGTTGATCCATTCAAATCACCAGCGTCCGTAATTCCGTTTAGTCCGTTTAGTCCACCCCAATTTGAAAGTTCAATTAGCGATTACGATTCTGATGCTTCGATCATTTATATGGGAAAATTTGAACGATTTAAAATCAGATGAATTTGGATGAAAATCTTTTGTGGACTAAATTACTAGACAAAATAAATCAAACTAAACACACACACACAATTAGAACAAAAATCATAAATATCCATCCAGGAATTGCTCTAAAAATAACCTAATATTATCATGACACAATGAATTAACAATGAAAATTTAGCTATTTTTTTATAAAATAAAAGCATTTATTTTTCATTCGAAACCCTATTATTAAAAATCAATCCACTTGTACCCGCGCAATCACTCGGTCATTATCATCTTTGGTTACTCGTAAACAAAAGATTTGTGTTGAATTTGTCTGATTGTGACTTATTTTTAATTACTATTTTGTACAGATTTCAAATCAAAACAAATCGGATCACTATGCTCTCGACTCTGACGACGACTATGATTCTTTGGGAAGGTCAAATCGTGGTGGTACTTTGGCTCCTCGTGGACGTAGATCGGGTCCCGCAAATGCTTCTTCGGTTACTCGTAAACAAAAGGTAATTATGCGTCCTTGTGCTTTGTTTTTTACTTGTTTTTTTTCATAGGCCCAAATATGTGGTTATACAGAACATTTCGGTTTGCCCTTGCATCACCACTTCACAAACTCTCGTCGACCAAAACTTCCTGTTAGTAAGATCTCGCGCTCTACTGCTTCGTTTGTTGGCAACAAAATAGTATGAATCTACAAAATATCTGAATATTGTTTAACTTATTTTGTTTTTATAAAGCGAGTTTTGTCTGGTTCAAAGCATTATTTGGCTTCGAAACGAATCGGCACTGCAAACTTTATGGTTGAACCTTTTTCCGGTAATTTTGCCGATAAGCAAAGTACATTTATTCCACAAAATTCAAGTCACTGTCACAATAACTTTCGTAGAATCTTTGACAAAGTATGCTCACTTCTGTTGTCAATGTTTAATTTTTGTCTATAATTTTTAGAATAATTTATTCGACTCTGTTGAGCAGTCCGAGTCTGGTGAACCTGTGGAACCGATCTCACATTCACATTTGCTTGATGATAAGTCTCCTGAATGTATGGATTTTCTACCTGACTCTTTGCGCACACCTTCATCGGTTTGTGATCCAATGTGTACCAGTCTGGTATTCACAAGCGTCACAGTCCAGAGGTAATACCCTCGCACTTGTGTCATTTATCTTACGTGATTTACTTCCATTTCCAAGTCTATAAACCAATTTGAGGCTAACGATGGACATCTTGCTGAACCACATTTCCAATCATTCAATCAGAAAGCTACGCAACGACAAACAGAACCTCCATTTCCAATTAAAGCACGTAGTATGTCTGGCGGAACCAATTACCTAAACAAGAAGGTAATCTTTTTTCTATTAGTTCTGAATTTAACTAATTTTTCAATCACGTTTGTTTTAGCCTATTGTTTACTCATCTGATTCGTTCAGTCAACCTCAGTCTTCTCGTAAAGGTTACTTGGAAAAGACAACAAACCACAAAGGCCACAACTCTGACACTGGTGTGTTTTGATTTTGAATAGTACAGGCAGACAAATTGTCATAAATGCACGACGGTGGTGTCTTCAACGTTTATTTGTTTTGCGCCAAAATAGTTTCGCGCTCAATCACACTTCACTTTGCTGTGATTGGCGCCAATTTGCACATATAAACACACAGCAAACTGTCACTGCCAACTTGGTGCTTTATTGCTGACTGTTCGTGTGTGCTTCAATGTTGGGATTTCAACTTAAGTTTGAAACTTGTTTGATGTATTTCGGTGATTTACTTGATCAATTTATCTTCTCACATACCAATCATGGAGGAATTCGACGATGATGCGACTATTACATCAACTGGCAATGGTGCAAAGGAGGAAATTTTTGAGTTGTCTCCGAAGCGTGTCAATGTATCTCTGATTGCAAATCCAAATCAGTCAACTCCGGTGCGTAATATTCAACCTGCCTACATTTTCCCGCCTGATTTATCTGAGTCTTCAATTGAGTCATGTGAGAATGACAATTACAACGAAGCGAACAATCCATTTGCAAATGAATCGTCACCCGTTTACTTTCATCAAAATGCTGAATCAATTCAGCTATCTTTTCAATCGTCTCAATCCGTCTCAAATGTTAATTCAAATCAATCATTTAATCAATCCCTGAATATTAGTGTTTCGTCTGTCTCTCGCAAGCATCGTGCTACCCAAGATGTCAGTCATTACGAACCAAATCACAAATACCCAAAAGTACAAATTGGTCGAAGCGAAACTATGCACAACTTGAATGTCCAATCTAACACTCGAACCACATTACAACGCAAGCCACTCGGAAATCTTCAATTAGAGGTAGGGATTCCAAACGAAGACTTCGAAGCTTCGAAGCTTCGAAGCTTCGGCCATTTTTTGGGAAATCAATTATTCGAAGCTTCGCTTCAAAATTCGAATATAGTGACATAGTTGTGAACAATTGGAAATGTGATCTTTTAGACTATTTTGAGAATCTTCAATTATCTCTAATTGAGAAAAAATATTTAAAAGTTCATTTTGAAAATGTTACTGGACCATAAATTGGAGGGATTAGATAAAATAGACTAAACACTCTGTTGGGAAAATTTCATTAATGCAATAATTAGTTAGTAAATTGATTCAAAACACAAAATTTCAATCAAATAAAATTGTGGGAAAATTTTGTTGAAGCTTCGAAGCTTCGAAGTTTGCGGTTAAGGCCCTTCGACTATTCGAAGTTTTGAAAAACCGAATAATTGGAAACCCTAATTAGAGACAAATCGAATGAGTTCACCTCCAAAACTTTATTTCTCACTCGAAAACAACAACAAAAACAATCAACTTATGCCAGTCCAATTTCCTCTTTCACAACTCTCGACTGTACCTTTGCAACCTCTGTGCCCTATAACCTCAAACCGCAAACGAATTTCGACATCGTTAATCAAAAATTCCACCAGTTCAAAACAAGCCAAAGTGGCAGAATCCCGTTTCAGCAAGCAGGCAATTACAGAGGTATTTTTTAAGCTTTGTGTATTTACTTCTCGATTGAACTTTTCCATCTTCTACCCAACAAGGCACCATCTTTTTCTCAGTGTCCAATTTATAAATAACATATTCTGCATGTGTGCCGTGTGCTGTTCATGTCAATTGGACTACAATCACCACAAAATCTTCTTTGTTCCACATTTATTTACTGTGCTAGTGCAAGTATTGCCATTTTGTTCATCAAATGTTCTTTTTGGTAAGTAGATTGCATTGCATTATTATTATGCTAAGTTAATGTTTGCATTTGCGTAACTTAATTGAGTAAAATTCGTGATATGCCGAGTATTAGGGTAAAAATATAAGTTGGAGGAATATTTTTTTAAAAATAATTACATATCATGATACATGTTATTCGTAAAAACTGCAATAATTCGTATAAATTATATTCATAAGTTATAAAATCAATCTGTAGAAGTAAATGTATTTATGAAACGTTACGATTTTAACTTATGTTTTGATAATTAGAGGAGCGAACAAACAAACTCACGCCGAGCGAGAGAGGTGTAAGTTTGTTTGTGAGCGACTATAATATCCGAGAGAAATTGAGAGAAAACGCAATTTTTGTCCCCAATACTCCTCCGAAACTACCGTATGGGTCGGTCTGAAAATTTAACTCAGTGTTCTGATGGCGGTGAAGATGTGCAATGCGAAAATAGGTTACTATAGGTCAAAGGGCAACGGAGTTATGATTTATTTAAAATTCAAAATTTTTGTATAGGAATGTGTAGGGCCCGAATGTCAACATTCGGTGTACGACACAAACAAGCACACACCCCCGAGCAGCGCGCTCGCTGTGCGCTATGGAGATGCGCAGTAGCATGCACACCAAAAATGTGAACCAGTGAGTTGGATGCGGACAATTTGAATAGAATGTACGTTTGTCAGAGTGTTTGTTTGCGTTCTCCAACATGTTGGGGGCTGACCAATGGTACTCACAAACCGTTAGTGACCATCTAAGGTTACTTACCATATGATAAAATATAACGAAAAATTAAGTTCAACGATATTAAATGGTTGAAATTTTATTTATTTAATTTTACATTAAGAAATTGCATTTCAACCTTTTGTGTTATTAAATACATAAAGAATCTCAACTTTTAGATTAATAAGCGTTTAGAATGAACCACACAAATATAATTCCACCAATAGTTATCCTAATTGCAATGCACACAATTCGTGTGTTTTGTTCTTGTTCCACGTCCTGGTACTGACAAGGGGACCTCGCCAATTCACAATGGCCAAATGGATAAATTATGATATCGATAGATTCAGATGTGCTAACAAACAGAGAATCCATGCGCCAAATGCGTGATTTCATTCTTATAACCGGCTGAGGGGTAATGATTACCGGTTATATTAGTAGCGATGTACGTACACAGTACATTCAGAGAACACATTGACATGAGCCAGCACATCAATTGGCTTTTTTTTATGTTGTGTCCATGTAACTATTGATTCTAAATACCATTATTTATTTGTTTTTAGCAATTGATTTGACCTTTTTAAGCTAACAAATCGACACAATCGCATTTTGGCACTAGTTGGTTGAAAAAAGAAAAACATTGCATCGATTTTTTTTACTGAACAAACAGAACTCTTGTGAGAGTCTATTGATCTCAATCCTGTTCTCATGTTGTCATGGTGATCTGAGCATTACCGAATTGTCTAATGTTGATGTGATTGTCTCGAACACCTTAAATCATCTAGCTTTAACGTTGGTTTCATTAAAAAAATTGTTTGAATCCAATCAATCAGACATGCCTTTCTTTTTCAGCAATGATGCTTCTGTGCTGCACATGATGTGGCTGCACAATACACGTGAAAATGCACGTATTGTGGAACATTGTTAATACCCCTCAGCCGGTTATCAGATTGAAATCACTCTTTTGGCGCATGGATTCTTTGTTTTTTAGCACATCTGAATCTATCAATGTCATAATTTATCCATTTGGCCATTGTGATATAGCGAGGGTCCCTTGTGAGTGAAATCTGGAGCACATTGCTGAGTGTACTGATCGAGTTGAAAACCCTGCCGACACACACAAGTCCAAGTGTTGTTGTTCAAGTTGATCACGCACTCAGCGTTTGAGAAATAGTCCTCGCAATCAAATTCGCGATCGCATTCGACGTGAATGCACTGACCCCGAATCGTGTTGAACACCCAACCAAAAAGACAGAGGCACATTCGATTCTTTGAGCAGATGAAGCTCAGGGGACAGGGATTGCACTGATGGTCGCATTGGCCAAAACCATTATCGGGACAGGGTGGCGTCTGCTCGGTGTCAGTTAGCTTATTAGTTCTAGGAAGATGAACCACAATGACAAAGACCAATACGGCAATGCGAGATGATGAAAGCATGTTGGTGTTTCATGTGCTGAGCAATAACAAGAATTGATTAATCTGAAGGTGAACAACATAGAGGAGTACGAATAGATCTTACATGAGACTTGTGAACGAACATACAACACCAAAGAACGCCAAACGGACCTCTGAAATGACACATACCGTAAATTCTCAATTAACCGCCGCGGCGCTAGTCGGTTTCAGGCGAAGCTCGCTGCGGCGTTAATTCGAGAGCGGCGGTAACTGAAGTGCGGCGCTTATTTGTTTCGGCTAAAAATTATTTGACAGCGGATACCTAATTTGGTTACTTTTGACTAAAAAAGTAAGGCTTTTTATGCATCAAAATAGGTATTTTGTGTAGTAAAACTTCTTTCAAATAACCACTGCGGCGGTTACTGGAGTGCGGCGCTTATCCGTTTCAAGACATACTCGCTGCGGCGCTAATTTGAGAGCGGCGGTAATCGAGAGTGCGGCGGTAAATCGAGAATTTACGGTAACTAGTGAGTAGTAATGACAATGAATCCGGCCCGGCAGGAAAGTTATTAATCACAGACTTATTTGGAGACACACAAAAGAAAGAATCTCAATTAGAATGCCACTTTGGCATTCACCTCAGTGACCTCAGGTGACCTCACCAGTTCTCATTGATCGAAGGTCTGTTGTCATGACATAACGGTACATTAGTCAAAGACCTCATTAAAGCCATTTAGGCTGTGATGCTTTGTGCAACACAACACAACACAACTCGATGCCAGCAGCCAAATCGCTTCCACTGTTACTGTAAAAGTGCGCGCAGACAGCAAATAAATAGTTACACTAATGGATGGAAATGAAATTAATCCAAGTATTAGACAAGTGCAAATTCCGACGTGATGCACAGTCTGACTGAGGCTATCTCACTCACTTGACAATTACAAACCAAACTGTCTCAATCAGTTCACCAGGTGATTAGTGCACCAGTGAACAGCACAACCAATGGAACGTTCGTGAACTAGTGCTTTTGCATGCATTTGCAGAAAATGAAATGCCCCGAAATGGACTGCCCATGAGTTTATTGACCATTGCAATGAATTCGGGCAGTGGGAGCTTCCTACGAAAATTTCCTCGGTCTTTATGTGTCGATCCGTAGCTTCAATTGCGTTGTTCATTCAATTCAATTAAAACGAATGAAATCATCACCAAAACAGTGTTAAGTGCATTAGTAATTGCACAGGCATCAATTGATACAAGGTCATTGCAGTTCGAAGGTTGTAGCAGTCTTTTAGTTGACCAGAATATTCTCGTAACAATAGATTGGTGATTTGATGAAGGAGTTTATAACATAGGGCGAATCTTCACTACTTGGGATTCCCTATCTCACTCACTTGACAATTACAAACCAAACTGTCTCAATCAGTTCACCAGGTGATTAGCGCACCAGTGAACAGCACAACCAATGGAACGTTCGTGAACTAGTGCTTTTGCATGCATTTGCAGAAAATGAAATGCCCCGAAATGGACTGCCCCACAAGGAGAACATATTCAGTATTTCTCTCATTGCACAGACAATGATGAAACATTTAGAGACACACAGATTTTCGTTTTGATTAATTGATTTGTTTACTATTTCGTGCGTCAGCTCCCAACTGCACTGCTAATGTTTTCAGTTTGGTTACTCAAAGTGCAACCTCACAATGACAGTGAAACTGATTTAGGTCGGTTACATTTAATTGTGCTTTCTATGAATTGTTTTGAAGATTAATTATGAGAGCAATGACACTTGCTATCGAGTCAAAATAATATTTCCGAAGAATCTGGGACGAAAAATAGGAAATGAGTACATTACACTGTACTCTGCCAGTTGTGAGCACAACATTACAACAAATGGCATACACAAACATAAGCTCAATTTCCTCAAATCAGTCGGCTCAATCTATTCGTACATTATCAAACAAAAGAAACATGCCAGAGAATTGCTAACAATTTCAGTTGAACTCAATCAACTCACTCGACACAACACAAACAGCCTCGAGTCAACCCGCCAACAAATCTTCATCGAAAAGTATTTTTACCGAAATGAAAATGGCCTCAAAAGACGAGGAAGAACTGTTTAAACAAACAAACAATCTCTTCGAGAACAGCTCGGGTTCCCCCAACCTACAATAAACAACCGAAACTCAACACTAACCTCAACAAAAAAATGTCTCAAAATATAAAAAATAATGAAAACTTAATTCGCATTTGCTCAATCAATCTACGCAAATGTCGTGATGCAAACACAGAAATGCTAACTTACGTGAACAACAACAAAATCGACATCTGCTTGATCCAGGAACCATACGTTTCCGGAGAACCGCACAGAGGTCTGTTTCCATTCCCAAAACACCTCACCTACAGATGCAACAACAACACTAGAGAAACAAGGTCCGCAATCGTGGTGTCTCTACATGATCAAAGAGACCATCGATAAGAGCCGAATGGATGGAAACAAGGCAATAGTCATCAGCCTGAACATTCGTGGCGCATTCGACAATGCGTGGTGATCATCCATCCTTCGTATTATGGATGAGCTCAACTTTCCCAAATACCTCATTCTTCTGGTGAAAAGCTATTTCGCCAAAAGAACCGTAACAACATCATACGGGCGATACCGAGCAAGCAAAACAATCACAAAGGAGTGCCCCCAAGGCTCAGCTCTCTCACCAACTCTCTGGAACTTGCTTCTATCTGACCTTCTGAGGAAAATGGATAGTCTAGAAGTGATTGTACTGTCTTTTGCCGATGATCTTTCATTGCTGTGCATACACAAAGATCCCGAGAGATTGAAGGATATGGCACAAGAAGCAATCAACTTTGTTCAAAACTGGTGCCAAGACAACAAACTATCTCTGAGCTCAGAAAAGACCAAAGTGCTACCCCTCTGCACACTACCATCTATGCTTACCATAGCAAACCATCTCAACCAAACAGAATCATTACAAACATTGAAAAAGGTCAAAATTTTGGGAGTGACTTTTCAGGGAAGAATGCGATCCTTCTCTGAACACATCAACGAAGTGATCAACAAAGTGATCCCTCTCATGAACAGACTTTTCCTTTACTGCCGTAATCTGACCGGAATCAACACCAGCAAACGACTCCAAATCGTGCTAACTGTCATCATCGCAATGTTGTCATACGGATGCGAGGTTTGGTTTCATGAAAAAATGCTCAAACAGAAAACAACTCTCAAGCGTTTGGAATCGACACAACATCAATGTCTCCGAAATGCAATCTGCGGCTACCGAACAATCAGTAGAATTGCTTGCGAAGTACTAAGCAAAACGCCGTATATTGGGTTCTACCTTCTCGAGAGGAAAACAACATACGAACTCATGAGGAAAGCACCCGCCTTGGGCTCAAGTACAGAACTGAACATCTTAAGCAATGCCCGACCGGAAGAAAAAGCACTATTTTTCACGATACCATACGAACACTACACTCCTCCACCAACGAAAAGAGTCCATCCTTTTGAAACAAGCGAACCAACCAAATCAAACCGACCAATGCAACCTCAACCATCTCCACAAGACCCAGGAGGATTTTTGATTACCAAAATCCTGGATGATGGCACCATCATTGAGGAACACGAAAATATTGAAGCGCCGAATTCAAATGTTGAAGAATCAATCATCTGTTTGCCAGAAGAAAGTTCCGATCCAAATGAAGAAAGTGCTCGAAGAAAGGCTTGGAGATACAGACAAGCACCCGAAAGAGAACGAGAAAAAGAAAGAACAGAACCAGAACCCTCGACAGACGACATCATCACATCTACGTACATCAGTGATTCACATGCCGATCGAACCTGACGAAGTCCAAATCTATTCTTTTGGTTTTTACAACAGCACCTCGGCAGGAGGAGCGGCCACAATCAAGAGAGGATCGGACAAATGGACCGCCACCTTCTACTTTGATCCTTACGTACCTAAGAATCAAAGCGAACAATTCTCGATCATGAGGGCACTGAAGTACATTCATGCGCACCGATGTGACGAATACTCGTGCATCAATTCCATCACAATCGTAACCACAAACAGAACAATCCTCACCAACCTGTCCAAGTTTTCGGTCACACTCAGCCCAATCGAAGTGACCATCGCCAAATATCTGAACTTACTCGAGCTTCCAGTGGTGATTACTATGGCTAGTTCCTCAGACGCCTGTATGAAAACTGTGAAGCTAAAAGCAAGAGAGATTTCGATGGAAAACGATCGAGAATCTTGTTACAAGCAATACCCGAAGCACAGCGCCAAAAAGGTGGCCCAATCAAACACCAACCAGAAAATGACAACTCGCTTTCAAGTACTCGCAAATGCAACCTTGAAGGAATTCTTCCTCAACTGGACAGAAATTCCGAAGTACATTGTTCCAGATTTCTTTCTTGCCCAGATCTTCAGTGGTCACGGGTCCTTTGGAGAATATCTGAATCGCCTCAAGGTACGCGACGAAAATAATCGAATACACAGTCCTTTCTGCTGGTGTGATGGACGAACAATTCAAACTGTGCAGCACATCATGATCCACTGCCCACTATTTGAAGACATACGATCTGATGGCTACTTGGGCCACTCTGGCGAACTAATCGGCGACATTGACAACCTGAGGCACTGGATCTTTTCGGAACCTCAATTCGAACGGCTCTGTCAAGTCAAGAAGTTTATTGTGGACAGACTCCACGAATACCGTGACAACCCACACCGAGTCCCAGTTCACCTTCAAATGTCCCAACGATCCCAACTTGGTACATTCGACCTATGATCTCTTATCTACAACCATCCATAACCTCAGCATTGCAAATATCATCCCATATTTAATCTCATATGTACATTTGTAATATTATTTTCATTTACTCCTTCTTATTTTTCCCCCTCTTGTATTATATTGTAAATAGCATCACCAAAACGATTAATCTTTCTTAAAACCAAACTACCTCTGTAACCCTTTACTCCAACTGTAATTCATAACACATTTTTGTAACCTATTCGCTGGCAGTCTAATCAATAAAGATACCCGAACTGGTTTTCCAAACAAAAAAAAAGATGATCATATACCTTTGAGCTCGAAAGCTTTGAGTGGGTTTATGTTCTTTTTAACAATGTTCTTCAAATGTTTCCCAAGTGTGATCACTGTGATGTGATTTATACATACAAGCAAGAAGGCAAGTGTACATTGTACAACCTACTTTGATCGGCATTCAATAAAACAATGCAAAAAGCGCCAACAGAAGCAGAATGCTTTTTTGCCTGCGGCTATTCCAAGCTCCCGCCACTCAAACCATTCAGGCATATTCAAAGAGAGAATTGCAACTGGTAAATGATAATTTTAATAATAAAATCATTAGACATAGACAACCGATATATAGTACTTTAGTCGTTCGTCTTCTATTCAAATTTAAATTCAAATTGAAAACAAAACAGCAGCGCCCCAAACGTTGACGAAAGAGTACGAGTGACGTAAACACGTAAGCTCCTCCCAAGCAGGCGATCATTCTGAGCGACCATAAACCCTAATCGGTACACATACGAGACATGCGATGCTTCAGCATACACGCTTATATAGCCAGTAAAGTGGCTATGTTCACACTAGTAACAGGCGGTGAACGATGACTTTAACCTGACTAAGAATGGCTCTGAGTGGTCAGTGTGAGGGAGCCATCCTCTGTTTACACCAATGTAGATGTTTCTCTTCTCTATTTACACGACTCGCTGTGTTGTGGTTGAGGCATTGAGTGCTCTTTGTGCCTTTCTGCCTCGACAGTGTTTGCAACATTGTTCATCATTCGGTGATTCTTGAGATTCTCTTTCACTTCTCTGGTCAAATTCACGTTTGGTCTTTGGGTTTTTTCATTTGTGGAGTTAGTAGCAGCTTGGGACAGCCGCTGGCGAAAATCAATCTGATTCTATTGACGTTCTAGATGATGAGAGATGAAAAGATGAAAGATGAACTAGATGAAGCAGAAACCCGTTTTTTGAACAGAAGCAGAAAACGTGGCTGCGTTTGGGGATCACTGGACAGAGTCATTTTCGAGTGAATAATTTCTTGGGGTAAATGCACATTGCACAATATGAATGAAACGATAAAATGCCGCCACTTGACTTGCTAGAATGTTGCTAACAAGTTTGCAAACTTGCAGCAAAAACAATTGATATAATCCTGGAGAAGTATGGTAAGTAAAAGCTTGAATTCAGATTGCAAATGTAAAATTAAATTATCATGACAATTTGCAGCTATCAAAGTGGAGCGATGTAAATGCTATATAACCGATCAAGAACTCCTACTGCTACTGATACTGCTCGTGCCACTTACTCAGCGCAAAATCTTAACCGGCAAATTACTATCTGTTGCGGATCATTGGATGTGTCGTGATAAGCAGATGCACTTCACTAATGGCACTTCTAATGTTTTTGGCAATCGTTGAATATTTTCGCTGTATGGTCAATTGATCAAGTGGCACCGGCAGGCAAACCAATCTCGGACAGCGACCGACTGATCGCGACGGATACTCATTTCCCGGTTAAGACCTAGTGCTGAGTAAGCACTTTGGTCACCCTCTTACCACTTACCTCTCAACGTCTCACTCACTTGCCGGGCATCGATTGCCCTATTCAAGACTCTCAATAAAGAGACAATCAAGAAGCACAAGCCCAACTTTTAGATGGAAGAATTATTTAGGAACGGTGGCCTGAAGATGAACTACCCTAACCTTGACGTGGGCCCAGACATGATTTTTATTCGAATTTTCGACATTTCTGTAAATCCAACAAACAATAAAGCAAATATTATCAATAAGTGATTGGAAACAGTGTAATAGCCGACTCGATCAAGGAAGTGATCACTGCCAATAGTGAGAGAGCGGATAGACAAACAAACAAATAACGATAGCATGTTATGATGTGGCCAATTGCACTTGTCTGCCTCCATCCAGTACACATTAGCTTTGTTTGATGCCTAAGTGAATAGTTGAGTTTTTTTTCAATGTCGATGCCTAGTGTGGGTAAATCATTTGTGGCAGATATATTGCTGTTCCAAACTGTGATTCATTGCTTGACGAAAACAATCCTCATTTTCCATGGCACATTGGCTGACCGTTTACTCAAATGTTTGGACAAGCAATTGAGCATAATCGGGATTGACTGAATTATAGAAAAAACATAGCATAAAGGCAGACATGCAAGTTCCAAGACCTAAGCTCAACTGCCTTTGTTGCTCAATTATTATAAATTGGCCAATAATGTACATTTAAGTGTAACTAAAATTGGCCAATTTGGCCAAATTAGCTATAAAAGAAACAACAAAGCAATTGAAAATATTGCCGTGAAAAACGCTCAAGTGTTAATCTACAGAACCAGAAAGTGACAGTGGCTGCATGTTAAGTGATTTCCAATAGCACCCTTTCTAATGATAAATGCCGGTGACTACTGGCTCTCGATAATGTCCAAGCAAATGGCGCGTCACCGTTAATCGGTTGTGCATGGCCAATTTTTTTGTCTTGAATTGCAAAGACGACCAAACTCTGACTGCTAACACACTCGTTTTGTTTCTTGTGCCTGGCATCGACAACAACAGCTCTATTACAGAAATTATTTATTAATTTCCATGGAAATGACGCTTTTGATGCATTTGATTGCGCAAAAAGAAATGTCATCCGAAACAAATCCAACTGATCAAACAGTTTATTGCGGTGAGAGTGTATTACTGACTTGAAATAATTTCAATCTTTTCAATTAATTTTACTTTAATTTGAAAATCTTATTATTTTTCCAAATAGGCTTTTGACATCGGGAAAAGAACAATTTGAATTTTTAATTGTGTTTTCAAATTCAAATTTATATACCAAGAGCAAAACGTTAGAATGTTTATATTTCTATCTAAAGAATCGGAATCTCTCTATTCTTTTTTCAACATCAAAGAAATCTTACGAATAATTCACAAATTAAGACAAACAAAATAGAAGTGCTTAATGCTAAAATTCGCCATCTAAATGTACTACAATCTAAAGAATACACTGGAAAAGATTGGAATCTTGGATGCGTTCAACGAAATTTGAGCAAATTTTTCCAATATCAATGTTGAACGCATAATTTTCATTTCAAAAGTCTTACACAAATCTGCGATGGATGTCCATGAAGAGCGTATTCGAACTGCAGCGATTACTGCTGTGGAATTGCGATGGTGGAGTCCAATTTGTAAATATAATGCAAAAAAAATATTTTGGATTATTAGATAATTTAGTGCAAAGTAAAAAAAAATTATTTCATTAATTAATTAATTATTTAATCAAAGTACAAAATTGTTTAAAACAAACTTCCAGAAGACAAAGTTGGCAGCAAAGTAATTAATAATTTAGTTATGTTTGAAAAAGGGATTTTTTAGTCCTCAAAGCCAATTGCGATGTTGATGACAACAATGATTTTAAATAATTGCCCTTTCGTGATGGCAGTTTCGTGGTGGCACTACTTGGTACAATCTTTTTATCCCATTTTTTGGGCCACTTTCTCGCAGCTTTCATTCGAAGTTTGCATTATTTGCCTAAATTGTGGTCCACTTATTATCAAGTCCAACAGTTTGTGTCGATACATTTCAATGTCCTCAATGTTGACAATTGCCTGTGGTTGTTTGTTTTCGACTGCCCTTTTAAGAATACGCACATTCTCCTGATGAGTGTCGCGCATTTGAATCAGTGAATCGTACACATCTCTCGAATAGTCCTCAACTGCGTGCATTTTTTTCTCCTCTTCGTCAATCAGCAGTTGCAGATAAGGTTCGAGAAATTTGTTGAATGGCTTTAGAGAACCAGAAGTGATTTAGAATCCAAAATTATCACAAGCACACTTACCGTATTTGAGTTTGAACTCAAAAATACCGCAAATTTGGAGCTCACTTCTTGCATCACCACAATTTCCTCTTGATACTGGGTCACTTTTGGAGCGAAGCTTAGTAACGTAATCCTCAATTCGCTTAATGGCGTCCTTCTTTGTCTTGATTTGTTGTGCCTTGTTTTCATCTTCGATGGTGCGTTTCACTTTGTTGAACTCGACTCTGATGTGCATGTGCTCCTCCCATGAACAGCCACAATTCACACAATTCAACGCATTGTTCATTGCTGCACAGTTTTGCAACTTTGAATCTCCTACATTTGGTAGTAAATGATTAAGTTGAATGAAAAAATTCTTCAGTGCCTGTGTTAAGTCTCCTAATGCAAGTGGGATCACTCTCAAAATTACACATTTAGGCAATAGTTTGACTTTCTAAAATGAAATGATACTTTACCAGTTCTGCCTGTGTCTATACCAATGATATTACAGCTAATATGGCAGCGTGTTTTATAGTTGATCTTCAACTGATCTCGAAACTTGATCGTTTCCACGCATTTTAGCGCAGCACATACGGTTGTTGGCCAATCGAGTGGACGTGACTCCAGATCGTCAACTTGAATCTTGAGAAACTTTACCAGTTTTTCCTTTTCCATTTCGGACTCATTCAACTCGGCCACTTTTTTTGTTCAACTGCGCAATGTTGTGGTTGCAATTATCTTGCATTCTCACAATAGGTTCCGCCAGCTCGAGAATGATCTTACGTGCATGATTGAGCGATTTAGTCTCCTGCAGATTGTGTGGCTCCAGGCCAATAATTCGGCTAAACATTTTCGCCACCTGTTCTACAGACGTGTCCCAGCTTTCTTGATATGACAGTTCCTTATTAGGCTGAAATGGATAGCCCTTCTTCTTGGCAACCAAAAATCGAAACGCCTCGTTGTCGATGAAAAAGCAATTTTCATCAAACTTCACGGTGATATTAGCCTCTTTGAGTTCATTTTCAAAACAACTTTTCAGTGTGGCAAAGCCTTCGCCCGGTCCGTAGAAAGAGTTGCGACTAAAGGTGAAGCAGAACACAATGTTCTTGCTGGCACTTTTGTGCAAATAGGTCAACAGCTCATTGATGCAATATCGAAAGGAAGCAGTCTTTCGGGTCTCAGTAGATTTGACCAGAATGCACACTCCGTGCAGTGACTTGTAATGCTGAAGGTAGTTTAGTATTTTATCGAAATTCTTTCTGTCAATATCAGTGCCTCGAGTGTCGCCCATGCCTGGTGTGTCAATGATTCGGAACAGCCGATTGTCAAGTTCAAATGCGTATCCTTCCGGTGATTGAGTGCACGAGACGCCATCCTCATTGTGTTGTTCATTTGAGTCCTTGCCATAGTCTATCACAAACGGTGCACCAGTGCCCGGGGTGGGCAGTATGAATTTGGACGGTATCAGTTGGGTGAATTCATCTGCCTTAAAAGCATCGGCAAAATTGTTAAATTTCAAATAGTTTGCAAATGCATTCACAGTGGTCGATTTTCCGGACCCCGTTTCACCCAACAGAAGAATGTTGTATTGCTGCTTAGGAACATCACTGATGGTTGCAAAGTTTTCCGTTAAAGAATTCTCGACTTTTGAAACGTTCTCTGCTGTTGACTTTTCATCTACAAGAATCAGTTCCGTTGACGTATCTCCTCCTTCTAGAACGTTCTCTATCACAGGAACCACATCTTTAGGTAGATTTTCTTCTTCCAGAACATTCACTGCTGTTGACTTCTCGTTTACAAGAATCAGTTCCGTTGACATAATTCCTCCTTCTAGAACGTTCTCTA